>OW240924.1:21410383-21471922 GCA_933207985.1 Pelobates cultripes
GATGCTGAGGGTGGTGTGGGGGATGGTGAAGCTGAGGGTGGTGGGGGGGGGTAGTAAGGCTGAGGTTGTGGGGGTAGTGAGGCTGGGGGTGGTGAGGGGGGTAGTGAGGTCAGAGAGATCAGATGAGTCCTTCAGGACTGTAGTGGTTACTGAATACACTAGCCTAGCTATCAATTTCCCTATCAAATCAGCAGCAGCTACACTGTCCCTCCTCTCACTAAGAATGCAGCTTCACAATGAATGTAAAATGGATGCTGTCCATCCAGGAGGTGGGAGGGTCTGGGAGTGAGGGTCTGCTGCTGATTGGCTGGAATGTGTCTGCTGACTGTGAGGAACAGGGTCAAAGTTTACTCAATGATGACGAATAGGGGGCGGACCGAACAGCGCATATGTTCGCCATCCGTGGCGAACGCGAACAAGCGATGTTCGCCGGCAAACTATTCGGGACATCACTAAAAACAAGTAATGGTCCAGGTACTCTAGGACAGCAAAAATAAATTAAAAAAAATTAAAAAAAATATTGCTTTATTGGGGCAAAAGCAGCAACATTTGGACCCTACCGGATCTTTATCAAGTTGTAATGACCCAGTAGGGTTGAAACGCTGCTGCTTGTGCCTCAATAAAGCTGCTATTTTTTTTATATGGCGGATTGCCTTGACCCTTATTTTACATATCTGGAATGGGGGCTTGGCCAGCCCTGGCTCCGGAGCACCTGGGCTGCTAGATGAGTGCGGTATCCAGTACGTTCCCACTTGTTATCCGATAATGTACATTTTATCACTCATACTCAATATTCCCAGCCCCACCGGTTCTGATTTGATACGGAGAGCTTATACAATGATTGTATTGATTACAGTGAATCTACTTTGGAAACCTGGCTCAGATGATACGATCATACACTTTTTAAAGGATTCTTTTTTTTTTTTTGCTGTGCAGGTGGGTACAAGGAATCAACAGACGCCACAACAGCGTATTGCAAGATATACAATGGTTAAACAGTGGCATGAGAGTCTGCACATTTTTATATTTTTAGCAAGCTTGGCTAAACAGTTGCATCGTTAGCGTGAAGTTAAATAAGATACAGCAAAATAATTTATGCTTAACTTGTCTAAATCGGCATTTGTGCTAGGCATATGTGTGAGAAACAAAACAGTGAGCTTATTTTTTTTAGCTAAGGTCATCATCAAGAACAGATTTCTATAGGCTTAATTAAGTTTAACCACCAGGGGGCAGCAGAGTGGGATATCCGTGCAAGCTCAGACATTTTAATTACTTTCTAACTGCAGGAAGAGACTCTGCTGTAAAGACACACATTAATATTGTAGATAAGATACTAGATTAAGAGGTACACCATCGTCTGGTATAACTTTAGGCATATATGGTTAGAAACCACTTGATCCCTCCTGCAGCTGTGCTAAATCTGTGATTTTAGCTGGTTATTTCAGTGTGTGGGGGCTTGACAGTCAGGAGTGGAGTGAAGGCTTATTCCCCATTTTCGTTGTTCCCTTGTACTCAGGCAGAATCAGAGTCCAGATAGAGTCCCCTTATATCCACTGGTGTTAATGAGAGGTGATGCCTCTGTTGGTGTGAGTGTTATAATACTGAGCTGGGCTTGCTTGTGGAGTATATCCCTTATACAGTTATCCTGTTGGTGGAAGGAGCACTCCGTCTGTCTGCCGTTGCTTTGGTACTTCCCCCTCACTTCTCCGTCTCACATTGAGCGCGGCGGCCATCTTCGTTTTTCCCATGCGGTCCCCACTCAGTCTTTCTGCCGCCTAGATGCCCTGAACGAGCGCTGCTTCCCCGGCCCACGGGGGGGGTAGCGGGGCCCTTAGCAGGCGGCGGGAGGTCCTACCGGACCAAGCACGGGAGATTGGACGCTTCTCCCGCCAGGGCCTCACAGCAAGCCGCAATCCCACTCGCCCACCAGACCGCATCGCCAGCCGAGTGGGGGCTGATACTTGCCCCGAAGGTTGTTGGTCGGGTCCCCTTTGCCCTCTCACGGCAGCTGAGGATTTTCCAGGCAAGAAAGGGCATTTTTAAGCTGGTCATCGCCGGTTTATCAGGGAGCCGAGGTGCTCCACGTCTACCCAGCTCGACGGCCATGCCCCGCCCCCTAAAGGCTTCTTTTAAATCCAATTCTGTGTGGACAACACTGATTGCAACTGCGTCAAAACAATTTAATTGCTTCGGTAAAAATCAGGAGGCTGCATTGCTGACCCACCCTTTACAAATAAGTAGGTTAGAGAAAGATCTATCAGATGACGTGGAACAAAAATAAAGAAAACCATGGCAGCATTTCTCAGAAGAGAACTGCCATTTTACTATGTGCCCCTCTCTATATATATCTGGGAGCCATTTAGAGATGCAGTACAAAATGCATTTTCAAAATATTTTTCTACGATTTTTAGTGCAAATTATATTTTTTTTCTTAGCTGGTGACGTCCAGGAAATCCTCCTTAGGGGATGGGTGTGGGTGTCAGGGTGACAAAGCCAGATTGCTTGGCTTGTTTGTTTTTTGTTTTTAAATTAATATTACAATTCTACTTTTAATTATATTTTTATAAAATTATTCAATCGCCGTAATCACCTGGACATTTCTGAAGAGCTCGATATTCTGACAAACATGGGATTATTTACTAAATAATTGAGAATCTATTGAGCAAAATAACCAACAAACATATAGAGGAATTAACTTTTTAATTAGGAAAAAACAAAAGTGGCTTTAATTTAACAATATTTACAAAATCACCATAATACATTATATACAATAGTCTTACAGATTCCCGTCAGCTGAACCCATTATTTTACAGTTTAAAATGGGTTTTATTGAACCAGCATACCATATCGTCAACACAGCAAAGATCAAATCATTGGGTTTGTGATAAAGACAGTTCTTTCCATGTAAAATGTACCACATCTTGCAAACCGTGAACTGTTTACAGGTACAACTGCAATCATGTAACCAAATTCAGAATAAAAACATGAAAAAATCATTCTGAGCTAGTCTGGAACCTCACACTCACAGAAAGGTTTGTGTAATTCTGGGTGAATATTCAAATTGTCACTGGAAACATTTGAAACCTGGTTGTCACTGGAAACCTTGGTCAAGCCTTAAATGAAAAAAAAACAACAACAAAAAACGGGTTACTTGTGTATCTGTTTTAAGAGTGCTCCAGTAGTGGAACCGTGCACTCTGTAGGCTGTATAATAGGAGAATGTATTTACTTAAAGGACCACTACAGACACCAAGATCACATCAGCTCAATGAAGTGGTCTGGGTGCCAGGTCCCTATAGTTTTAACCCTGCAGCTGTAAACATAGCAGTTTCAGAGAAACTGCTATGTTTCACTAAGGGTTAATCCAGTCTCTAGTGGCTGTCTCACTGAGTAATGCTTTCCTATGGGCGGCTTAAATGTGTGCACGGCTCTTGCCGCGCATGCGCATTCGGCGCTGACGTCGGCAGGAGGAGGAGAGTTCACAATCGCCGAGGGAGCCCAGTGCTGGAGAAAGGCAAGTGGCTGAAGAGGGGGCCATGAGGGTTGGGGGGGGCCTAATGACCCTATAGTGCCAGGAAAACGAGTTTGTTTTCCTGGCACTATAGAGCTCCTTTAACAATGAACTGTTGGAAAACAAAATTGCAAGTTGTAGGATTAAAAAAGCCAGTTGGTGTTAATTCTGGAACTCATTATTACGTTCTACATTTTGCAATTTGATTTTGCGTGCCCCACAGTTTCCAGTTTTTGAGGCTCTGTCACCCCCCTCCTGTCGCCCAAATATAAGCATTTAACAAGAGATAAAATCTTATGAAATGCTCATAAATACAGTGTTGAAATTTCATAGGACAAAGTAGGGACTATGTATTTTATTTCTGCTTGACAAAACGAGGAGCTATGGCCATCAAGAGACAGCTGTGGGAAAAAGGCATTATCGCGTTCATTGCGAGAAACTATGGAGGCCCCCCCGGTAAGATGATAACTCTTAGGAAAATACAAGCAGACAGCTTTCACAAACAAAATAAAACACAACCACTGGTTTGCCTGTTAATAAACAAAACCCACGTAAACAAGTTCACGTACTGATCGAAGGTCTACGTCGTAATGGCAGCTGAGAATCCTACACAAGGAGACATAGTCTATGTCAAATGGTCACTTGACAGTTAATTTGTTAAAATTAGTTAGAGCAATTAGTACAAATCAGTTTCATCATTTGGTGTTAATGACCGATATTTAATGCACAATATTGAGATCCATACGCTGTATAAGAAGTGGAAGCATGCAATCTACATGTGAAGTTGGAGCATTGTTAAAGCCGTACATAGCCAAAATATAGACTACAGTTAAAACTGTGTATACAACCAGACACGCCTGGAACAAAGGTTATGATGCCTGAATAAGGTATTAGAGAAAGTAACTAATCATACTGGACCAAAGGTAATCTTTACCAATACAGATACCCTGATAGCTTTAAGATAACCGTATGAACCATAAACCTTCGACACATTGAATACACTTAAATGTCTTTCTGATATACACAAAATATTTGTATTTATTTCACTTATATTATATTTTATACAATATTTGTTTTTTGCACAACAGGATGTCTATTTTTTTTTTTATTTTTTTTTAGAGGAGGTTTAATAGAACATATGAGCTGCCCTAAAAGGCAAAAGCAGATTATAATTAGTTATTATTAGCACATCTGCACATTTACTTTGTTAATGATCTTTTGGCTGTCGGACTGCTGCTTGTTGCCTTGTGACAGTCTCGCTTATCGCTACTGATCATCTATATTTGTCTGGCAATTGTCTATTTTAAGGGGACCAGAGGGAACTAAAAGAAGACAAAAGTGGGCTGAAACAGAAGACCGCCACACCTAGAAGACCGCCACACATTTGGCAAACTTGTTCTTCCAAAGCAAAGAACGTACTGCATTTCCACTTCACAACATCATCCGAGACACTAGACTATCTTTCGTTTTACTGCAGCTACAAAGATGGCTTGCCATCGTATGATATATGAACAGACGACAACTGCAATCCACCCAATTAATGATAAAATAAAACAAAACAAGTAAAATTAAAATGAAAAAACAAAAGTCAAAGAGTCTAACATTCCTCTCTGTTCATAAACATGGTTCCTGCTACACCAGTCCACAATTGTCTTATGATTTTAAATTCCTTATATCATGAAAAAAATACAACAACAAAACAAACCATAGCCACTCAAGGTGTTTTCTGTGCTGGTTTATAGATGTGTTTAATCACCACGTTAAATAGATTTTAAAAAAAATAATTTAAATTATCGTGCATTCTGGGAAAATTCTAATTTAAATGTGGTCATTAAAAGTTAACTTACACATCATTACCTTTTGCTTTAAAATGCCTACACAATACTGTGTTTTAATTGTGTTGATTGCAATGTTTTACTTTTTGTTTGGGGATGGGGAATTTACAGATTGTGGGTTCATAGAAACACCTCATCTGCCAAGTCGTAGCCTTTAAACTATTCAGCTGTTTATTAACCAATTTAAGCTTCTACATTCAGTTGAATTTCATGCTTAATAAATCTTGCTTGTTTTTTTTTTTGTTTTTTTTTCCCATTCAATAATTTCTGACTTAAATGTCAGGAAGATTCAATACAGAATTGCGTGCGTTAACAAGGTTCCTAAAGAAACCTTAAATGCTCAGGGTTTCAGCTTCAGCCATGGATGTACGATGGTCAGGATGGACAGTATGGAAGAAGTAAGACCACACAGTCCAACAAATCCAGGGTTTGTCTTGCAAAGACCCAGTTTGTCCAGTGGGATGAAAAGATCACAGGTGTTCTTCAAAACATCGAGAAGGAGCGGTGGATTGTTCCTCAAGATGTGAATGAGAAGTCGAAGTTGGATGCCCACGAGATGGTGTGGGGGGAGCTTTTTCTGAGGGACTACTCCATTCTCAGCACTCACTTTGCTAGCAGAGCACTTGCTGTTGCATTCCACCTCCATGAGAAGTTTTAGCTCATAGAGATCTCGGCTCAGATTCATGATGAGGGAAAATAAGTAATATCTGAAAGAAAGAAAGAAAAAAAAAAACCCACAACAAAAAGTGGAGTTAGAAGAGGTAGACTGACCTCAGTTTACCTGTTGCATCTCTTCCATAAAACATTGTGACTCTGGTACCTGGTTGACGTCTCTAAGAAACTGTGTTATATCAATGCCAGAACTACCATCAAATTTAAGAGACAAAGTACAAGTAAAATAAATATAAAAAGTAAGCTAAGACACAGAAGCAAAAGGGAGAAAGAAACATAGCAAAATTACAAAGATGAACATTTCCCAGGAAAGGTAGAAGCCCAATCCCACCTGAAGGAGCGCTGACTCCACTTCTCCTGGTCCATCTTCTTGGACACGCCAGTCTTCCCCAACCACAGGATGTTGTCACAAGCAAAATACATGGCTCTGTTAAGATGGCTGACTGTTATACAGAAGCGCAGAACCACATCGGAGAGGTGGATTGCACGTTTGGCAGATTCCAAAGCATCCACAGAGTTCCCAAGACGGAACACTGCAAATAAACAAAGACACTGGTAAGAGCATGGTGACAGACAGTGGACATAAGAAGTCCTTTAAACACACAGTGAAAAAAACCAGCAGACTTACATTTCCTTGCCAGGCTCAGGTGGCCCTCCAGTTGTTTTATAGTGGTCACCAGTTCAGCACCGGCTCCATTTTTCTGGAGTGTGTATCCCAGTAAAGTACAGGCATACTGAGCAGCTCTAGTGAGAAAAGAAAATTTAAATCCAAGTTTCATAAAACAACTGCTTGGTGCAACTGAAATCCATTGTGAAGTGTATTGGGAAGTAAATTGAAGAGCCATCGTAAATTAGGAAAAAAATTTAGGCCAAAACATCAAAGCTGAAACAACCACGTTGGAGATGTTCAATAATGCTCTATTTTGGTCAAAAATATGCAGTTCTCTTGGCATTTCTCCACAATTACTGATTTTGTGATTAAATCCCATTCAGGGTTATTCACAAAACCAGTGATTATCAAGAACTGGCATAGGAATTTCAGACTAATGTAAATGTCAAGAAATCCTAGGTTTGTAACCAGTTTGCTAAAAATAAATCAATAAAACATTCCAATACCCAAAAAAATAAATCTGAACAAAATGGATTGCCTAAAACAAGGGTAGTCAACCTTGTCCTTACCAGTTTGGGATTTCAGATGGGCGGTGGTGGGTTCTGTGGAAAACGCCTCGATGGCCATTGGCCAAGGCTGGCAGGGGAGATCCATTCATCTCCCCTGCCGGCCCATGCAGAGCCAAGCCTTGCTGTAAGCACTCTCATGCTGGTGATGAGATCAAACATCTCCCTAACCGGCTCGCTGGCACTTATTTCCAGTAGAGGGAGGGAAGGGGTTGGGAGGCTCTATGTTCCTCCCGCAATCAGGCTGGTGAGAGCATTGCCGCACATTACCATGGCAACGCTCCGATACAGTGCTGTGCTCGCAGGAGGACAGGAGAGTCAGCCTGCAGCCAGATGAGTTCCAGGCTAATGTGAACATGCCACCTCTGGACCACCAGGGCTTGCAGCATTATGTCCCCGCTCCCTGGTAAAAGGTAAGAAGGGATGAGGAGACATTAAGATAGATGATCACATCTCACCCACCTACACACAGCATAGACCCTATGCACCTTTCACACATAAAACACATTACACCACACACACAAAAAAAGTAGAATAGAAAATAGAAAAAATAAATAAGAAATTTAAGTACATATTTTTTTATTTTATTTTTTAAACCCTCCTTTCAAAAAAATTTTTAAAAAATTAAGGGAAAATAAGAAAACCAACGCACTCGCTCTAAAAAATATGTAGCTGCAGCACTGGTGGGTGGTACGTAAATTTTACCATCAACAAATATAAAAAAATGGGAGGTAACTATTAAAAGTGGATTACCCCTGGCCTAAATGTAAATGACAGACTGAGCTAAGTGGGTGATTGGATCAATGTGTTTCTTGCGGCAGTACATACCCTCTTAATATATAACCTTTATCAAATACTCACGTTGACTGCATACAAATGTTCTGTAAATTCAAGATATGAGGCCAAAATAACATTTCTCTTTAAAAAGTCCCATTTATGCCTACAATTTGCAGTTCTTTGGACCAGTCCTAATTTTAGTGACTAACCCTAAATTGTGACTACAGATCAGACCCAAACTTGCCCATATACCGGGTAATCTCAAAGTCCTAACTTTGTACATGTGTCTAACAATCCTCAGCCCTTGTAATATATTAGACCCAATAATTTCTAGTCCGCAACAACAAAAGCAAAAATAAATTAAATACTATGTTTTAATCTGAAATGGTTACAATAGCCAATTCCTAAGGCTATCTTTAAAAGTCTACATAAACAGAACTCAGTCAAGACAAACATTTTAATTAAAAAAAAAAAAAAATTGAGAAAATGAAAAACAATTTCTTCTGAGTGGTGGATGAAACTCCTCAGCAATCATTTCGGGAGTTTTGAAACATATATTTTATGTATTAATGCTGTAAACAGCTGTTACAGTTATGATTTATCATCCATAAAAATAAAATGTCTGAGATACCCCCAAAAAACTATTTTTAATTAAACCCTTATGCGGTTTCTTGCAACCAGACCACTTGTATCTGCAAAGGGGCTCTTGCTCTTTGCAATGTTCCAGAAGGAAAGCAAATTTATTCTCAATTATGCAACACACTTTGTTGCTCTGAATTTGCCAATTACACATCACAATGCGATCACATGTCTTGTACCAAAAGTGTTACAAATATAAAACACATGGGTTACCTTGAAATACAAAGACAACCTTTCAGTCTGAAATGGGAGCATTAGCATGACAAATAATGTTAGATGGTGGCATGATTTATGGGCCAAAAATATGGAAATAAAATAGACAAACATCAGAAGAATTTATAAAAGAAACATTAATTACTACATGTTTAAATGCACGTAGAGGGTAGGATTAAATGGGATACTTTAGCTTTATTAAGCAGTTTTGATTTCTACAGTATGCTCCTTCAGTTTCACTGCTCAATCCGCTGTCAAAGTGGAGTAAATGTTTTTGTCCATGCAGCCCTAACCACACCTCCCATGGCTGTGACTGACACAGCCTGTATATAAAAAAAATAAAAAGGTTTAATTTTTCCAATCAGAAGTTAACTTGCTTTAGAAGTTATCTCCTGCTCTGTAAATTGAACCTTAATCACACACAGGATGCTCCTGCATGATCTAGTAGGCCAATAGCAGTACAAGAGATAAGACATTCTAAATAAAATTACTGTGGAATAAGTATATGCAGAATATTTGTGTATCCTTTTACTGATGCTTTACATATTCTTGATGTATCACTGCACTTCAAAATTAAAATTATAAAAGAAAATACTGTGTAACAAGGGAACATAAAATATCTAGGTTCTTTTACATTAAGTGTTTAGGAAGGCTGTGCAAGTCACAAGCATGGAGCTGTGACGGTGGCTGTATTTTCTATACATCAATCTCACTCCTGTTTTCCACTTCTGTATGTCGTGGTTTTAGAAGTCCCACAATTGCAGGACTTGATGATCACAGTGAGACCTGACTATTGCTGGACGTCTCACTATTGAGGCTGTTCCAAACATCAGGTTGCTTTGGCACAGTACCAGATGCCCTATTTCAGAAGAAAATCACCGGGAGTCAAGCCAATTGCAGCTTACAGAGGGGGAATTGCTATATTGTAGCATTGCTCAGACTTGAGGCTGCCAACATTACATTTCCCAAGGTTAACCTCATTATTATTATTATTATTATTATTGCCATTTATATAGCGCCAACAGATTCCGTAGCGCTTTACAATATTATGAGAGGGGATTTAACTATAAATAGGACAATTACAAATAAACTTACAGGAACAATAGGTTGAAGAGGACCCTGCTCAATCGAGCTTACATTCTATAGGAGGTGGGGTGTAAAACACATTAGGACAGGAATTTGCAATCAAATAAGGTGGGCTGCCCTTTTAGAGAGGGCAAGAGACAGGTATGTGAGGTAGGGGTTAGTCTTGGAGGCCATAAGCTTTCCTAAAGAGATGGGTTTTAAGGCACTTCTTAAAAGATGCAAGGCTAGGGGAGAGTCTGATGGCGGGAGGCAGGCTATTGCATAGGAAGGGAGCCGCCCGCGAGAAGTCCTGCAAGCGCGAGTTGGCCGTACGGGTGCGGACAACGGACAGGAGGTGGTCACGGGCAGAGCGGAGAGACTGAGAAGGGACATACCTATGGATCTGTGAGGAGATATAAAAGGGGCTAGAGTTGTTCAGTGCTTTATAGGTGTGAGTTAGTGCCTTGAATTGACTCCTATAGCACACAGGAAGCCAATGTAAGGATTGGCAGAGGGGTGAGGTGTGAGAGAACCAACTAGAGAGGAAAAATCAGTCTAGCAGCAGCGTTCATTACAGACTGTAGGGGTGCAGTACGGCTTTTGGGAAGATCAAGCAGGAGAGGGTTACAATAATCCATGCGGGAAATTACTAGAGCATGGACAAGCTCCTTGGTAGTATCTGGTGCAAGAAAGGGGCGGATGCGGGCTATGTTTTTAAGATGGAATCTACAGGATTTGGCAACATGCTGGATGTGAGGCTCAAAGGTGAGACCAGAGTCAAGTGTGACGCCAAGACAGCGCGCTTGCAAGGATGGGCTGATGTTGGTACCACAAACTTGAAGGGAGAGCGAAAGAGGAGGATCAGTATTAGGAGGAGGAAAGACAAGGAGCTCAGTTTTTGAGAATTGAGTTTCAGAAAGCGGGAGGACATCCATTCAGAGATGGAAGAAAGGCAAGCAGTGACACGTTGCAGGACAGCAGGGGAGAGGTCTGGGGAGGAGAGATATAGCTGGGTGTCATCAGCGTACAGGTGGTAGTGGAAACCAAATGAGGTAAAAAGTTTGCCAAGAGAGGCAGTATAAAGAGAAAATAGAAGGGGACCAAGGACGGAGCCTTGGGGGACTCCAACCGAGACAGGGCGAGGGGAGGAGGTATCATTAGAAAAAGAGACACCGAATGAGCGTTGGGAGAGATAAGAGGAAAACCATGAGAGGACAGAGTCACAGAGACCAAGCTATTGCAGAGTTTGAAGAAGGAGAGCATGATCAACGGTGTCAAAGGCCGCTGAGAGGTCAAGAAGAATTAGTATGGAGTAGTGGCCTTTGGATTTAGCTGCGATTAGGTCGTTAGTAACTTTGATAAGAGCAGTCTCTGTAGAGTGGAGAGGGTGGAAGCCAGATTGAAGGGAGTCAAGGAGATAGTTGGAATTGAGGAAATGAGACACACGGGTAGAGACAAGTCTTTCCAGAAGCTTTGAGGAAAAAGGGAGCAGGGATATGGGACGGTAGTTAGAGTGGGTGGACGGGTCGAGGGATGTTTTTTTTAGTATAGGTACTACAGTGGCATGTTTAAGGTCAGCAGGGACAGTGCCAGAAGAGAGCGAGCAGTTTAAGATGTGTGTTAGAGAAGGCACGAGACAAGTGGAGAGAGATCTGATAAGGTGAGATGGGACAGGATCGAGCGGGCAAATGGTGGGGCGAGAGGAGCAAAGAAGAGCAGCCACCTCTTGGTCAGTGGCTGGGGAGAATGTCTGAAGGGTAGGAAAGGCATGATCTATGTGTGATTGAGAAACAGAAAGGCAAGGAGGGGAGAATTCTTTCCTTAGCTGTTCAATTTTGTCAGTGAAGTAACATGCAAAGTTATCAGCAGTAAGGTTGGTTTGGGGGGTGGCCACAGCGGGGCGAAGAAGGGAATTAAAGGTGTCAAAGAGACGCCTGGGGTTGCTGGAACATGAACTAATGAGAGAGGAAAAATAGGACTGTTTGGCAAGGACAAGGGCTGCACTGTATGAACACAATATGAATCTATAATGGAGAAAGTCTGACTGGGTGCGAGACTTCCTCCAGGAGCGTTCAGCACAACGGAAGCATCTTTGCAGGTAGCGCGTTGATTTAGTATGCCATGGTTGGGGGCGAGTCCTCCTTGAGGAGCTTGTTTGGAGTGGCGCTGCAGTGTTCAAGGCAGATGTAAGGGTAGAGTTATATATGGAGATGGCCAGTGAAGGACAGGAGAGGGAAGGGATGGACAGCAGTTGTGAATCAATGTCAGCTGACAACTGTTGGAGATCAAGAGAATTAAGGTCCCTCCTGAGTTGAGGGTGGTTAGGCGGAGGTTGTTGGGTGAGGGGGTACGTGAGAGCAAACGATAAGAGGTGGTGATCAGAGAGTGGATATGGAGTGTTGCAGATATTAGATACAGTACATGCATAAGTGAAGATTAGGTCAAGGGTATTGCCAGCTACATGGGTGGGAGAATTTGCCCACTGTGATAGCCCGAGGGAGGAAGTAATTGAAAGTAGTTTATTAGCTGCAGAGGTCAAAGGTGGGTTTATAGGAATATTGAAGTCCCCGAGAATTAGGGATGGGATGTTAGAAGAGAGGAAATAGGGTAGCCAGGCAGCAAAGTGGTCAAGGAAGAGAAGAGGGGAACCGGGAGGACGGTAAATAACAGCAATGTTAGCAGAGAAAGGTTTGAAAAGGCGAACTGAGTGTATTTCAAATGACGAGAAAGAGAGGGAAGGGGGGGTGGGAAGAGGTTTAAAAGAGCAGTGAGGGGAGAGGATAAACCCAACACCACCACCTTTACATTCAGAGGGGGAGAGCCAGGTTTCTGTTAAGGCTAGTAAATCTATTGAACGAGAGATGAAGAAGTCATGGACAGCAGTGGATTTAGTTATATTGCAAACAGAGCGTGCGTTCCAGAGGGCAGTATTGAAGGAGGATTTAGAGGAACAAGAGATGGGTATGAGATTAGTGTGGATCCTTGGGTTAGTATGTGCTGAGTTTGTTGAGAGGGGACTGGGGTTTGGAGAGACATCACCAGCTGCTAGGAGCAGAAGGATAGAAAGGAAGTGAAGGTGGGAGTAGGATTTGAAAGTTTTGTAGGAGGGTATGTATGTAGAGGATTTGGGAAGAGTTGGTGGAGATAGGCTGGAAAGGTATGTGTAGAGTGCATGGGATGAATAGAGAGGAGAGGGGAGTAAGGTGGAAGTAATGATGATGGTGTTGCCAGGGACAGGTGAGTGAAAGGATAGGGATATTTTAGTAATGACAGAAGTTAGTGTTAAAGTGAAAAATAGAAGGGAGAACATTAGAGAAAATGTGTATTATATAGATATGTAGATCATATATACAAACACACACAAATATCAATGAGTGTTAAAACCATTGTAAGGATGCAGTGTGTTAAATGAATTCAGGTGAGGAGTGGTTTAATGACTTGATTGGTGTGTTATGGAATTCAAACAGAATGTGGTCTTCCTGATGTCTGGTTGGGTGGCTCATTCTAATAACTGTATTTTTCAACCAGTCCTGTACAGTATGTCATTCATTTCCATTTAGGCATGCTAGGATTAAAGCCCACTGTACACATAGCGATCTAGATTCCCCATAGCAAAACCCGACCATAAATTTAGGAGCATATAAACCACTTCCCAGGTGAGATAAGACACACGTTTGCATGAGTAGGATCTGTTGATGGGCCCATTTAAAGAGAGAGCATCTAATGTCTACTTTCCTAGAAATTTCATTTTCAGCTCATGCAAGGATTATTTTGGTATCTCTTGAAAAGACTTATTGGGCCTTATAAGTTATGTTGTTGTTTAAGTTTCTATTTCGCAATTTATTTTACATTTTGTATCTCTCATGTTAATTCATTTTTATTTATATTTTTACGTTTTATTTTTGGCTTTGAGTTGGTTTAACTCACTGCCAAACTGTTATTGTGGCAATCTATTTATATATATTGTGGTACCCACGCCTGGTTGGTATAAATGAAAAAGCTAACTTTTCACATCGACTGGTTTAGGCCAGGGCTGGAAAAATTTGTTTGGAATCTAGGAGCCAGCAAAAAAAGTTAGAAGCCATATTTTGCAGTGTCAAAATAGAATTCGTGAAGGGATACTATAGTCACCAGAACTAATACAGCTTAATGTAGTTCTGGTGTCTATAGCCTGTCCCTGCACACTTTTCAATGTAAATCCTGCCTTTTCTAAGAAAAGGCAGGATTTACATTGTTGCCTAGTAATACTTCTAGGGACAGTCACTCAGACGGCCTCAGGAGGTGCATCCTGGGTCACTGCTGCACAGTGCGCAGCACTTTTGTTCAGTGTCCCCACGCGTGCACAGAGGTGCTAAAGATTCCTCAAAGAGATGCATTGATTCAATGCATCTCTATGAGGAGATGCTGAATGACGCAGCTTGGCATTTTTTCACACATACGCAACACCCTCCCAATGCTTTCTTCTGGGAAAGCATTGGATTGGCTGAGATTCATGAAGATTGATGATTGCAGTCATGGAGGCAGGGCCAGCTAGGGCAAGACCAACACAGCGTGGGGAAAAAAGGTGAGTAAAAACCCCTTTCCCACCTAACCATACGCACTCACTGACAGACACACACATGCACTGATTTAATACACACAGAGAGACAGACACTCACTGTCACTGCAACAATCACATACATTAATAGAACCATCCAGCTTCCCTACCTTTAGGAAAGCTTTCATACTGCTTTCCCTAGTGTCCAGTGGTGTTTCAGTCATCATCCTGCCCTGCTAACTATAGCGTTTAGTGATGCTGGGGCCAAAATTACGTCACTTTACGGCTCCTGGCATCACTGGAGGGAGCGGAGCAGGAAGGTTACAGCTACCTCACACGCCTGCCCATCTGCCTCAACCTACCAGGAGCCTCACGTCTGCCTATGTCCTCCCTTTATCAGGCCAGCAGGCCGACCACCATCACGCCCATACTTTTACTCAGCAGACTGACCGACCGCGCTCTTCATGAGCAGTATGTCCGCACGTCCATGTTCTTCATGAGCAGGCCAGCTACCGGCCCATTGCAAGCCCCCCTCCACTCACAGGCAGCCAATCACATCGGGAATTGAACGTGCTGAAAATTACCAGTCGCCAGGACAAAAAAACCTAGTCGTCATGGCGCCTGGGATTTGTCGAGCCTTGGTTTAGGCCACAGCAAGACTTATTCATACACTGAGACACATTCATCAGAAATGTTATACATATGTTCGTCACCAGTCGGTAGATGCTACTTAACATCCAAGACGTACAGAATAAAAATGACCATCGAAACCAAAATAGCCTAAACCTCGTATTCAAATGACCCCTCTCCAAATTATATCTCAATCACATTCAAGCTTCACTCGATTACTTGATACCAATAGAAATTCACCTGGTTGGAATCTCAGAGACTGTCTCAATTACAGACATAGCACAATGCAGACTTAACAAAACATGTGACATGTGACAAAATGTGATGGTTAAATACCTCCTACAAAGGAAAGTAAGTGTGTCCCAGTGAAGGTAATATCCATATATGTTTGGTGACTACCAGCAATTTGTTAACGTAATTAAATGTTTTGCTTCTGGGAGGTTTAACCCCTTCAGGACGGAGTCAATAGTGCACGTTCTGATCAAAACAAAACGTAAACAAAAACTTGAATTTGCGCTATATGTCTGTTCAACCGTAATAAACCACTGTCACATTAAGTGCACCCACACTTATTATATATCATTTTGTTCAAGAGAAACAGGGCTTTAATTTATCATTAACTATTCATATATGGAACATAATTTATTATGAATAAAATTTTAAAAAAGTGAGAAAATAAGATTTTTTTTTAAATTTGTATTTCCGTCTGACATTTTAGCTGTGAATGTCATAATACTGTTAGGTTTTACTGCAAAAAAATGCACATATTTGTAATCAGCGATGTCTCACGAGTACAACAGTACCCCCCATTAACAGGTTTTATGGTGTTTTGGAAAGTTACAGGGTCAAATATAGAACGTTCCATTTTCAAATTGAAATTTGCCAGATTAGTAATGTTACCTTTGAGACGGTGTGGTAGCCCAGGAATGAGAATTACCCCCATAATGGCATACCATTTGAAAAAGTAGACAACCCAAGGTATTGAAAGTGGGGTATGTTTAGTCTTTTTTATTAGCCACTTAGTCACAAACACTGGGGTTGTCTACTTTTGCAAATGGTATGCCATCATGGGGGTAATTCTTATTCCTGGGCTACCATACGCTCTCAAAGGCAACATAACCAATCTGGCATATTTCAATGTCAAAAAAAATGAAATGCAAGCCTTATTTGTGACTCTCTAACTATCCAAAACACCATAAAACCTGTACATGGGGGGTACTGTTATTCCCTGTAGACTTCACTAAACACAAATATTAGTGTTTTAAAACAGTAAAACATATTACAACAATAATATAGTCCATAAAAGTGCCATTTGTTTGTAAAAAATGCAAAAAACTTCACTTTTACTTAAAATATCATCGTTGTAATACAATTTATCATTTTGAAACACTAATATTTGAGTTCAGCGAAGTCTCCTGAGTAAAACAGTACCCCCTATGTACAGGTTTTATGGTGTCTTGGAGAGTTACAGGGTCAAAAATAGTGCTTGCCAATTAAATTCTCTGCACTTTCTCCCTGTGTTGTCAGGCATGTCAACACAGGGAGAATCTTTTAAATATGTTAAAAGATTACTTAAATATACAAGTAGAATTTTAATATATATGCATTTATAGGTATTTAAATTCTACGTGTATACTAATGTAATCTTTTAAGTAATTATATATTTTTTTTTGCAGTTATTTGTATTTTATATATAGATAGATATATACAGAATGTCATTCTACGTGTATTTTGTTAACAATATATATTATATATTTTAATAACAAAATACATTTAGAATGAAATTACATATGTATATATAATTTATATAAAATTTTGTTTCAATATTTTAATTATTGCAATTATATATATATATATCTATTATATATAATATATATACATATTATATATATGTAACGTCATTCTAAGTGTATTTTAATACTAATATATGTACTTCTATTACTATTAAAATACATATATATATATATAAAAATACTTTTAATTTATTTTATAACATGTTTAATTAATTAATTTTTACTTTCCCGCCAGCAGGGGGACTGTCTGATTTTTCAGACAGTCCCCCTGATGGCAGATCCATAGCCAGCCATAGGGGGCCATATGATCGCTCTTTGAGAGCGATCACATGGCCCCGGGGGCCTCACTTGCTGGAGGAGGGCTGCCTGGGCTGTCAGGCAGCCCTCCAGAAGAGTATCGCGGCGGAGGTAAGTACCTCCGATCGCCAGGGGCGTTACGGCGTTCTATGCCGCCGCAACGGCTTTAAAGCCCTTTCAACCCGGGATGGCATAGAACGCCGTAACGGCGTTAAGGGGTTAAAACATTATTTTCCACTATAGGCACTTATCTGCCTTCTTCAGTGTTTACGATGGCCTCTTAGATAATAAAATATGATCAGAATGTTTACTTTTCTGGCTTCCATGTGGGGACGGTTACATTTATTTTAGGCCCTTGTTTTTAAGCAAATTACCTAAAATCATTTTTGTTCAGATGTTGACATAATGGTTGTGTTATGTCAAGTTTTCTTAATAAACGCTACAATAAAAGTTCACATGACAAATATAGGATAAACAAGAAGCAGACTCATTTTGTAGTCTTCAAATATGATCAGTATGTTAATGCTAAATAAATGGAAGAATATGGAGTAGACTCAATGCAGTGCAATCTACAGAGCTTTCCTATATCACTTGACAAGTGTAGAATTGGGAAGAATACTTCTCTTGTGCCAAACTGTATTGCATTTTTTTTACTGCATTAAAGTAACACTTATTTTAGGAATACAAAGATGTATTCCTAACAGCGTGTTCCTCTGCCCCCATGGCGATGTAAAAGGTTAAATAACCCTTATTTAACTTACCAGAAGTTAAGGATTAAATAACCCTTTATTCACGTACCCAATTACAGCGCCAATGTCCCTCGGCAGTGAGTCGCACCCCACCTCCTCTGACGGGGAGGATGTAATGTCCAGTGTAGTTTCACGGAGTTAAACTATGTAAAACTCCAGGAAGCGCCGCTAGTAGCTGCTTGATAGACAGTTACTAAAGGCAGTCTTAGTACTTATTGCAGTTTCTGTAAAACTGCAATGTTTTAGACTGCAGTACTAAGGGGGACAGTGACAGTGCACCCAGACCACTTCAATGAGATTTAAGTGGTCTGGGTGCATATAGTGTACCTTTAAAAAAAAAAAAAAAATACAGAAGAAGTTTACTTGCAGACCTGGAACGAACTGATGGTATAAGACAAATTATATGTAAATGCCTGCTGACAAGTAGCATGGCTAAACAAGGCTTAAAATAAGGTAATGAGTGCTTGGCCGAACGTAACGGATTGTACTAACCAACACAGATCAATAATTTAACTCAGCGGAGTATAAGACAAATACTCTGGACTAAATATGTAGCACAGCCAAATGTACTTAATCAAGATGAAAATGTTGCGTGGCTGAATGTAGTCCACATGTACTGAACCAAATTAAAAAAAACTGTCGCATTAGCAAATGTAGTTTAAATGTGCCAAGCTGAACACAAAAATTAGCACGGCAAAGGTATGACCGGAAAACTAAAAAAAATAAATAAAAAAAATTTACTATGCAGCTTGGCCAAACATAAGACGAAATTACAGAGCCAACACAAGATATACTGTGGCAGAATGTAGGTCGAACGTAATAAACCAGTGAGTATGTAGCACGGTTGAATGTAGGCCATACAAACTGGACCATATAAAAAGTAGGATGGCGAACGTCTACTAAATGTACTGTGCCGAAAAAAAAAAAGTGGCTGAACGTAAGTCTAATTTTGCGCGGCCAAATGTACTGAGCTAGAATGAAAACATAGCGTGGCCGACAGTACAAGTAAAGTGGCCTAACATAGGCTAAATGTACTGAAACCAAATGTAGCGTGTCTGAATGTAGGCCGAATATATGTAGCATGACTGAACGTAGGCCGAATGTACTGCACCAAAATGATAAGTAGTGTGGACGAATGTAAGCCAAATGTACTGAAATGGTCAGGAACATATTTTTGTTATTGTCTTCTTAAATAATTCTGTTCTTTCCCTTTAAGTTCATAGGTCCGCTGACAATAAACAGCCTATTATCATGCTACTTTGCCTTGCATGCTGCTACAGACTAATTTTTCAAGTCACAGAAACTCCAGAGAAACTCAAAACTGATTTTCCACTTACTTTCATAATCTACAAATGTTATCCTTACACTCACCTTCTTTCTGGTATTTCTCCAATGGACTTCATATATGTCCAACTCAGCTGCTGAAAGCTAAACAAACTCTTTTTTGCACTCAGCTAGAGCCAGACAGTTAATTTGCCTGTATCTGTTTTTTTCCACATGGAATTACTGACTTGGGTAAATTCCCAATTTCTGTTTCTTTCTTACATTTTAACAAACTGCTATGAACTTTTGTTTTTTTCCCTAATAATAAGTGACTAAGCTACAAGGTGAAACAACCTATTTTATTTAGCGAGGACTGCTTTCTTTTTTGTTTTATATTGTCAAAATCAGGTTCTGATGAAGAAAAAAAAAAAAAGACCTTCAAGTTTATTTTATCAAATTTTTGACAATAAAAGTCTCTGTAATCTGGAGTGTATATGACAGAAACATAGTTAATATGTAGCGCAGTTGAACACATTGAAACCATGGTAAGTAGCATGGCTGAACATAGATCAAATGTCCTTGAAGTGCCATGAATATGTAGCGCAGCCTAACGTAGGACGAAAGTAAATATACACACTTTAGATGTAGCATGGGTGAACGTACTGAAATACAGTTAATATTTAAAGGACCACTATAGTGCCAGGAAAACAAACTCATTATCCTGGCACGGTAGGGTCATTAGGTCCCCCCACCCACCTTTCGGTTGGTGACCTGTCCTCCTACTGCCGACAAATGCGCATGCAAACCGCCCATAGGAAACCATTTCTCAATGCTTTCCTATGGACGTCCAGCGACTTCTCACTGTGATTTTCACAGTGAGAATCGCGGAAGCGCCTCCAGCGGATTAACCCTCAATGCAAAAATAGCAGTTTCTCTGAAACTACTATGTTTACAGCTGCAGGGTTAAAACCTGGGGGACCTGGCACCCACACCACTTCACTGAGCTGAAGTGGTCTGGGTGCCTATAGTGGTCCGGGTGCCTATAGTGGTCCTTTAACGTGGCCGAATGTATTACAACACATTGAATATGTAGCAGGGCCGAACAAAGGCTCTTTTTTACCAACATGAACGGATTGCCATCATAAGTTGGGAAGCTTGCAAATCAAAAGTTGTGTGCGGTAACCTAGCAACCAGGTTTCAAAACTGGCAGAAAGTCAGTAGTAAGGTGGAAAGAGAGTAGATATAGGCCAGTAAAATAGTTAAAAAAATAAATCAACTCCAGGCAAACTGCTTCTTCTGGACTATTCGCTTGTTTTTCCCTCTCTCTCCCCCCTCTCACTCTGTGATCTTCACATATTTATGACCCTCTGCAAGAATAGTGTCTATGTTCTATCAAACCTGTGTCTTATCTGCACTTGTATCGTTAACCCCTGTATCACAGCTCAACTTAGAATTCTATGTCATCTTGTTCAGAAATACTTCAGACTTGAGAAAGGGAGGTTCTCCGGAAAGCTTGCCATTAATAAAATTCTGTTAGTCCAATAAAAAAGGTGTTACAAGATACGAATTTTATCTGGATGCACACCCCACCTCCCCCTCAGGGAATTATTTATTTGTAATGCAATCTGGGTGAACACCGTGTGCCTATATCACACCAAATCAAAAAAATATAACAAAAAAAAAAAACCCCAGCAGGATACAAACAAACCAGCAGCAGAGATTGAATGATACATGAAGTCCACATTCTGCTGGAGAGCACTTTCAGGCTCTGTCCAAAAAGGATAAAGAATTAACAATAAAATTGTGTCAAGCAGTCACACTGGAACTCTAATGAACACACTTGCTTTATACCATAACCACTTCACCACCTCACTAAACAGAATATACACATCTGTTAGAGCAGTGTATACATGTATAGAGTGGTGTGTGTGTATTCTCATGGTTTCTATCAAAGTTATTTATATTATATCCTACATTTATTATATCTATATCCTACATTATATATTATATCTATAGCCTACATTTATTATATATCTATATCCTACATTTATTATATATATATATCCTACATTATATATCTATATCCTACATTTATTATATATTATATCCTACATTTATTATATATTATATTATATATCCTACATTTATTATATATTATATATCCTACATTTATTATATATTATATATCCTACATTTATTATATCTATATCCTACATTATATATATATCCTACATTATATATATATCCTACATTTATTATATATATCTATATCCTACATTTATTATATATCTATATCCTACATTTATTATATATATCTATATCCTACATTTATTATATATCCTACATTATATATTATATATCTATATCCTACATTTATTATATTATATAGTATATGCAGGGATTGCTGAGCAGTGACAGGCACCATGCCACACAGATCTATAGCTGGCACAGTAAGGGCACCCTCTCCTCACCGGATAACCCGCTCCTTGGCTTGGCTCTGCCCGCTGAAGCGGACCCAGGAATCCATGAGATATGGTCGGTGTCCCCGGGGCCGCACACGCTGTCTGAGAGTTTAAAGATCACATTAGAGAGCAGCACTTCCGGCATAGGGGACGGACGGACGGAGCCCGGCAGCGACCAAACCTCCTGACACCTGGAAACGCGTTCTGTGCCAGGCTGCCTGTGGATAGTACACCTTCTGAAGGGACATAAGTGTTAGATACACCAGTACACCTCTCATACAGATTACACTTCTTATTTTTTTTTTCCATCTTCATTTAAATAGTACCACAACCCCAAAATATAACTAAAAAATAAATTCATACATGCCAACAATCCCAAGTTCAGTGGGCAGTCCTAATAAACAGTTTTTTGTTTTTTTTAATGTCCCAGTTCTGGGAACACCTAGCATTTTTTATTCACTGCGCAAACCTTAAAGGAACACTAAAGCGTTAGGAAAACAAACATGTCCCTGAACATAAAATACAGTTGTGACAGAGAATTGGTCAGTGTGGTGGTAGTCCCTCTAGTGGTTGTCAGTATGAGAGTTACTAGAAGTCACTAGAAATTGATTTATTTATTTTTTTAAATCACATTTTTTGTTGTTATTGCAATGTTTTTTGTTGTCAATCAAGTTTTTTATTGAGTGGATATAATAAAGCGTATGCCATATATCATGCATGGCATGCACAGCAAATATGCCATTACTATGCACAGAAATCTTCCATACAGTTATAATAGTCACTCTTTTTTTAAAGTAAATTAACAAACAAAATAAAAATGAATTAAGTAAGTGTAAACAGCAATAACATTCACTGGGCATATTGTGAACAGACTAAACAGTGTATAAAACAGGTTCATTATACTAGGACAATGATGGCGAACATATGGCACGCATGCCAAAGGTGGCACACCGGGCCCTTTCTGTGGCCACGCGGCCATAGGTTCCCCATCAATGCAGAGTAGGCACCTACTCTGCTTCCGTGTCGGGAGGCAGGGGGAGGGATCTGTGAAGCAGCTCCCCTGTCCTCCCACGCGATGCTGTGTGGAGCGTTGCCGCGCGTTACCATGGCAATGCTCCACACAGCATCGCGCGGGAGGACAGGAGCTGCTTCACAGATCCCTCCCCCTTCCTCCAGACCTGGAAGCAGTACTTACCACCACCGGACCACCAGGGATGGCTGTCCCCCCCCTCCTTCATTAAAGGTAAGCAGGAAGGAGGGGGGATACAAATTTAGTATAACGTTTTTTTAACCACCCCGTCCCCCCACACAGCATCCCAACCCCCCCACACAGCACCCCTACCCCCAACACACACAGAGCACCCCTACCCCCAACACACACACAGCACCCATACCCCACACAAAGCACCCCTCCCACACACAGCACCCCTACCCCCAACACACACAGTTCCCCTACCCTCCACAGAGTACCCCTACCCACACAGAGCATCCCTCCCACACACACACAGCACCACTACCCACAACACACACACAGCACCCCTCACACACACACAGCACCCTTACCCCCACAACACACACATAGCACCCCTACCCCCACAACACACACACAGCACTCCTACCCCTCAACCCACAGAGTACTCCTACCCACATAGCACCCCTACCCAACACACACACACAGCACCCCTACCCTCCCCACAGAGTACTGCTACACACACACAGCACCCCCTACCCTCAACACACACACACAGCACCCCTACTCCACAGAGTACTGCTACACACACACAGCACCCCTACATACCCCCACAGAGTACTGCTACACACACACAGCACTCTACCTCAACACACACACAGCCCCTCTATACCCCCCACACACACACAGCTCACCTACCCCCCACAGAGTACCCCTACCCACACACAGCACCCCTACCCCCAACACACACAGCCCCCCTACCCAGGGGCGTTTTAGCCGCGAGGCAAACAAGGCATTTGCCTTGGGCGGCATTTTCCAGGGGGCGGCAAAAAAAGCCGCCCCCAAATGCCCAGGGCAAATGCCTTGTTAGCCTTGTGGCTAACAGACATGCTGGGCTGGTTGCCGGGCTGGGCGGGCGGCTGGCGAGGGAGCTCTTCCTCTGAGCTCTCTGCTCAGCTCCCAGCCGCAGAGTGAGGCTGGGAGCCAGAATATGACGTCATCAACCCGGCTCCCAGCCTCACTCTGTGGCGCGCAAGGGAGCTGAGCAGAGAGCTCAGAGGAAAAGCTCCCTCGCCAGCCGCCCGCCCAGCAGCCACTGGACCACCAGGAAGATAGAGAACCCTCCCCCCCAAGCATTCCCAAAGGTAAGGAGGCTGGGGGGGGTGTTAAATCAATAAATAAATATGTTAATTTGAGTGAGTGTGTGTATATGTCTGTTAGTGTGTGTGTGTCTGATAGTGAGTGTGTGTGTCTGTTAATGTGTGTCTGTTAGTGTGTGTGTGTCTGTTAATGTGTGTCTGTTAGCGAGTGTGTGTTTCTGTTAGCTAGTGTATGCATATCTGTCAGTGTGTGTGTGTGTGTATTTAGAAGGCGGGGCGGGGGGAAGGGTTGGGTGGGGGTGGCGCGGCGGGGGAGGGGGCGCCTGAGTTTTGTCCTGCCTAGGGCAGCACAAAACCAGGATACACCACTGCCCCTACCCCCCACAGAGTACCCCTACCCACACAGAGCTCCCCCCCCCACACACACAGGCCCCCTAACCCCCACAGAGTACCCCTACCCACACACACACTGCACCCCTACCCCCAGCAAACACAGCCCCTCTTCCCCCCACAGAGTACCCCTACTCCCACAGAGCACCCCTCCCACACAAACACAGCACCCCTACACACACACACAGCACCCCTATCCACAACACACACAGCACCCCAACAACACACACATACACTGCATCCCTCAATGCAGTATGTGTGTGTGTATTCGGCAGTCTGTGTGTGTGTATGTGTGTATATTCAGCAGTCTGTGTGTCTGTGTGTGTGTGTGTACAGCAATCTGCGTGTGTGTGTTCAGCAGTGTATGTGTACTCAGCAGTGTATGTGTATTCAGCGGACTGTGTGTACTCAGCAGTCTGTCTGTATGTGTATTCAGCAGTCTGTGTGTGTATTCAGCAGGCTGTGTGTGTATGTATTGCATTTGTTGGAGATACTAATAAATATAAGCTTAAATTGATCTATTTATTATCATTGAACTCTCTGTTGTGTTCGTCTTTTAAAACAAAAGTTGTTAATTAATTCGGACAACAGTACAAGTTGTTTTTTCTAAATTTAAACATCAGTATTCAGGTTTAATTGCCATGTTGGGAGGGGCGGAGCTTGCTACCGCACGGCACCAGACGCCATTTTCACTAACTCCCGACAAAACGATCTAATCTGGGCAATATCCTAGAAACTGGCACCCATCCAGGCTTACCAACCACACAGCCAGAACCAGCAAGATAAGAGGCACCGATAGATGCCATTTTTACAACCCCAAAAGCTGCCTAAGCGGAAGCACAAATCCAGGGCCTACCTCACACCCGCGATCCGGGACCTGGAGGAACTCCTGCTTCGGCCGCGGACAGAGAGAGAGGGGCTTCCACTAACCCCCTCACCAACCGAAACACCAGCTCACTTGCCGACAATGGGGCGCAGATCCCAGAAACCAGCGGCAGACGGCAGAGACATAAGCGCGCTGCTGCAACGCCCGGCGCAGCCACGTCCCGCACCCATACCCGCGGGAGATGAGGGGGAAACAAACCACACTCCTCACCCAGTGCAGGGGAGGTCAGAGACACCTCCGACCACGCGGACAGCACTGATACAGCAGCCTGAATCCCATGCCGATGCTGCACCAGCCACCAAGGGTGATCTAAAACTCCTGCTCGCTGACATACACAAGCTCTTGGCAGATGACACAGCCCTCCTCAAGACAGAGGTGCAAGCGGCCACGGAACGGGTAAAAGCTGTAGAACAAGACGTGGTGGAGGTC
This sequence comes from Pelobates cultripes, assembly GCA_933207985.1. Lineage (NCBI taxonomy): Eukaryota > Metazoa > Chordata > Amphibia > Anura > Pelobatidae > Pelobates > Pelobates cultripes. The sequence continues at coordinate 21,435,996 of OW240924.1, forward strand.
CAAACGCACCTAACAACACTGGATGAACAGGTACAAAATATACAGCTTCACCAAAAACTCATGGCACTCAAAATGGCCACCATAGAGGATCGACAAAGGCGCACACACATAAAAATTAGGGGGATTCCGAACGCAATCACAGCAGAGGAAGTGCCTTACTACATCAGGCGCCTCCTGTCCAGTATACTTCCTCACGCAGCTGCAAAGAAAATCTCCATAGATGGAATCTACAGGCTCCCGACCTACACACGCCTGAGATCCCCTGCGGCTAGAGACGTCATCCTAAGATGTGTCACAGTCCAGGATAAGCTCCACATCATGGCGGCGCTCAAGGACCGAACACCACTACCCTTTGAGGAGTCAGAGCTAACCTTTTACCAGGACTTATCAAGGGCCACGCTACTATGGCGTAAATCGTATGGCCCGGCCACCACACAGCTACGTGCTGCAGGTATAGCCTACAGGTGGGGAGCGGGGGGTTCCCTGGAAGTTACCTGCGCAGGGACAACACAAGTCCTCACTTCGCCAGATGAAGCCTCCAACTACCTGAAAACCCTCAACCTGCCGAACCAGGCTCCGAAACGCCACGGAGAGCACAAGGAGCACATGACTGCCTCACCTCACACCCCGGGAACAAGTGGACTGGGGGCTCAGGTTCCGCGAACACTTGCCGGGTAGCAAAACCCAAGAGCAGACCAAGTCCGAATATTATCCCACACACCGGCATTACCCCAACAAAGGAGAAACTCCCAGATATTACCTTAATGTTTCATGTTTACTATATGTTTTTGTTGGTTTTTTTTTTCTTCTTATTTCTCTTCTGAGCTGACTAACTCACGGACACTCAGGTCCCTGGGCCTATAACCCACATAGACATAAAGCCCTATGACCCTGACTACCACACGGAATGGACAACACAGTAGAAGCCCTGACAGGTGACTAGTCCCCATAAACACGCATCTCCTGCCCCCCCCGCCACCCCCTTGGTAAGGGGTCCTCAACCTCACTGCTGAGGCAGAGCAAGACACCCCCAACGACAACACAGGTACAGCTATGCCAGACACGAACACAAAACATGTGTCCCAGGCTTATAATACACACAGCATGTTAGACATGAACGTGGAAGAACAATATAACCACAATGCCCCTCTGAGAGCATATGACCAGCCAGATAGTCATACAGCAGAAACAGACACCGCAGTGCCTTCGAACCGCCACACCTGCCCAGCATTTACACCCTACCACGATCAGCTAGTCCCATAGTAGACTACAACCCATCACACAGATTACATAGCTGAAAATCACACAATACTGGACCAACTCCACTATGTAGATGTGACTTACCAAACTGTTATATTTCCCTGTTATTCCTTATTGAAAAATGTGCTATATACATCGATGCCATGCAATTGTCACTAAATATCACTAAATATCTTATATCAAAGTAATGTCTACACTGCAATGGCAGCACATACCTGTTTAAAAATACTATGCACAAGAAAATAAAGAATTTAATTGCCATGTTGGCACTTTGAGGAAACAAAAGTTGGCATGTATTGCGGTTTGGACACTCGGGCTCAAAAAGGTTTGCCCTCACTGGTCTATATCGAAGCACTCAACCTAATACGGATGAGAGTAATGAGTAGTGGGTGGAATATGAAGAATACCACTACCCTCTAGTGGCCATTAAGAGAAATAGCCATAAATAAAGAGAGCACACCAACATAAACACCAACTCTAAAATCGTTCTTGATGACACATATCTCAAATCAATAATTTATGTGGAAATAAAAGTATTAATATTGAGTTAAAGGAAATGATTACAAAGCATGATTCAATAGGAAGTTAAATACACGCTGCAGTGGAAAGAATAAACAAAAAAATAAAATTAAAATAGTGTCAAACGAAATCCTTTGAAATACTAAACATATTATACACATAAATGTGAAGACTAATCATAAACACTGTAGGGGGTTGTGGGTGTCTGGGGTGGCGGTGTGGTGCCCGAGACCCAGACACTGTCCGGGAAGTGGTGCGAGGACCAGGACCCCTGATTGCCTGATGAGAAGTGGGAGTCTTCAGCGTGGTAATGGACTATCAGGGCTTGGTGCAGGGTAACCACACGTCCTCTGGCGTTGAGCACCAGCGTTTGCGCGGCCACATACCAGAACCCTGATGCAGCTACAGCAGATCCCAGGAACTAGGAGCTTGATATGCAGACCTCCCAGGAACTGGATAGGGGGGCTCTGCAGCAGACATGTATCCAGTACAGAAACAAGGCAAGGCTAGGATAGTCACCAAACATGAAAACAAGACAGAACTAGTAGAACCCAGAACCAGAGAAGGATAGGAAGCCAAACCCAGAACATGAAGAAAACCAGACATAGAATAGAAAACCAGACATAGAATAGAAAACCAAAAAAACAAGAAAAACTAAACAATTGTAAAAAGAGTACTGGATACCAGAAACCAAAGCCAGACATCTCCGCAGAACATGGCATGATGTGACAGTGGGGGGGCCTAGAACCCTTAAATTATACAGAGAAGGATAACTGGAGAGAAACCTAAATTAAATCAGCCTACATGGAGGTTGTTCTACATGTTTGGACTCCTACACATAATGGAAAGAATATAAAAAAATATCTAAGTAATAGGAGGCCCTGTGCCCACTGAACCAAGAGCCATGTAGTCAGAGACTCTAAGGAAACAATGTAATATTTAATACCCTTCCTGTATGGTATGGGGCTCCCAAACAAACACCTAAAACAGTGAAAATAAATTGCATTGAGCTGTGTTTAGAAATCTCACTATCTCCAATATATTTCGGACTAGCTCAGATGGGTGAAACGCGTTGAGTGCTTGAGATTGTGTGCTTGTTGATACAGTTCGCCAGCACCAGCGACACAAAGTTAGTTGCTGGCTTCCGCTCCTTGAAGTGAACCCAAGTGTATCAGAAGAGGTTTAGGTTAGCATAAATCACCAGCAAAGTATTCATTGTCAATTTGAGAAATGTCATTGACCATTTGCCAATATTTATATTTATTATTTGTTCCTTGAACTAGTCCTCGGTACCTGCGCAACTCCATTTTATTCTCCTTTGTCCACGATGTCTGCAGTTCTCCTTCTGTGTGATTCTTTTGATTGATGGATTGTAGGTAAATTAGCTAAGCAACTGAAATGGAATTATATTTAAGCACCGCCAAAGATCACTCTCCCCCTCAGAAACACTAAGATGATAAAGTCCCTCTTTATATAGCTGCCATTAAAAAAAAAAATTTATAAAATCAGCTAATTTATCAAACGGTGAACAAAGCACTCTCTCTCCCGCTTTCTTTTTTGAAAATCTATCGTTATTCTGTGTCTGAGTGTGTAACAGAAGTTTAGATCAATAAAAGCCATTGAAATGTATCTTTAAAATACACTGAATATGTTTAGAAATGTGTCTGTATATTAAGATATCTTGTTAATGTTGTAAATGACCATTTATGTAACAGAAAAGGTAAGTCCTGAAGTGAAATTGTTCCAGAATAGCCTCACTACCTGGCCATACATCCAGTCACACACTTTAAAACTTTAAAAAAAAAATCATGTCCCTTTGTGGTTACTTAAATCATTGGACGTGCTCAGCAGGGGTTAAATCAGACTGATACAAAGTGAACACCAATAATAAACAACATAACATTTAAATAAATAAATGCAGAAAAGGCTGTGATCTTTTATTTGGTTTACAAATAATACAAACAACACTTTTTAACTTTATAACCAAACAACTCCGGTTTTTAAACCCCCAGCGCATTAACCAAACATCTCCGGTCCTTAAACCCCCAGAGAATTAAAACATAACTCACCAGAGTTCAGCCCTATTAGCCAGAACTTCAGCCAAATGATCATAAACTCAGCTAGTCCACTCCCCTTTAAATTAGGCAGGTGACCTCAACTCCAATAAAAGACCACGACAATTGCGTAGGGAGGGAGGGCGGGGAAAACAGCTCCAGGTACGTAAAATTCTTCATTCTTCTGACGCCAAAACTTACCTCAGGGCGCCTTATATATCGCTTTTTTTCCCGCCTCAGTGTACCCTCGCGGACAAGTGCTCCTATTAGAACACTGTTCGCACGGACCCTGTTTTGAAAGGCTCACGAGGGCACTGCAACAGCCGTTGCAAATGCCCTCGCGGTCATCGCTATTCGTGCCGCAGCCTGACCCCTGATTAACCCCGCAACGCACATGTGTACCTAGTCTATGGACCCGGTGCTAAATTTATGAGGGTTATAAGGAATAACTCTGGTGAAGTAATTAAACAGCAACAACTGATACAGATGAAGGAAAAGTTCCTGGAACGTGGATACAATGAAAAGATCCCGGAAAAAGAATTGGAAGAGGCACAGATTGCACCCAAGCTAAAGAACTCCACTGCTCCATTGAGGATAACTTTTCCAATAACCTTTTATAACCAAGCGACGAAAATAACCAAAATAGTGACAAAGAATTGGAACATGCGGTCATGTGATGACACGCTCCTGAAAATATTTAAAGAGCCCCCGAGGATATGCTATCGCAGGAACAGGAACCTCAAAGATCTATTAGTAAAAACCGACCCTGAAGATAGTTATCTACAACTCCAAACACCACAAGTAAGAGGATGTGTTCGCTGCCTGGGATGCATAACCTGTGGGCATATGGTCCCCTCTCGGAATTTTAGCCACCCACACAAAAATAAGACCTATAAAATTAAATATACAATTACCTGCAGAATGTACTATGTGATTTATAACATTTCTTGCCCTTGTGGTTTAGTATATATTATAAAGACTGAAACACAATTATGTGATCGGATTAGAGGACATCGATCAAACATAAGGACGGCAAACAGAGACGGACGGACTGATAAACCAGTGGCAAAACATTTTTTAGAGTACAAACATCCATTTTCAACGTTGAAATCCGTGGCCATAGACTATGTACCACTGCCAAGAAGGGGAGGAGATAGAGGAAATGTATTGCCAAGAAGAGAGACATTTTGGATACAAAAGCTAAATACAGTGGCACCCAAAGGCCTAAACGAAATGATATCATATCGTCCATTTATATGAATATTCAATATATATGAGATAGTTGGCCTCTAATGATAGATATGTTTTTTTTAGTGATTTTTAAAAGTATAGTTAGACTATTTATGTGTATAATACACAGATTAAGAGTGATGTATTCTGAGATATAACAGTGATTTGGGAGTAATACATTAAGAGACAGATATTACAAATGTGATTACACTTACGGAAATGTACTTGAATCTAGAGGATAGCAATAGAATATTAAAAGGGGTAGGTCATTTAAATAGTTAATCTGGAATAAGGGAGTGATACAACTAGTTCCAAATGAGATATTAGATTCCTTTAAAAGTCATACAATTTAATGTACATAGTAATAAACGTGAGCACGTTATATGCTCACATACTCGTTTTCCTGGCACTATAGTGCCCTGAGGGTGCCCCCACCCTCAGGGACCCCCTCCCGCCCGGCTCTGGAAAGGGGAAAGGGGTTAAAACTTAACTTTTTCCAGCGCTGGGCGGAGAGCTCTCCTCCTCTTCTCCTCCCCGTCGGCCGAATGCGCACGCGCGGCAAGAGCTGCGTGCGCATTTAGCCGGTCACATAGGAAAGCATTCATAATGCTTTCCTATGGATGCTGGCGTGCTCTCACTGTGTAAACACAGTGAGAAGCACGCAAGCGCCTCTAGTGGCTGTCAATGAGACAGCTGCTAGAGGAAATAGGGGAAGGCTTAACCCATTCATAAACATAGCAGTTTCTCTGAAACTGCTATAATTATGAAAAAATGGGTTAACCCTAGAAGGACCTGGCACCCAGACCACTTCATTAAGCTGAAGTGGTCTGGGTGCCTAGAGTGGTCCTTTAATATATTTTCACTTTTTATGTACACTATAGTCACTTTGTACTTAGGTACAGTTTGCAAATAGTATGCACTTTAAATAAGTAAGAGTTGCTACAGAGATTCTGTGTATTGGTACTGTGTAATACACATAGGTAATATAGAAAACACTCAGATTAAGGTAGAAGACACCATAAGAAAGATCATTACTATTTGATGCACTTTAATGTACATAGAGGCATAAGTTATCAGTTTATATTATAATAAGCACTTTAGTGTACATATTAGCACATAACTCACTTTAATTCAGGCACGTTTTAGCACTTTTCATGTATGAACAACACACGTGTGTCACTTTAAATTATAAACTGCACTTTAAATATCACATGCACTTTACATAGTGATATATGGCTAGGATGTCACTTTAGAGTACATACAATTCACTTAATTTAAATATAAAGTATTTTATTATATGTGAGTAGTATGATGATGTCACCTTAAAATATGAACAAGGAATCTGAAAGCGATGTTCCAATAACACATATATATATATACACACACACACACACACACACTAGTAGAAATCCCTACACATCAATATGATGATCACTGATAGTATGTATATCGGTGCAACACCTCTATGACAGTATAACAAGCATGTAAGATCGTTCTGTTGGACTACAGAGCAAAAGCTCTGTTTAAGTTGCAATATTAGTTAATGATTTACTGTACAGGATGTTAAATAGAATTTGTAACGGCACCCCCAGGCATAAAAGGGTTAAACCGTCGTTTAGAAAATCTTCCCCTTCCAGAGACGCAGGCAGCTACTGTAGACACCAATCCACCGAACCGGAGAAGCATTTGAATGCTCTCAAACATACGAATAGGAAAAACCATACCAATAGGTTTACACTCCTAGTAGTTGAACTGGAACAGCATACAATAAATCCCCCCAAGAACGAGACTAGGCTCAGTTTTCAGGGTCAAGCAGGAACAGACAGAGCTGTGGGTTTATTGTTCTCATATACACATTCTTACACATTAGTACCACCCACAGGGTTTTGTAAAACAACCAATAAACACGTACAATACACTCAGACACGCCCACACAAAATCCTCCCCTCTGCCTGTGATACAATTACCTTACACAATGGGTTAATGTAATTATCACAGGCAGAGAAATACAGTTTTTCCACATTATTCATAACTTTAAAAGTATGCATCACATTCACATAAAACTTACATTTTCAAAATCAGCACACTCCAAATACAAACATATGTCAAAATCATACAAATTGGTATAGTTGGTCATAAGTTCGATCAAAGACCTTTGTGACCAAATGAAGCATGGCTTTTCTGCCCAAAACCAGTTCCACAGAGTCTTCTATCCTGGAGATAATTGGGGCCATAGTCACAAGGCAAGAGGCTGGTAAGCAGGCCTCTCCAAGAACAAGTGGCGAAGGGGCACTTCGTCACAATGACCATTTATGTAACAGAAAATGTACATCCTGAAGTGAAATTGATCCAGAATAGCCTCACTACCTGGCCATACATCCAGTCACACACTTTAAAACTATTATGTCCCTCTTTGGTCACTTGAATCATTGGAAGTTATAGCTCCAATTGGAATAACAAACACAATGCATTCATTTGAGTGAATTTCAGAGAAGAATAAATAAGCAAAATAACCAACTTTTAGACAAGAAAATCCTATTGGTTTATTAAAATAACAACTCTGGTAATAAAATACAGTGCATTTGCAATTACATTTTAGATGTTTGATAATGTTTAAGCCACCAGGCTGCAAAACAGAAGTCCCAAGTGCTGATTTATTGTCGTATAATATTATAAAGTAGAAAGAAGACTCCAATCCATTAAGATCTGCCGTTTCTGTCTCCCATTCGACTCCTTTTGGAGTCTCACCGAAATGGTTGCAACCCAAAACCCCAACAATGAACATGATACTTTTAAAACTTAAAGACAATTATCTCATGGACAAACTGACAGCACATGTCCGGGGGACGATAAAAAAAATTCAACCAAGTCTAGGAGCCATGGGAGGCTTATTCTGAGACGCCGGGAGGGATCTAGACCCTGCCGCATTGCTCAGACACTACCTAGGTGCCCAGGTGGGCGCCACGGCTCCGGCCCCTACCCCCTCCGCCAGTGGTCTATCCTGGTTTTGTGCTGCCCTAGGCAGGACAAAACTCAGGCGCCCCCCCCCCGCATGGCACCCCCACCCAACCCTTCCCCCCTGCCCTGAATTCTAAATACACACATTCACTGACAGTAACACGCACTCACTAACAGACACACACACTCACTAGCAGACACACACAGTGTGTTGAGTGGAGGAGGTAGCCAACACTGTTTTTTATTTTAATTTAAAAAAAAAATAATAATAATAATTTATTTGGGTAGCCCCCAAAATATTGGAACATAAAAAAAAAAAAAAGAAAACAAATAATAAGTGCACTTGAGTATAACAATGTCTGGGTGACGCCGGTATAAATGTCTATTCTGCACAAGGTACAGACAAGTCTGGTGGGATCCATGCCTGGTTCATTTTAATAAACGTGAGATTGTCCACGTTGGCTGCGCTTGTCTGTGATAACGCCCCCTGCCGTGCTAAGCACACGTTCAGACAATACACTGGCTGCAGGGCAGGCCAGCACCTCCAAGGCATATAGGGCAAGCTCATGCCATATGCCCAATTTGGAGACCCAGAAGTTGAATGGGGCAGACCCATCAGTCAGCACTGTATTTCCCACTTAAGACTGTATTTACATGTATGTGATATTGTGGCTTTAAGACTACCTGAACTGTCCATGTTCCCTATTCTGTATTTTATGTGAACGAGAGCATTCGAATGCTGGGGGCACGAAAGCCACCAGCATTCATACAGTAGTTTCACGAACAGTGAATTTCAACACTGTTCGTGAAACGAACAAACTACCGAATGGGAGACCACACACAGGAGGTCGTGTGGCTCCCATTACGGATCGCAACAAAGTATCTATCGGCAGTTAATAGATGTTCAGGGTGGCCGCCGTTCGGATACCGACCACGCGGCAGTGTCCATCTTGGATCCTTTGTTAGCCCAGCGGTGTTTGGTCGTCGAGTGCCCGGAACTAAAATCGGCTACTCGACGGCACGAATCCCACTGGACTTCCAGGTCATTCAGGAGCACCGGTCTTTCGATATTTTATCTCTGCATGTGTATTCGGGACTTTTTGTTAAGAATTTGTGTTCAAGTGTATTTCATGCGGCGTTCGGCTAATTGTGCTAGGATCTGAGCGGTACTTTCACGAAGTATGCGCTCAGACCCCAGCTATCTGCCGAATGGTTATTCGGTACAATAGCACGAATAATATTAAAGTTATAGATTTTTATGTAAAAAGCCAGTTCTGCTGTACAGAGGGATAATCCATTTAACAGGATATTCTAGTGGGAGTATCCCTCTCGTACAGCAGTGCATGGAGGGAGAAATATCTTGGTTGTTAAGTTCCCCATGTAGTCCCCTACTGTACAACCCCTGTAAAGTCAGTCAGGAAACCCCTTGCATGGGGAACCACATAAATACTGGAGCTTGTGAATAAAACCTCAGTTGACTCCCAGCCTATGTGTCATCTAGTTCTTGGGAAGGAAGGATCTGTATAACGCTACCGGGATTATTGTATGCTGTACTTGTTTTACCTGGATTACTACATGCTGTTCCTGTCTACCAGTGGAGATATTGTGGATGATACTACCTCTCCGCTACACTAACCCTGCCTTCTGAGGTGCTGGCGGTGCTCCACCTCAGTTGGCGACCTCCTCCTCTGCCTTCGCCTTGTGCTTCCACTGAGTCCCCGGTGTCAGTTGGGAATGCCCTCAGCAGCACATCTACCAGCATGTGCTTGTAGTCGCGCATCTTCCGATCACGCTCCAGTGAGGGAATTAAGGATGGCACGTTGTCCTTTTAACGGGGATCCAGCAGGGTGGCCACCCAGTAATCAGCACAAGTTAGAATGTGGGCAACTCGGCAGTCGATGCGCAGGCATTGCAGCATGTAGTCGCTCATGTGTGCCAGGCTGCCTAGAGGCAAGGACAAGCTGTCCTTTGTGGGAGGTGTATCATCTGTGTCCTCTGTATCCCCCCAGCCACGCTCCAGTGATGCCCACGAGCTGCGTTGGGTGCCAGCCTGCTGTGAACACGGTTCCTCCTCCTAATCCTCCAGAACTATGCCCTGGCTGGACAATTGTGTACCTGGCCTATGCTGGAGCAGGAACCCACCCTCCAAGCCACTTGTGAATGACTGGCCTGATAACCGTGGAAATGACCCCTCTTCCTCCTCCTCTTCCTCCTGTGCCACATCCTCTTCCATCATTGCCCGAAGCGTTTTTTTCAAGGAGACATAGAAGCAGGATAGTAAGGCTGAGAACGGCGTCATCGGCACTGGCCATGTTGGTGGAATACTCGAAACAGTGCAAAATGGCACACAGGTCTCGCATGGAGGCCCACTCATTGGTGGTGAAGTGGTGCTGTTCCGCAGAGCGACTGACCCGTGCGTGCTGCATCTGAAACTCCAGTATCGCCTGCTGCTGCTCGCACAGTATATCCAGCATGTGCAAGGTGGAGTTCCACCTTGTGGGCACGTTGCATATGAGGCAGTGAGTGGGAAGGCCAAAGTTATGCTTTAGCACAGACAGATGAGCAGCAGCAGGGTGAGAACGCCGAAAGCGCGCACAGCTGGCCCGCACTTTCTGGAGCAGCTCTGATATATCTGGGTAGTTTTTCAGGAATTTCTGCACCACCAAATTCAGCACATGCGCCAGGCAAGGGATGTGCGTCAAACCGGCTAGGCCCAGAGCTGCTACGAGATTTCGCCTATTATCGCACACCACCAGGCTGGGCTTGAGGCTCAGTGGCAACAACCACTCATCGATCTGTTCCATGCCGGTCCACAGCTCCTGCACGGTGTGTTTTTTCCCCCCCAAACATATGAGTTTTAAAACAGCCTGCTGTCGTTTTTCCCCTGGCTGTGCTGAAGTTGGTGGTGAAGGTGTTATGCTGCCTGGATGAGGTGGTGGTAGAGGAGGAGGAGTAGAAGGAGGAGGCAACAGGAGGCAAAGAGAAATGCCCTGCAATCCTCGGTGGCGGAAGGACATGCGCCAAACTGCTATCTGCCTCAGGCCCAGCCGCCACTACATTTGCCCAGTGTGCTGTTAGGGAGATATAGCGTCCCTGCCCGTGGTTACTGGTCCACGTATCTGTGGTTATGTGGACCTTGCCACTGATGGAGTTGCGCAGTGCACACCTGATTTTGTCCACCAATTGGTTGTGCAGGGAATGTATGGCTCGCCTGGAAAAGTAGTATGGTTAACCGCAGCTCTGGGTGGGCAATTGACGGTGCTCGCCGGCTTCTGGGTGGCCAATTAACGGCGCCTGCCAGCTAACCCCGGCTCCTGGGAGGCCAATAGATGGCTGTTTGTTCGGTAGATAGAATCTACCGAACGCCCGGGCAGAAATACATGAATAGACCTTTCTGCATAGGCAAATAAAGTATTTAAATGCCTGTCCATAGTCAAAAGGCAGCAGGCAGGCAACCAGGCTCCTTCAATGCACAGTGGCGAGATTGGTCTCATCACAGCTTCTATTGACTCTCAGATATGAAGTGCACCCCACTAATGTACTATTTAGCACCAAAAAAAATTAAAGTTTTAAAACTCCGATGTAACCGCAGTATTTGACGCTTCTATTTGACTCTCAGATATGAAGTGCACCCCACTAATGTACTAGTTTGCAGAATTCTTTCCTAAGCTGTCCCTCACAGCGGCAGCATCCTCTCCCTACACTAATAAGAACTCATGTGCGTGTGGCACTACGTGAATCCAGCTTATATATAGAGGCTGGGTCACATGCTGCACTGGCCAATCACAGCCATGCCATTAGTAGGCATGACTGTGATGGCTTCTAAGGGCACACGAGTCAAACGCTTTTTGATTGACTGCCCTGCAGCCTTTCAAAACGCGCCATTAAATCGCTGAACACCGAACTCCAACCCGAACATACGGTGATATGTCCTTGTTCGAGTCTGGGGTCCAAAAAACGTAATGTTCGGTACGAACTCGAACTTTACAGTCCGGATTCGCTCAACCCTACCCAGGTAACTTTTTTTTCTTAAAGGACTACTATAGTGCCAGGAAAACATACTCGTTTTCCTGGCACTATAGTGCCCTGAGGGTGCCCCCACCCTCAGGGACCCCCTCCCGCCCGGCTCTGGAAGGGGGAAAGGGGTTTAAACTTACCTTTTTCCAGCACTGGGCGGAGAGCTCTCCTCCTCCTCTCCGCCTCCGATCGGGCTGAATGCGCACGCGCGGCAAGAGCTGCGCGCGCATTCAGCCCGTCGCATAGGAAAGCATTTACAATGCTTTCCTATGGACGCTTGCGTGCTCTCACTGTGAAAATCACAGTGAGAAGCACGCAAGCGCCTCTAGTGGCTGTCAATGAGACAGCCACTAGAGGATTAGGGGGAAGGCTTAACCCATTAATAAACATAGCAGTTTCTCTGAAACTGCTATGTTTATTAAAAAATGGGTTAACCCTAGCTGGACCTGGCACCCAGACCACTTCATTAAGCTGAAGTGGTCTGGGTGCCTAGAGTGGTCCTTTAAGTTGTTTATTTGCCTGTCATTTAAATGCTATTTTAATTTTCTATTGTGTTTAATTTCCATAGACATCATGCAGTCAGCCATGTTTCCTACATCATAGATCATCAGGTTCTATTGTGATGTCACAAACCAGATAACACATTGTGATGTCACTAAGCAGGTAACAGATAACCCTGTTACTGCTGTTTATACTGGCATTTCACAAGCAGTTTCATTGCAGTGAGATGATTTACAGAGACAATGGGTAACGTTATTTCTACGATTGAACGTCCCCTGGTTTCATGGCTGGCGGGTACTCAACCCCCACCCAGGAATTCTACTAAAAAAGAATTCAGAAAACAGCCGAACATCCAGCCTTCTACGGACAGGTAAGTGGATAGCGGCTGCAGGTATATTAGAAGATGGGGTTCAGAGTTTGATAAAGAGTAGAATAAAGGATGGTTTATTAATGGGCATCATTTCTATAAATAACACAGCTTTCCTGTAGATTGAATTGTGTTGTCATTATATGAATGGGAGTAAAATCCTTAAAATGTGAATTTGTGTTTGATACTTGTTATTTTTCCTAACTGATGAGATAAAAAATGAACACAACAATGAATGTGTAGCTTAGCCCATTTGTAGTGATTGATATAAAATAGGCGGGCATTATATACGGGGGTGCAAAAAAAAGGAAAATATATAGCAATTAATAAAGGTGTTTTGAGTCCATAATCAGACAGCACCATCCTGGGATGAAATGAGTCTTGAAGAATTTCACAGGTTTTACACATTAAATCGAATTATTTAACCACTATAATACAACCCAAATAACAATGCATAATATATAATGATTTATTTTATCATCTCCTAAACACACTCAGTTATTTCAAACACAAAACATCAAATGTATGAAATATGAGACTTCACTAATCATTTTCTCTTTCCTAAACAGGCTACCTCTTAAGTCAGAGCCCCAGACATTCCCCCAATTATCATCTAATCTGGATATTTCTCCTGAAACTGAGAAGGGGAAGAGATGGGAGCCACGGGAGCAGAATGGTGGGTTTGTGGCAGAAATTCTAAAATGTTGCCAACAAGGCACAGAGAGACGTCGCCTTCCCCCTTCTGTTACATCTAAATTTGCTGTGCTTGATAAAAGGTAAATACTATATGATCACATTAACAAATTGCGATAATAACCTCTAGGCTGGGTGCTGGAAGAATTAGCCTGACCTTTTTTGTTTTTGTTCAAAAGCTTTAGACATTATGATACCTATGTCAGATATAGAAAAGAGGAGAAGAAACCTGATGTACCATACCATATTCGGGTGACTCCAAAAAAATCCAACTTGGAAATTCGATATGCTCGGCCACCTAGGTAAGTGTATCATGAGACACAGAATGACATACCATAATCGTATAAGGTTATCCAAATAAAACTGCAGGGTCCTCAGTAAACCAATACCCTGGTTCTCTCACTGGCTGTCTGTGTACATAGGAAACCAATGAGAGAAGAACCACAGATAGAGAAAGATGTCAATGGTCTTTCTGAGCCAACATCACAAATTTCTGAGGAGTACTACAGCAACTTGACTTACCAGGAATTACCTAATTTCTATAAGATATGTATTTTAATATAAACAGAAGCTTTAATGGTACAAATTAGACTATTTACTGTAATTACTGTAACCAGAATGTAATGTGCGTAACATAAATGATCTGATAGTGTCACTATAAGCTGTGCAATAATGACTGATAGAGTACGAGTGATAGGGTAGCTGATGGACTGAAAGTGAGAAGAAAGCTGAAGACGAATAAGATAAGTGACAAAATGGGCTGATGGATGGAAAGGGAGAAAAGGATATAATTGTTAGAACTGTATTTTAACGTTTCCTATTTTAATTGCAGGGACCCATTCCTATTCTCTAAGGTGAAGCCTAAATTACTTCCAAAACAATACAAAACAACTAAAAAGGCTGAAAGTGTAAATTATTGTGCAGAGTGTCATAAACAGGATAATATTCTACAGCCTGAACCTGTCACAAGTCTAGAGGATATTCCTTATCGGCCTTCTACGGACAGGTAAGTGGACAGTTGCTGCAGGTATATTAGATGGGGTTATTGGAAGATGGGGTCAGAGTTCGATAGAGGTTAGAATAAAGGATGGTTTGTTAATGGGCATCATTTCTGTAAATAACATTATGAAATCTACTGGAAAGTTCTTTAAATGAATGGTAGTAATCTAAGAGGTAAAAGCCTTAAAATTGAATTTGAGTTTCACCTTTTAGTTATTTTTCTAAACAGATGAGATTAAAAAAAAAAGATCAAATCCATGAATGTGTTCAGCCTAGCTCATTTGCAGTGATGGCATTTGAAAAGAAAAAAAAAAAGCAGGCATGATATACAGGGGTGTTTAAAAAAAAAAGTAAAATATATAGGAATAAAGGGACACTATAGTCACCAGAACAACTACAGCTTAATATAGTGATTGTGGTGTCTATAGTCTGTCCTTGCAGGTTTTGTAATGTAAAAAATGTGTTTACATTGCTCCTTAGGGACACTTCCAGTGGCAGTCACTCAGACAGCCACTATAGGTGCTTCCTGTGGCAGTGCTGCAGAGTGTGCAGCATTGACATTCAGCATCTCCACGCTCTGCATGAAGACACTGAACATTCCTCTTCAAGATGCATCAATTTTTGATTGGCCAGGGCAGCATTGCCTCCGCCCCCAGCATGCCTCCTTGGTTGAGATAATCAAAATTGACTATCTTAGCCAATTCAGTGCTTTCTTAAGGTAAAGCATTGGATTGGCTAAGATCAATTATAAATATGTCAGCCAAGGAGGCAGATCAGGGGTGGAGCCAGATGCAAGGAGCCCCACGTGGCATTGGAAAAAAGTGAGTTTTTATCCTTTTACTTTCCTGGCAGGGGGCTGAGGGACTAAATAATATATCTATAGTGTCAGAAATACATATTGAATTATTTAATCATTACAATACAACCCAAATAGCAATGCATAATATCTCATGGCTTCTTGTATCATCTCCTAAACACACTCTGTTATTCCAGAGATATAACATCAATTTATTAATGACCTTTTTGTTTTCTGGTGTGTTTTTCTTCAAATTCTTTAGACATTATAATAACTATGTCAGATTTGGAAAAGAGGAGAAGATTCCCGATGTACCATACTATATTCGGGTGACTCCAAGAGAAACTAACCAACTAATGACATGTGCTCGGCCACCTAGGTAAGTGTATCATGAGACACAGAATGACCGACCATAATCTTATAAGGTTATCCAAATAAACCTTCAGTGTCCTCAGTAAACCAATATCTTGGTTCTCTCACTGGCTGTCTGTGTACACAGGAAACCAATGAGAGAAGAAACACAGATAGAGAAAGATGTCAATGCTCTTTCTGAGCCAACATCACAAATCTCAAATTGGAATATTTAATCATTACAATACAACCCAAATAGCAATGCATAATATCTAATGGCTTCTTGTATCATCTCTTAAACACACTCTGTTATTCCAGAAATATAACATCAATTTATTAATGACCTTTTTGTTTTCTGGTGTGTTTTTCTTCAAATTCTTTAGACATTATAATAACTATGTCAGATTTGTCAAAGAGGAGAAGATTCCCGATGTACCATACTATATTCGGGTGACTCCACGAGAAACTAACCAACTAATGACATGTGCTCGGCCACCTAGGTAAGTGTATCATGAGACACAGAATGACCGACCATAATCCTATAAGGTTATCCAAATAAACCTTCAGTGTCCTCAGTAAACCAATACCCTGGTTCTCTCATTGGCTGTCTGTGTACACAGGAAACCAATGAGAGAAGAACCACAGACAGAGAAAGATGTCAATGCTCTTTCTGAGTAAACATCACAAATCTCAAATTGGAAAATGTAATCATTACAATATGACCCAAATAATAACCTGTAATATATAATGGCTTCTTCTATCATTTCTTAAACACACTCCGTTTTTTCAGAAATATATTCAGCGATTTCAGAAATATAACATGAAACGTGTGAAATATGAAACTCCAATAATCACTCTTTCTTTCCTAAACAGGCTACCACTTAAAGCAGAGCCCCAGACATTCCCCCAAATATCACCTAATCTGGAAATTTCTCCAGATTCTGAGAAGGGGAAGAGATGGGTGGAAGAAAGTCTAAAATGTTGCCAAAAAAGCACAAAGAGACTTTGCATTCCCACTCCTGTTGTATCTAAATTTGCTGTGCTTGAAAAAAGGTAAATACTGTGATCACATTAATCAAAGGGGAGACATCTTTTTTTTCTATTGTTGATGTTTGTTTTAACAAATTGAGGTTTTAGCCTCTCCACTGGGTGCTGGAAGAATTAGCCTGACCTTTTGTTTTCTGGTGTGTTTTTCTTCAAATTCTTTAGACATTATAATAACTATGTCAGATATGGAAAAGAGGAGAAGATCCCCGATGTACCATACTATATTCGGGTGACTCCACGAGAAACTAACCAACTAATGACATGTGCTCGGCCACCTAGGTAAGTGTATCATGAGACGCAGAATGACTGACCATAATCCAATAAGGTTATCCAAATAAACCTTCAGTGTCCTCAGTAAACCAATACCCTGGTTCTCTCACTGCCTGTCTGTGTACACAGGAAACCAATGAGAGAAGAACCACAGATAGAGAAAGACGTCAATGTTCTTTCTGAGCCAACATCACAAATCTCAAATTGGAATATTTAATTATTACAATACAACCCAAATAGCAATGCATAATATCTAATGGCTTCTTGTATCATCTCCTAAACACACTCTGTTATTCCAGAGATATAACATAACCACAGATAGAGAAAGATGTCAATGTTCTTTCTGAGTCAACATCACAAATCACTGAGGAGTACTACAGCAAGTGCCTTACCAGGCATTACCTAATTTCTATAAGATATGTATTTTAATATAAACAGAAGTTTTAATGGTACAAAGTAAACTATTTACTGGAATTACTGTAACCAGAATGTAATGTGCGTAACATAAATGATCTGATAGTGTCACTATAAGCTGTGCAATAATGACTGATAGATAACGAGTGATAGGGTAGCTGAAGGACTGAAAGTGAGAGGAAAGCTGAAGAGGAATAAGATAAGTGACAAAATGAGCTGATGGATGGAAAGGGAGAAAGGGACATAATTGTTACAACTGTTTGTTAACTTTTTTTATTTTTTAATTGCAGAGACGCGTTCATTTTCTCTAAGGTAAAGCCTACATTATGTCCAAAACAATATAAAACAACTAAAAAGGCTACAAATGTCCAAGAAAAAGAAGTAGACAAAAAAGAACTGGAAAATGAAAAAAAGTATTCTGCAGAGTATTGTACACACAATATTATTCCACAGCCTGAAGCGGTCACAAGTCTAGAGGATATTCCCTGTCACTTGCTGCAGGCAAGGTCTCTAGAGCCTACAGAGGTTATCACACATCTAGAAGACAACACTTCTCTAGAATGCCCTGTTTCTACTATTGAACCTCATACAAGTGGATTAACAGAGGAATTATCAGTAAACCTTGTTCAGACACAGTTCACTTTAGGTTGTCCACATGAGCCTACAAATCTAGATTCTCAGAACCCACTCACAGCTATTTTACTACAGCCTACCTCTCTAGAGCCTACAGAGGTTATCACACATCTAGAAGACAACACTTCTCTAGAATGTCCTGTTTCTACTATTGAACCACATACAAGTGGATTAACAGAGGAATTGTCAGTAAACCTTGTTCAGACACAGTTCACTTTAGGTTGTCCACGTGAGCCTACAAATCTAGATTCTCAGAACCCACTTACAGCTATTTTACTACAGCCTACCTCTCTAGAGCCTACAGAGGTTATCACACATCTAGAAGACAACACTTCTCTAGAATGCCCTGTTACTACTATCGGACCTCATACAAGTGGATTGACAGAGGAGTTGCCAGTAAACCTTGGTCAGCCACAGTCCACTTTGGATTGTCAACCTGAGCCTATGAACCTAGATTCTCAGGAGGCTGTCAAAGATCAAGATCCAGGTATTCTGTTGGTGGGCCCAGTTTGTCCTGCCAAATCAGGCACTAGTGAAATGTTAGAGGAGCTGCCAGTAAACCTTGGCCAGCCACAGTCCACTTTGGATTGTCAACCTGAGCCTATGAATCTACATTCTCGGGAGGCTGTCAAAGATCAAGATCCAGGTATTCTTCTAGTGGGCCCAGTTTGTCCGGCCAAATCAAGCACTGGTGAAATGTTAGAGGAGCTACCAGTAAGCTCTGACACTGTGATTTATCACTCCAAAACTACTTTGGATTGCCCCACTGTTCAGCCAGAGGAATTGCTTCTAATCAATCAAAAGGGTACCCCTGAGCAGGAACAAACTGAGATGAAGACTAATCAGCCAGGAAAACATGTGTGTCTGAGCAGTGACCATGAAGAGCAGCCATTGCCAGAAGACAAAGAAAAAGAGCCACCTGGTGAGGCTGATATAGTTCGAAAGAAAAGTCAAGACCTTCCAGTACCTGTACTCCAAGAGAAGACAAATATTGAGACAAAGGTGGAAAGGATACACTATGACAGGGAATCTTTACTTAAATTCAAATCTATAACACAAGAGCCAAGGGATTTGTCTGAGATTGCAAAACTCTACCAAGGTATGCTCATTAGACCTCACCTTCGACCAGTGGATCCATCACGATTTACCAACAGGAAATGTACACCTCTAACTGCAAATTTCATCCACCCTGCTAAGAATAATTACAGACTGCCGTGTGGAATGGGCCAAATGAGGTCCCCGCAAGCTCCTGGTACAGAACTTCGCAAAATCCTTCAAGTAAATGAGAATGTAAAACCGCATACATCTGAAAAGGCTTGGAAACCTCCCATGAAAAGAGCAAATGAAGATCACACTCTTGCCAAGGCTCAAGAATTGGTTCGCAAAGTTCGCAGCATTCTAAATAAAATCACACCTCAGACATTCCAGCACTTAACCAAGCAGGTGAAAGACCTCTCTATACATACAGAATATCAACTGAAAGGTGTTGTAGAAGTCATATTTGAAAAAGCAGTAGCAGAGCCACATTTTGCTGTTGTATACGCCAGCATGTGCAACTGGCTAATGATGCTTGAGGTCCCAACGGAAGACAACCCTGAAGAAAGCATTACATTCCGTAGGCTGCTAATAAGACTCTGCCAGAAGGAGTTTGAGGGAGGTGAAAATGGGAATGAAAGAATTGAGAAACTTCAAAAGGAACTGGATGCTGCCACATCACCGAGGGAAAAGGCCCTACTAAAAGACGAATTAAGTGATGCTTGTAATAAAGCACGCAGGCGATACCAAGGAAACATCAAATTTATTGGGGAGCTATTTAAGCTAAAATTTCTCTCTGAAGACACCATGAAAGACTGCCTAATGAAACTACTAAACAGGAACAGCGAGGAGTCCATTGAATGTATCTGCCTTTTGCTCACTACAATTGGAAAATCCTTGGAAAATGGACAGTGTCGCTTGGACAACTATATCAACAAGATTGACATCTTTATTAAAAACCAGAAAACCTCTTCGCGGATTCGATTTTTGGTGCAGGATGTGATGGAATTAAGAAAAAATAACTGGGTACCTCGACATACACCTCAGGGACCGAAAACAATAGAGCAAATTCATAAAGAGGTAGAACTGGAATCTAGACGAAAAGAGCAGTGAAACAAACAAAAAGGCTACTCATTGCAGGGACACATGGATAAACACAACGTATGCACAGGGACAAGGCTGCAGATTCCTTCACATAAATACATTCAAAATCATTCAGGCAACAACACCAACTTTTATGCACAAAGAAACACATATACACAAGCACAAACATTTATCAAAGACAAATTCAGACAATCCTGCAAAGTCAAACACAAACAGTCATACACTGCCTATCGGCAGCTCTAACACTTGAGCAAACAAAATATTTATTCAGATACAAAGGCAATCCCATGTTATGAAACAAACACATTAACGGTGGCATAAAAACATGATTTAGAATTGCACTTGGTAGTGTCATCATTGCCAAATAAAATACACAGTGAAACTCACATTAACAACATGCATGGTTCACTGGCCTTCACACTTGTCAGAAACACTATTGTTTTCCTACACACATATTTTGTATATTGTTAATTTATTAAAACAATAAAGTATATATTTTTTAAATTAATCCTGTTATACTCATGTCGGTTTGTTCTTTTGAGTGTTTTATTTCCGTGGCTGTTGCTGGGTTTCAAATATAACTATAGATTCAGTCCATACTATATCTCACAGACACCTTCCTAAGGCCTCATCCCCTGGTTTCTTTGTAGCTGTATAGTACACACTCCCTTAAAGGAATCCTCCAAGCACCAGCAGTCTGCAGTGGTTATAGTACCTGGAGTGCCCTACTGCCCTCTCAGGATAAGTAGTCAAACTTTTTGTGACAGGGAACATCCACTTGTGGCCCAGAATCTCCTGCATTGAGCTAAATCAGTGGTCCAGGGCTCAGCTCATTGGTTGAGAGAGCTCAGCCTACTCCCTCAGCCATCAAGCTTAAAAAAGTGGAGTTAATGGAAGCTCCTTCTTTGACTACTTACACTGGGGGTGCGAGGGTACTCCTAGTACCATAACTACTGCAGCAGACTGGTTAAGGTGTTGCAAATATTCCTTTAAACCCTTTCAGGGCTGGAGTAGAAATAGTGAATTGTTTTGGAGTAAACTAATGCACGGCATATCTCAGTCAGTGAAAGGGTTAAGCTGTGCCGGCTGTTGATCTAGGTCTCCCTTCTTGTAGTCCATTAGACATTAATATTAGGGAGGTAAATTATTCATTTAATGTTGTTAAAACCAAGACACATATTTGATGAACATTTTCAGGGTTATTTACTAC
Organism: Pelobates cultripes; assembly: GCA_933207985.1. Lineage (NCBI taxonomy): Eukaryota > Metazoa > Chordata > Amphibia > Anura > Pelobatidae > Pelobates > Pelobates cultripes. The sequence goes on from OW240924.1 coordinate 21,457,454, forward strand.
AGTACGACTTTAAAGTAAATTTCAATTTAAGGACAAAATAGCCAAATTGGAAGCATAGCTGACTTGGAGAATGTTTCCATTTCAGCTTTTTGGCCTCAAATGTGAAATTCACTTTGAATTAATTAATTCAAAAACACTAAAACAGTCCTACCTCCCAAGCGTCATGTATTTAATGGAGATGGTGCAGGAAGGAAACCCTATGCTAATCTCATGCTTTCATCTTTCAAATTAATCCATGCCCATTAACAGCGGTGTCCGGTACAGCAGGAAGTCTATGGATGGGATAAAAAGGTGGGCCACTGATGCAAATCACAAAACAAGAGTGGCCGAAAGGGGCGAACATACCCAAAAAGGGGGCATGTCTGTATCCCCATGTCTCCCAGTGTCCCCATTTCAATAGGACACCAGGGGACATTGAGAGACCTTGGGGACACTGAGACACTTGGGGACACTGGGAGACATGGGGACACTGGGTAACTGAGACACGAGGGGACACTGGGAGACATGGAGCACTGAGACTGTGATGCGAAGGGGACACTGGAAACTTGATAAAGACCTGGGTACAGGTCAAAACATTGTGGTGTCCAATAATCCTGCTTTAAATCTATCATAGTGACTATGGAAAAAAAATATATAAATATGAAGGGTATAGGCAGCACACCTATAGGGGGATGGTCCTCTCTAGTCCCCTCAGGATAAGTATGGAAAATGAAAAAAGAAGAAGAAAAGGGAGCGCCTAAAAAAAACAAATAATATGAAATATTAGAGATCTTAGTTGAACAGCAGGTAGGATGTGTAGTCACAAGTAAAGACTGATTGTCCAGTGGCACATGTAAGGGAGAAGCAGAAGAAAGAGGACTCCAATGGTACAGTATATAAGTATACTCAATATTTGGATATATTAGTAAGGAACTACTTACAATATCCAGAGCTTAAATCCAGCTCTGGTTTGGAATGCGTGAAGTGGAATGATCCCCACTCAAGGATATGTATGATTCCTCTCATTTTCAGGTATATATATGTCAGCAGAGTAGTCCAGCTCGGAAGGAGAGAAAATAAAATATAGTGCTCACTGTGTCTCTATTTAAAAGGATAAAAAGTATGAAATATACTCACAATATATTGAGCAGGCTCACTGCTCGATGTACAGCGTATGGGTGGTATAATCCCCACCTTGGCATTCTTTGTGCTTCTTATGGATGATAAAACAATGATGTCAGGTCAGGATATAAAAAAATAACGTAAAATAAAAATAAAATAAAAATTGATTAAAATAAAGTGAAAAAAAGGAATATGGCAACAATATTGTATATGGCCAAAAATGCCTTTATTTAACGCAAAAAATTATAAAAGGTTTCTAGACGCGTTTCGCCTCAACAGGCTTCCTCAAGTAGAAACTGATAAGAACATAGTACCTGACAGACATTGGTTTATATAGGAAACATATAATTGCATTAAAATTTGAATTTCCCACCAAAATGACATCATCACAATCTTAGTGGAAGAATACATCTCACTTAAACTTTTTAACTATAATTAAAATAGATGAACTGTTGGGGCATAGGGTTGGGGGGGTTATACTTAATAATTGCAAACAAGGTTTTAAAACATTGGTGTAACGGATCACCTGGCACCCCGACTGGGTACCTCTGTTGATGGATACTTCTAGTGCTTCCTGAGGGCTCCATGCACGCCACTTGACACCATAAGAAGTGGTGTATCGTGGTTTTGTGCTGCCCTAGGCATCACTCTGCGGCGCGCGAGGGAGCTGAGCAGAGCGCTCAGGGGAAAGTGCTCCCGCCGCCCGACCGGATTGTTTGTTAGCTGCATGGCTAACAAGATATTTGCCCTGGGCATTTGGGGGTGGCTTTTTTTGCCGCCCCCTGGAAAGTGCACCCAAGGCAAATGCCTTGTTTGCCTTGCGGTTAATACGTCCCTGACTATAAGCACTGCAGACCCCACGAACCGCCACAGCTTAGTTGGGGTCTAGCCGTCTCCTACCCACCGTGGACCTACAACAAGGCTCCAGTGGGTGAACCTCTCTTCCTTCAGAGAGCGAAGCAGGAACAAGCTCCTAAAAGAGCTAAGTGATTATAGCCAGGGGAGTATACAGCGTATAGCAATCCCCAGTGTAGATGCAGCCTTTTCCCCCCCACACATGAGACGAGGCTCTATGTTGAGGGTAAAACAGGAACTCAGCAGTCTGAGGGTTTATTCTCTCTTATATACAGGTTTTCCCACAAGGTTACTACCCACGTGGACCTTGTGGTACACAGGATACAAAGTTGCAAAAACCAGGACATACTTGTACATTTAGACACTCCCAGACAATGTACACAAACCCTCCCCTCTGCCTGTGATACAATTAACAAAACACAATGGGCTAACTTAATTACTCACAGGCAGAAAACACACATTTTTCCCAAAACACAGAAAACACCCCAAAACACCACATATCCCTGGATAGCCCTGATCAGGGTGAACAACATATCCAAAAATCACCCAGATCAGAGCAGGGGTTCATGAATTCCATGGAAGTCACATCTGACCGACCGCAAGCATGGCTTTTCTATCTTCTCCTCTATTAGAAAAAGTGCTTTAAAATCCAATAAGCCCAAATAGACTTTTTAAATGGCAATACACCCCAGGGGCCATAGTCACAGGGCAAGAGGCTGGCAAACAGGCCTCTCCAAAACCCAGTGGCGAGGTTATTTTCACCACAGTTGGGAATTGGGTAAAAAGACAGTGTGATATCTGTGGACTGCATGCGTCACAGTTGAGTGGGACACATATGCGGTCAGGAGAAGTGGCTAATCATCGCATCCCCCCTTGGGAGGAGTCATATGGCCAGGGTGACGAGACTAGTGTAGAGGTAACTTGCCGATGTGCTGTTTTGTGCAAACAGCAGCACAGACAGCACTTGGTTTACCTCACACTGCCAGGACATAGGATTAAAACCCATAAGGGGCTGCAAGAAGTAGGAAGGCAGACCCGTTTCATACATAATGAAATGCTCTTCTTGCAGTGAATATTAGTATTCCAGGTTAAGAAAATATGAATGGGAAGGGTTTTTAAGTTTTTTTTCAAATTGACAATTTTTATTGAGTCAAGATTATTGCTTTGCATTGGGGTACAGAAAAAGGAGAAGGGGTAAGGGCATACTTTTCCGACCCTAACGCAGTAGGGAATTCAGCGAGATCACAGATCACACAGTAAACATACAGATATACATGCAATATTTGGCTTTGAAATTTATGTTCCCTAATATTGTTCTCGGAATATCTCCTGGTCATGGCCATTACCCTATGGCCTTCACGGCCCCCTATTCCTTTCTTCCTGTCTCGAGACTCCAACAGAGTGATATCTTCTGGTTGTTGTTGTTCTTTATCTCTGCCCACCGTCCCCTAACATTCTCCCATGTGGTTCCCCTATCTTAACTATCTGTACCCATTGTTAAACGTCCCTCTTGTTCGTGCTTGATCATTTTTTAGTTTGAAAAATAAAAGGAAAGGTGGGTGTGAACTATTTACAAAGTGAGTTGAGCGAGCGCATGCTCTTTGGTGAGCACCTTGTCATAGTGTGTGTTTGTGGTTCTTGCTGTTTATTGCGTGTGGTGAGGCTTTTTCGGCGTCTTAGTGCACCTCGTGAAGGGTCCTCCCGTTTTAAGCCAGGTTCTACAATTTAGTTGTTTTTTTGTTTGTTTGTTTTTTTTAATTTCTTTATTTCTCATCTTGACAAGGGTAGAATGACAACATTGGCAACATGGCTTGTGCAAAAGCCTATTAATTTTCAACATGTTTGAACTCTGTTAACACACTTGATATCATATCGCATTTTTAATCTGACGTTTGCAGTAGGCTTGTCTAACTACCCGTCAAGGTCTTTTCCCATTTATTAAATTATACAGAAGATATAATAACCTGTTATATGTTGAACCTTTATTAAGCTATCCGTCCTGACTATTCTACTCGTCAGCTACATTTTACCTATGGTACTGTGCTGTGGGGGTACCTATTGTTTCGAGGGCTTTCAGTTGTTTCCCCCTTCGAATGAACGGGCTCGGTTTCCATTAGGATGATGCTCTTTGGTAGTTATTATTTATCACATTAAACCTTTGCGGATGGTGTCCTATAGTATTTAGAACTTTGTAGCTACAGTTATGGTATGGTGAAGGTTTTGGTCGGGGGGGAACTCTGTCGCCAGTTCCTTATGAAATGTGCTCGGCCCGACCTGGGGCCGCCTAGAGTGCTGCTTATATAGGTTCGGTTCTCCGGTTTCTCGGGTTCCCCCCCGGAGGTTTGAATTGAGAGGAAAGTTACAGAAGATAGAGTAGTAGAAAGTGTAGAGCATTAGTTGGGGGGGGGGGGAAGGGGGTAGAAGGGGGAAAAAGGTGAGGGGTGTACGACGGACCCGTGCAGTATGGCTCTGTGTGGGGTAACATAGCGTATGACCTAGTCTTCTGGGGGGTCCCAGGTAATGTCAGTTTTGGGTTTTTTAAAATACATTTTTTTATTATAATTTTGCAAATTAACCAAGTATTAAAAAAAAAAATAGTCAAAAATAGTCATGTCATAAGATAAACACAAAATATAAATATTACATTACAATATAAACAAGACGACATAAAAAGACATACAAAGAAAACAAGGTATCGGGTCGGCCATCGGGATCTGGGGAAAGGACAGAGTCAATATCGCTTCTTTAAAGTGTTCATTATAGCTAAAGCCACTTTCGGAGTATTATTATCCGTGTTTATCTTACAGAAGCATCAGTGCCAGGGTTGTTAAATTACGTAAGGCTTGAATAGTTTATTTTTTATAATAGTCAAACCATTTCCCCCAAATCTTATTGCAAAAGCTGATGTTGTTATCCTTAAAATACACCGCCTTTTCCATTAGACCTTGATATTGAATCTGGGTTTTGATCTCGGTTATAGAGGGAGATATATTCTGTTTCCATTTTGTAGCAATACATAGTTTAACTGCCATCAAAATATGTATAGTCAAATATTGAGAGAATTTATCCATTTTTGGGAAGTCTAGATGGAATAAAAATCTTTCTGGAGATAACGTAATATTTACTTTTAAATCAATTAAGAGTTTAGATATTTCCAATTTAAGAATGTCCAAACCTATACATTCCCACCACACATGTTTAAATGAACCATGTTCACGATTACTGCGCCAGCAGATATTTGAGGAGTTGGCTTCAAATTTACATATTTTCGTAGGGACCATATTCCATCTATGGATAAGTTTAAGGTATGTTTCCTGTATGTTTATACAATGGACCGATTTTCTTAAAGCTTCAAATGCTTTTAACCAATCTTGGGGTGAAAAAGATTTATTGAGGTCAGTTTCCCACCTAGAGATCGTATTATATTTTACCTCTTAAATTAAAGCCTCCAAAGATCTTCTAACTGCTGAAGATTTAATTTTAACCTCTCCAAAAAGGATCTTGTCAAAAGTCTAATCATTAATTATAGTTGCCTTATAAAGAAAGTTTTTTATTCTTAGATAGGTAAGTCCAATTTTTTCTTTAATACTTGGAAAGCAAAAAATTCCAGAAAAATCGTATAGGTCCTGAATTTTTAACCCAACTCTAAATAACCAACCAGATAAGTTAAAATCTTGAATGAAGAATTTTAGAATCTCCAGAGCGGCATTTGAGGAAATTTGGTTTTGAGCAAAAAAAACTGTTTCTTTATTGGTATTATAGATTGGAAAGTATGGGAGATAATTAAGTTGTCAATAGGTAGGTTTTTAAAAAGTCTTTTATCTATCCAGGAAAGATCGAGAGGGTCAAAGGTATTACATAGGCTCTTGTGATATATACACCATGCTTTCTGCTTTGAGTTATTATTTCCCCATTCTAAATAGTGTGAAAACATAACTGTGTCGTGGATATAAAATGTATTCAGAAATGATAAACCTCCTTCTGCTAATCTAGCTGACATACCTTTAAGAGCAATCTTTGTTTTTTTATTGCCCCAAACATAAGATACAAATAGACCATGAAACAATTAAAGTATTTTCCTTGGGATTCTAAGTGGGATGGTGCAAAGCAGATATTCTAATTTTGGAAGTAAATATGCTCTGATAATGTTTATTCTTCAAAGCCCAGATATTTGTAATTTAGACCATTTTAGAATTCTCTTTCTAATTTCTCTAAGAATTATGGTATAATTATCATTGGTCCATTCTTCAATTTTAAAGTTTATATTTATTCCAAGATAACATAAGGAATTGGGCCATTTAAATTTACAGTTATTATTCAGGTTATTTATTAATGCGCTTGGTAGATTATCATATTGATCATATAGTTAAAAAAATCTACTTTATTCTTCTATACAGTGAAGTATAAATGGTATAGAAGCTTCTGGGTTTGTTAAAGTCAGAATTAGATCATCAGTAGAGTTGAGCGGACACCTGGATGTTCAGCCGAACTTCGTGAAAAAGTTCGAGTTCGGGCTCCACTTGACACCGATCCCAAACCCCATTGAAGTCAATGGGGACCCAAACTTTTTGGCACTAAAATGCCTCCAAAAAGGTCCTGGAAAGGGCTAGAGTGCTGCAAAAGGAAGTAAAATGGGGGTAAGTGCCCTACAAACAAATGTGGATAGGGAAATCACTTAAAATAACAATGTGACGAGAGCAATCTCGCCATATTGCATTGGAGAAGCCTGGTTGCTCGCCTGTTGCCTTTAGACTATGGCCCCATGTTAAAAGACATATTTTTTACCTGCAGAAAAGATTTATTTGTTCTTTTCTGCCTGGTGTTCGGTAGATTCAATCTACCGAACAACCGCACGAATGACTGGACCACCTGGGAGCTGGAGTGTTCCGGCAATTAGCCTCCCTGAAGCTGCGGTTAACCGCAGCTTAATTGACGAATGCTGGATGTCCACCATTCGTATCACGAACACGAGGTCGCGGCCATTTTTAAACATGCGAATGCGCCGATTGCGAGTTTAACAGAGACTTAGTAAGCTGCACAGTTAATTTCTAAACTCCAGAAACTGAATGAAGATCCTCTCATATGCAAACCACGAACTTAAGCCACTTAATGTTAACTGTTATCTAATCACTGTTACACCCGAAGTTTAACCATTGTACTTTTCCTTCCCTACACCAAGGGTACAGGAACACCTGGCTGCATACATATTACTGGCCACTGTTAGAAGATCACCAGAGCCCCAGTCAGTCACTCAGGCCCCCGTTCAATATACCGCCAAGACCCATAGGATCTCCACTATCCTTCCTCCCTCCCCCCCCCGTTACCCCATAGGTTAGAGGGCACGGCAGAAAGGTCAGGAGCTGTAGAACAGCACCAAAACGATGTTAATACCAACCACACTGACCTGAAGATCGCCCACACATAGTTAATCCGCAGAAAAGGTAACAGAGACATTCCAATAGACGAGCCCTAGACACAAATAGGCACACGACAACTTCTACATTCCTGTGCCACCAAGGACAACACATAATGCTACAGACGAGAACTTGGCCACAAATGTAGTCAAGAACTACAAACATTTCAACCTAACCTAGGGAACACACACCTACTGGAATGACTAGACCTTAATCCTCACCTTACAGTGCAGGCACCTAATTGTGAATATCCATTGTGAGCTATGTTGTCACTTTAATATTACTGTCATGGTATTGTAAACCTAAATCTGTCATTATGCACGGCAAAAAAAAAAAATTATAAAAAAAAAAAAAAAAAAAGTAACTTAAACATGCGAATGCACAGTGGTGTTCGACGCTTAATTCATGGAACTGAAATCGGACACAGTTTTGCGCGAACACCGCTCAAGCCGCCAACCTCCCTTCTTGTTCGGTGAAAGTGCACGAACGGCCCGGTGTTTTCGGTAGTTTTGCCTGAATGTGTTATACCCCAGATAGGAATCCCATGGAGCCCATTCGTATGAAACTGACTGTGTAAAGACTCTGGCTCCATGGCGATTAAACTGTATTCGTGTGGTCTGAGCGCCATTTGCTTAATAATGTGCGCTCAGACCTGGGCTATCTGGGGATATGTTAAATGTATGCTTTTAATGTTATGTGTCTCACACAGTGTATTTTAATAGTAATTCGTGTGTTAGTATCCCCACGTGCATAATGGCGATTTGCCTTTGTCTTGGGAGATAATTGAATTACTTCTCAATTATCTCCAAGGCAGAGGGGAGGAAGCCAGGATGTCCTATTTGTCTACTTGTTTGTCTTTTGTCACAGTCTCCCATTTGGTCCCCTAGGGGAGTGTCCACCAGGTGGGAGACCTGCATAAATACTGGGCAGGTAGCCCTCATTAAACAGACCACTGCTTGACCGTCAACACGGAGCCTTGTCTCGTCTTTGAGGGGGATTTACTGAATGCTGATAGAGACTGATTGCTAGGAGTGTAAGCCGCTTGGATGCTTTTCCTATTCGTCTGCTAGCAGCGATTCGCATGGTTCCAGTTCGTGTGTTTGGAGTGCTATATTGGATGCCGTTCGGGAGTTTGGAGCATTCCCTTATTGGCGGTTCGTGAGTTTGGTGTTCTACAGTAGCTGTGCCTGCATCTCAGTAGCTGTGCCTGCATCTCTGGAAAGGGGATGATCGCCTAAACGTTTTAACATAAATCAAAATCTAAAGCATGGCTGTCAGGAGGATCACCAGAATTATCCATTTGAGAGAGGGTTGGAGTGCAGGGTATTCTCTTTCTTTTTTTTTATAAATTCTTTATTTAGTTCAAGACAGGTGTTTTTACATATGTGACATACAGGTATCAAGACAATGTTGCATACAATCAGTCATTTGTATATGTACCGTGGCTGTGTTTATCAGTATTAGGCCATCATAAGCGAAGCTGTGGAGGTGTGTAAGCCTGGCCCCCAAGCGTTTTTGACTGAGGTTTACAAAGCAATCCTGTGTTTATACTGTGAGGAATAGCCCGTCTGTTTTTTTATATTTTTTTAAAGAATGATAACATGTAAAACAATGATAACGAACAATTTAGGAAACGGAGAGGAAGATTTGGTGATCTGCAATTGCGTTCCAAATCTGCTAAGTCTAGGAGCAGTTAGTCTGCATGTTTATACTCACTTCCTATGGTTATTATGCTTGCTTTTTGACATTGACAGGTTGATCAGAGTGATCAGGAGATGAAAGGTAGCAGTGGGTAATAAAATCTGAGTAGTGAATATGGGCAAAGGGACGGGGAGTTGGGGAGAGCCGTCTAGAGCAGTTTTTCTTGCGGGGAGTGTGTAACCCTAAAGATCTTGTAGTTGTAGACTATAGACTTGCAATGGTTTTGCACCTTAACCAGTTTTGCTAGTGAAGTCGGGTATAGTATGCAAATCTGTTTACTCTCGTATTGATGTGTACATCGCTTTCTAGTGCGCTACCTCTTGCATTCTCTCCCTCGTTGTGCAGCTAGGCTATCTCCCAGCTGGTCAGGAGGAGAGAAGATAATATAGGAAAGAGGAGAATATAAGTACCAGTTATGGGTCTTGAATGGGGTTTTGAAGGGTTGTCCGCTAGCGGGTGCGCCCGGTGGAGCGGAAAGGCCGCAGGGCTCAATGTCTATGGTATCTGTGGTGTTTCGTTAACTACTCCCTTACCCCCCCACGTCCGCGCTTAGCCATGGTTCCCACATCTTGTAGTATTTCTGTAAGGTTCCCCTAGTGATTGCAGTCAATCTATCCATTAGACACGTATCTTTTATTTTATGTATCACTTCTGAGATGTGCGGGGAGGGTATTCTCTTTCATTGTTCAAACTGAGCTTTACTTCTGATGCATGGGGAAAAGACCTTCACAAGCCTCTGCTATTGTGTACATAGTTTATACTAAGTGACCCATAGGTTGAGGAGGCGGTGGAGGAGGAGGTAACCAACACTGTTTATTTTATTTTTTTTGTTTTTGTTTTTTTAATAGGGGTAGCCCCCAAAATATTGGGACAAAGAAAAAAAGAAAACAAAGAATAAGTGCACTTGAGTATAGCAATGGCTGGGTGACGCCAGTATAAATGTCTATTCTGCACAAGGTACAGACAAGTGTGGTGGGATCCATGCCTGGTTCATTTTAATAAACATGAGCTTGTCCATGTTGGCTGTGGACAGGCGGCTGCGCTTGTCTGTGATAACGCTCCCTGCCGTGCTAAACACATGTTCAGACAATATACTGGCTGCAGAACAGGCCAGCACCTCCAAGGCATAAAGGGCAAGCTCAGGCCATGTGCCCAATTTGGAGACCCAGAAGTTGAATGGGGCAGACCCATCAGTCAGTACGTGTAGGCGTGTGCACACGTACTGTTCCACCATGTTGCTGAAATGCTGCCTCCTGCTAAGACGTTCCATATCAGATGGTGGTGCTGGTTGTTGTGGCATGCTGACAAAGCTTTTCCACATTTCAGCCATGCTAACCCTGCCTTCTGAGGTGCTGGAGGTGCCCCAGCTACGTTGGCGACCTCTTCCTCCTCCGCTGCCTTCGCCTTGTGCTTCCACTGAGCCCCCGGTGTCAGTTGGGAATGCGCTAAGCAGCACATCTACCAGCGTGCACTTGTAGTCGTGCATCTTCCGATCACGCTCCAGTGAGGGAATTAAGGACGGCACGTTGTCCTTGTAACGGGGATTCATCCGGGTGGCCACCCAGTAATCAGCACAAGTTAGAATGTGGGCAACTCGGCAGTCGTTGCGCAGGCACTGCAGCATGTAGTCGCTCATGTGTGCCAGGCTGCCCAGAGGCAAGGACAAGCTGTCCTCTGTGGGAGGTGTATCGTCTGTGTCCTCTGTATCCCCCCAGCCATGTTCCAGTGATGCCCACGAGCTGCGTTGGGTGCCAGCCTGCTGTGAACACGGTTCCTCCTCCTCATCCTCCAAAACTGTGCCCTGGCTGGACAATTGTGTACCTGGCCTATGCTGGTGCAGGAACCCACCCTCCAAGCCACTTGTGAATGACTGGCCTGATAACCGTGGAAATGACCCCTCTTCCTCCTCCTCCTGTGCCACATCCTCTTCCATCATTGCCCGAAGCGTTTTTTTCAAGGAGACATAGAAGCAGGATAGTAAGGCTGAGAACGGCGTCATTGGCACTGGCCATGTTGGTGGAGTACTCGAAACAGTGCAAAATGGCACAGAGGTCTCGCATGGAGGCCCACTCATTGGTGGTGAAGTGGTGCTGTTCCGCAGAGCGACTGACCCGTGCGCGCTGCATCTGGAACTCCCCTATCGCCTGCTGCTGCTCGCACAGTCTCTCCAGCATGTGCATGGTGGAGTTCCACCTTGTGGGTACGTCGCATATGAGGCGGTGAGCGGGAAGGCCAAATTTACGCTGCAGCGCAGACAGGCGAGCAGCAGCAGGGTGAGAACACCGAAAGCATGCACAGATGGCCTGCTCTTTCTGCAGCAGCTCTAAAATATATATGGGTAGTTTTTCAGGAATTTCTGCACCACCAAATTCAGCACGTGCGCCAGGCAAGGGATGTGCGTCAAACTGGCTAGGTCCAGAGCTGCTACGAGATTTTGCCTTTTTTCGCACACCACCAGGCCGGGCTTGAGGCTCATGGGCAACAACCACACTTCGGTCTGTTGTTCCATGCCTGTCCACAGCTCCTGCGCGGTGTGGGGTTTTTCCCCCAAACATATGAGTTTTAAAACAGCCTGCTGTCATTTCCCCCTGGCTGTGCTGAAGTTGGTGGTGAAGGTGTTATGCTGCCTGGATGAGGTGCTGGTAGAGGAGGAGGAAGCAGAGTAGGAGGCAAAGATAAATGCCCTGCAATCCTCGGTGGCGGAATGATATGTGCCAGACAGCTATTCGCCTCAGGCCCAGCCGCCACTACATTTGCCCAGTGTGCAGTTAGGGATATATAGTGTCCCTGCCCGTGCTTACTGGTCCACGTATCTGTGGTCCAATGCACACCTGATTTTGTCCGACAATTGGTTGTGCAGGGAAGGGATGGCTCGCCTGGAAAAGTAGTGGCGGCTGGGAACCACATACTGTGGGACAGCCACCGCCATCAGGTTTTTAAAACTGTCCGTCTCCACCAAATTGAATGACAGCATTTCAAAGGCCATGAATTTTGAAATGCTGGCATTCAAGGCCAGGGATCACAGGTGGCTAGGGGGGGACTTCCTCTTTCTCTCCAGGGAGATGGACAGCTGAACGCTTCCATGGGACAGTGTGGAGATGCTTGGGGACGGTGGCGGACGTGGTGGCGTTGCTGTCACATCCTCTTTTTGCAGGGTGGCAGGTGCCACTGTGACTCCAGAGGTGGAGGAAGAGGCTGAGACAGCAGCAGAAGAGGAAGCAGGAGGAGCCTGAGACCTTACTTGGTTTTTGAGGTGCTTACTCCACTGCAGCTCGTGCTTTGCATGTAGATGCCTGGTCATGCAGGTTGTGCTCAGTGTAGCAGATGGCACTGGGCTGTCCTGCAAATGTCTGTGAAAGAAATGCATTCGTGTGATCTGTTAGTTTCCTATGTGTTCTAAAGCCTTGTATTCTTGTGATTGTTCGGTAGTTTCGTTCCCTTAGTTTATTCGAATGAAACTACCGAACAACCAGACCTCCCCTGTGTGAAGTGTGTCCTCAATTACCGTTGCAACATTGTTGCGAACGGGTAATTGACTAGTAAGTAGCCGTCCTTTGTTCTCGGGGGTGGCCGCCATTCGACAAACGAACACGTGGCGGCGGCCATTTTAAAACTCCCGAACAGCGGTGTTTTGCCGTCGAGTGTCTGGAACTAAAATCGGACACTCAAGTAGGCGAACACCGCTGAGACCTCCACAGCCCTGGTCCGTTCGGTTCCAAACTACCGAACGGCCCCTCGTTCGGTAGATAGAGAATACCGAACGAGGGGATTCAGGCGAACCCTCCCTAGCCTCTATAGCTAGGTTTTCGTGTATTTTATTCCCTTATGCCAGGACCGACCGCAGGGCCCATTCACATGGAACCGAATTCGGCTATCTCAGTTCGTGCGGTCGGTCATTTTATTCCCTCCATACTTTTCCCGAACCCCTGGTCTGATCTGGGTGGTTTTTGGATACGTTGTTCACCCAGATCAGGGCTACCAGGGGATGTAGGATTTAAAGAGGTACCCCTACGTTTAGGGGTACATCCAGAAACGGGGGGAATTGGTGTACTGGATAAGGGGATTATGATGCTGGCTGAGGGGAGGAGATGTGTGGGAGGTTACCAGGACAGGATTGGCTACTGTATTAATGAATGTAGTCCCTCCCTTGCATGGGAGCATGCTTTATAAGGAGACTGTGATTAAAGGCTTGTCAGTTCTGCTCCTGAAACTGTGTGTCGTCCAGTTATTGGGATTGCTGTGGGGAGATTGCTGTTATTTTTACCTGCTGGAAACTTTGCCTATGGATTTATTATTTACTTGTTCCTGAGCCTCACTTGGATTATAAGCGGAGACAACCTGGGGAATATTGCATCTCCGCTACATTGGTTGGCAGCGCTGGGATCCAGACTCACAAGGGAACAAGGAATAAGGATGGAGAGTGATTATGCCAAGCTTAAAAGATCCACGCTAAAAGATCTCCTGGAAGCGAAAGGCATTGCAGCCAGCAACAAAAAGAAAGCAATCCTCATTGCAGAAGTGATGGCTGAATACCAGCAGGAGGACAGGGTAATCCCTGAGCAACAGAGTGCAGCAGATGGAGCTGAAAAAGAAGAGTTTCGGAGAGAGGTGCAGTTCAGGCTGTCCTTTTATGGAGAGAATCCAACAACGGATATTATATCCAGGACAATGTCAGAGGTACAGGAGTTTATACTGCGCCAAAGGCCACTACAGCAGCTGGAGAGGAATGCTACCACAACTACCATCACACAGGGTAAGATAAAAATTCCTTACCAAGCCTTTAAAACGTATATAGAAGCAGAGGAAGATATAGATGCTTTTCTCCAAGACTTTGAAAGACTGTGTGCCTTGCATAATATTAGCCCAGATGAGTGGGTGCCTATTTTAGCAGGGAAGCTCACAGGGAAGGCGGCGGAAGCCTATAGAACTGTACCTGATGAGGAAATTCGGAATTACCGCCGAGTAAAAGAAGTGATCCTGGCCCGATATGCAATCACGCCAGAGGCATATCGGCGATGGTTTAGAGACCTAAAGAGAAATGACAAGGACTCTCATGTGGAATGGGCTTGCAAGTTGCATCGGGCCGCTCTGGGGTGGGTACAGTCTAATAAGGCTCGGTCCATGGAGGACTTATTGCAAATGGTGTTGTTGGAGCAATTCTATGAGGGGGTAACAGGCGAGGTCCAGGAATGGGTGAGGGACAGAAACCCTACCTCCCTTACCGAAGCTGCTAGGAAGGCCGATGAGTACAGGCAGCAGAAACCAGCAGCCCCAAAAGCTATTTTTAAAACCTTTGGGGGAAACAGCTACAACCCAGCTCCACCGAGGCAACTACCACCACCACCACCCGCGGTACAGCCCCGGTTTCGCCAGCCCGCTTCTGGCCCCTGTCATCACT
>OW240924.1:21481436-21541196 GCA_933207985.1 Pelobates cultripes
TAATGGGTTACTGCCGGGGCCGGGGGTTAATGGGTTACTGCCATGGCTGGGGGTTAATGGGTCATTGTCCGGACTGGGGATTAATGTGTTAATGCCAGGGCGGCCGAATAATGGGTTACTGCCGGGGCTTGGGGTTAATGGGTTACTGCCGGGGCTCGGGGGTTAATGGGTTACTGCCGGGGCTCGGGGGTTAATGGGTTACTGCCGGGGCTCGGGGGTTAATGGGTTAATCAAAGGATTGGAACTGTGGAATAATTGCTTAATGTAAGACTTGCAACTGGGAGTAATGGGTTAATGTAATTCTTGGAACTGGGCAATAAAGGGTTAATGCCAGACTGAGAATTGTGGGAAAATTAGTTAATGCCAAGCTGGAAAATGAACAATAGTGGGTTAATTTAAGGATTGGAGAATAATGCATTAATGACGGGATAGTATTGGGAAATAATTGGTAAATGTCAGGCTGGAAACTTGGGAATAATACATTTATGCCAGGCTAGTATCAGAGTTTAATGGGTTAATATATGAGAATTGGAGAGTAAGTGTGTACCAGGGTAAGAACCCAGGGAAAAGGGGTTAATGCCAGGCTGGTATCAGGGAATGATACGCAAATGCCATGTTTAAAAAGGGTGCATAACGGGTTTATCCCATGGTGGAAACTGGGGAATAATAGATCAGTGCCAGTCTGGGAACTGCCAGTACTGAAGAATAATGCCAAACTGGTACCCTGGGAATAATGAGAATACCAGGCTGGTATTGGAGAGTAACGCCAGTCTGAGAACTTGGAAATAATGGGTTCATGTCTGATTCCTAAGGGATAAGAGATCAATACTGGGCTAATGCCAAGCTGGCGTAGGGAAATAATTGGATTTGCCACGGTGGTATTGGGTAATGTGTTGCTACATGTTGGGCACTTCAGAATACTGGGTTAAAGACAGACTGATCCTGGGGGTAAATGTGGTTATTACATATCTGGAACGGTGATATGTTATGATATTGCTGGCAGTAATGCGATAACGTTAGACTGATGTTGGAGACAAGTTGGTAAAATACCAGACTGGCTAGTTAGAAGGGTATTGGATTATAAATGCAAATAATGTTCGTGGCTGCTATTTTGAGAACAGTGATTTTGTTGGGTTAATGTGATTGCGATATTGTGAAATTATGGGTTAAATGGCAGGGTGCAATAGGTTAGGGTGAAGTTTGATATTGGGGTTAATGGTTAGTTGTATTTTATTTTGACACTGGTATGTTCGCCCGAGACTGATACTGCACATGTGAATAGGCAGTGCCAGGTTGTAACTGGCAGAGGATGTCAATATCTGGGTGAGGTAGGCAATAAATAGTTAATTCCAGTGTTTAATTACTTGGCATTACTCCTATATATTTTATTTTAGGGAAACTCTCTTAAAGAAGAATGCCCTATTGGGCATTAGTCACATAGTCACCTTGTTAAAGGTTTCAAAAGGACAACTGTCACCATAAAACTATATTTAATATAATAATTATTTATCAAGTTTTGAAGACTATATAGACTGTTGGTTTTCAAACACTGTCTGACCCAATGTGCATGTATATGGCTAAAGGATCCTTCCTGTCATATACGAAGGGTAAGAATGAGTTGTTGTTTTGTTTTTTGTTTTACTACATATGCATCATTAAAAAAATAAAAAATAAGAAATGGTTTTGATATGAAAGTTGTCCTTTAGCACTCCATTGGAATCCATTGTTGCTGTTTGACATATAGCACTCAGCCCATGGATTGCTATCCTGTGTGTTAACCAGAGGGTAGAACATGGCCCTGTCTAACACCAAGCTTTTATAAATATCTGCAGTTCCTCTTCTTTTGTTTTAACACATCTGGCTTCAGAATCTAAATAAAATTCAGTGTCTTAATCCATTGCACAGCTGTGCAAGGATGTATCTTGGTGGATGTTTGGTAATCAGACAAAGCCACAGAGACTGCTATTGTGTGGTCTCCCTGTCTGCCATATGGGATCTGTTTGTTAGAGACAGAAAATTAAATTGTCTCTTGCACTTCCACCGAATGCAAGAATAACCTATCCAACTTACAAAACCATTGCGCATGTCAATTCTAGTGTTCCCTCCGAGGACATTTTTTTTTTTTTCTTCTCAAATATACGATGAGCGTTGAGCATCAATTCGGTATAGACTGAATTTGTTCTTCTGTCCACACCCTTCAATTCAAACAGAAACAACCCTCTAAAAGGGCACAGATAGTGCCCAGACGGAACGCTGCTCATTCCCACTGCTCTCCTGAAGTGGACAGTTCAAAGGTTTGGTATGCATACCACAGCTGTTTATCACATGCCATCCTTATATCAGGACTTATATGTATATAAAACCCACCTGCAGTCTAGCACTGTATTGTGCTTGCATATGTAGAGGTCCAATAGTTTTATAGGGAGCTATATTTGGCAGCACAAGTAATCCTTCTGTAGAGATAAAGGATTAAATGGACACTTCAGACCCATAAAGCACTTTTTTGCAAGCTTGTCTTCTTTATTTAATTTAACAAAAAGAGCATATCTGAATAGACATTCGCACTTTTGTAAATTAACCTTGTTATACTGCCCAGGCTGTCAATCTGACAACTGGGTTTGTTTACCTCAGTGGAGCTAAACTCAAGAGGCAGTAATTGCTCAGAGAACCTGCCTTGCAGAGACTGCTCATTACAGGAACACTATAGTCACCTAAATTACTTTAGCTAAATAAAGCAGTTTTAGTGTATAGATCATTCCCCTGCAATTTCACTGCTCAATTCACTGTCATTTAGGAGTTAAATCACTTTGTTTCTGTTTATGCAGCCCTAGCCACACCTCCCCTGGCTATGATTTACAGAGCCTGCATGAAATAAAACTGGTTTCACTTTCAAACAGATGTAATTTACCTTAAATAATTGTATCTCAATCTTTAAATTGAACTTTAATCACATACAGGAGGCTCTTGCAGGGTCTAGCAAGCTATTAACATAGCAGGGGATAAGAAAATCTTAATTAAACAGAACTTGCAATAAAGAAAGCCTAAATAGGGCTCTCTTTACAGGAAGTGTTTATGGAAGGCTGTGCAAGTCACATGCAGGGAGGTGTGACTAGGGTTCATAAACAAAGGGATTTAACTCCTAAATGGCAGAGGATTGAGCAGTGAGGCTGCAGGGGCATGTTATATACACCAAAACTGCTTCATTAAGCTACAGTTGTTCAGGTGACTATAGTGTCCCTTTAAGCTGCATTGGGAAGTCTGTGGTTGGACAGACACACCATCTGAGCTGTGTTCAAAAGGGCATGCTTGCAAAGGCTGCAGACGAGAGATCTGCAAGTTTTGCAAGCATTTTTTTTTTTTTTTTTTTGAATATTCCGTATTCTCCACCAAAAAAAATTTTTTATTTTTATTTTTTTATTATTTTTTTTAATTTTTTTATTTTTTTTAAGCATTAAATGGATGCGTGTTTTTCATTGGGGCTAAACAGTGATTTATTCTTGTATTTGGGCAGTTTTATTTTATCTTGGTTTCTAAATGTAAGATTTGTAGATTCTGAGGCTGCGGAAACACATTTTGTGTCTTCTAGTTAACGTGGTGGAAGCATTGCAAGAGTTCTGGCAGATGAAGCAGACACGAGGGGCAGACCTGAAAAATGGAGCTCTCGTGGTTTACGAGATGGTCCCCTCCAACAGCCCGCCGTATGTGTGTTACGTAACATTGCCAGGAGGCAGCTGCTTTGGAAGTTTTCAGGTAAACCATTTAATAATACAAAACCAGATCTGAACATCTTTTGATCTATGCGAGATTCTGTATGCTAAATGCCCTTCTACAGGTTTGGATGCATTAAATAGACACTTATAAGGACACTTACAGAAAATACAAATTATCTATATGTTGCTAGTAAAATGTTTGAAGAGTAAGACCTTGTTTTTAATATATTTGGCTTAATTCTCAGAATGTCTAAAAAAATGTTAAATGAGTGATAGAGAGAGAGAGAGAGAGAGAGAGAGATCTCTCTGCTGCATCTCTATCATAAACTATTCTGTATACCTGTTATTGCTATATAAAAATGCATACAAATAACTGAAAAACAGCCAGTGTAAATATAGCATTTTGAGAATATTTCCAAATCCGCACTTATTCCAGTTCACTACAGGTTGATGTTCAGTGAACCAACCCGAAAGTTTATATTTGAAATAGCTGATGTAGCACTCTAAGCACCATAACCACTACAACCTGTGTGTCTGCTCATTATATCCAATAACCTATGCTATCAAAAAGAAGAAATTGATATTGCTAATTCAGAAGTGGAACTTGTGCATTATTCATCCAATAAGTCAGGGGTCGAGAGGCAGGAGCACAGGGGGACCCACAGTTTGTATCTCCAAACACCATCACCACTGCAGCAGACACATGCACGGCTGTGTCTGAACTGCTCAGTAAAGTGTGAATAGAAAGCATATTATGGTGCAGCTATTTAGACATCAGCTAATTCCTCCTATACGATAAATGGAATCCCTGCAAGTGTGTGTGTGTTTTTTATATTTATTATTCTTTATTTTTGCAGTGCAAAGAAAAAAACCTAACAGCAGGCGTGTGGTGCCCCAATAGCATTCTTCACGCTGATTATCAACATTTTTAACAATGGGGTTATCCTAAATCCGTGCACATTTTTCAGTTATTTATGTCTAGATTGTCCACATTTAAACTTTACGCTGAGTATACAATTAAAATGTGGTCCTAGTTTAGCTGAGCAGGTCTAATGAAACCTTGGCGGCACAGTGCGTTATGGAGCATTCCATCTAGTCGCTGGCTTATCTAGCTGATCTAGGGCAATGTAATGTTTTTAAGTATCTTAATATATTTAAGAAATAAAATTATTTTACAAAATACATAATTGCTAGAGCTTTAGAGGTTTTCATTACAGTACAGGGAAGGTTATAGGTATACATTTATTCTATGAACACCGAATTGTAGGGAAATTGACAACTAAATTATAATTAACTATTAATACACCATAAGTGCCTCTTCAATGCTAAATTAAAGGACTGGTTGCTAGCATATTTTTATTACACTTTGTGCTGGCCTTTTCCCCTCTTGTTCGTGAGATGGGTCTGTTGAATTTTTGATTTTTCTTTGTTGTAGTGCATTCTCTTTTGGCAGAAGAAGGGTCTGTTATGGTTTGGATGTCTGCTCTGGAAAATCTGTGTCTAATGGTTTCAGGATGTTAGGCCTGTTTTCTGTCATCAGCAGAACAGAGTTGGCTGGTTGAAAACATCCCTAATGCAGGATTTTCCTGATTGTGGGTGTAATGTGTATGTTTATGTTTACATTCTGTTTCTAGTTTTGTCCAACAAAAGCAGAAGCCCGAAGAAGTGCAGCAAAAATTGCGTTAATGAATTCAGTTTTTAATGAGCATCCTTCACGGAGAATTACAGACGAGTTCATCGAGAAAAGTGTCTCTGAAGCTCTGGCAACTTTCAATGTAAGAGGACTAGGAATGCATATTCTAGAATTGATTTAAAATTGAGTTTCTGAAAATTAACACTTTGGTGAATAACCCTGTTTATGCAGTATGGAAAAAGAAAAAGTTAAAATATTTATATTCCTGGAAAGCTTCATAGAACTGAACACAATACTCTAGGTGAGATCTTACCAGGGATCTATAAAGTACTATCACTACCTCTCTATATCCTCCTGGAGATCTGCTCTATAGAACTGAACACAATACTCTATGTGAGAACTTACCAGGGATCTATAAAGCACTATCACTACCTCTCTATATCCTCCTGGAGATCTGCTCTATAGAACTGAACACAATACTCTAGGTGAGATCTTACCAGAGATCTATAAAGCACTATCACTACCTCTCTATATCCTCCTGGAGATCTGCTCTATAGAACTGAACACAATACTCTAGGTGAGATGAGAACTTACCAGGGATACTATAAAGCACTATCACTACCTCTCTATATCCTCCTGGAGATCTGCTCTATAGAACTGAACACAATACTCTAGTGTGGGATCTATAAAGATATCTTACCAGAGATCTATAAAGCTTACTATCACTACCTCTCTATATCCTCCTGGAGATCTGCTCTATAGAACTGAACACAATAGTAGGGATCTAATACGTTGTTTTTTTTTTTGTTTGTTTGTTTTTTTTTTTTTTGCAACACCGTTTGCACTGGTTCCACCAAGTATAAAATTTGAGTCACACATGCTTTTGTTTCTACTTGTGACTTAATTAATTTATTGGAACATTCACAGTTCTTTCTGGTGGTTAGAGAAATATTCTCAGGGGGTTTTCTGCATGTCGTCTATTTAAAAAATCCATATATGTGGGAAAAACAGCAAAGATTTGAAGACAAATTTAAAAATTTTGCAGCTGCTTTTATTTTAACTTCTCGTGTATAAAAAATGTCATCTGGAGTTATGAGGCAAACAAACAATTCTAAAATAAATTCAGTGTGGCACTTGCTGGCTTTTCCATATGTGCAATGTTATGAAGTGTCCCTCATTTCTGCAAAGACAATCAAAAAATGTTTAACATTTACCATCACTTCCAGATGTCTTTCTGAAGGCTCTGTTCCAATATATATACTGTGGTTATCTTTCTGGTTTCAGGGGAACCGAGAGGAAGCTGATAATCCCAACACGGGAATAGGTGCCTTCCGCTTTATGCTGGAGTCTAATAAGGGCAAGTCCATGTTAGAATTTCAGGTACGTTGTTTCTTATTCCAAATAAATGTGTGTCCCTTTAGATTATGAAGAAAGACCTTGATCCAAAATGTGTTGAGAGCTTGTTCCATGTTCATCTCATTTGTTGGTAGCTAACTTGTCAGGGACCTATTTTCTGGAGGTATCCAACCATGGCCAAGAGTTCCCAGAATTCTGTGCACAAAGCTGAAAAGCCATGTGTTGACACTCAAGATTCACATAATTTGAAAAGTCTATGTCTGCGTGTCAGTGTTCTAAATTAGAGACTCGTGTAGCCATCTGGGAAGATGCAGAGGAGTAAAAGCTCTGAATGTTTTGGAGTGAAACAGGGTTGAGACTAAGGGGATTTTATCAAAGTTTTGCAGACACTTTTACATCAAATTGTTGTTGAATATTTTGTGCAATTTATTAAATCTAGGGGGGGGAGGTTCCACCAGTTGCTTCTTTTACACCCGTTAATTTTTTTTAAGAGGTGCCATTTTAAAAAAAAAAAAAAATTTTTTTTATTTATTTATTTATTTTTTGGCAATGGAATAGATTACCAATCTTTTTCCAGCAGAATATTGTTCTTAACTTCTTTTTATTTTTTATTTAACTCTAAATTTGGTGGTATTCTGAAATAGAGATTTCTGTGAAACTCGCAGAATTAACCATGAAGAAAACCATCACTTCTAGAACACTAAATATGATCTAAATCATGACTGAATTCAGCCTTCACTCTAAACCGTACATTTATTTTCAATGGCTGGTGCAAATTGTAAGATTGGAGTTGTTAGAACACAGACTGAAGTGAACATATTGTTATCAGATTTTGATGATTCAGAAGCACTCCATTCCAGCGTATCTCGTGAGGAATTCTTTATGCATGTTCTACTGCAAAATCAGAGGAAACTGTTCTGTATATGTTCAGTTATTATATGCCCACTTCTACCAAGCCCCAATTAGTTGTAAACTCTAATTATGTTTCCAGGAACTGATGACTGTTTTCCAACTCCTGCACTGGAACGGCAGTTTGAAAGCAATGAGAGAGCGGCAGTGTTCCCGGCAGGTAACCCACCAGTCTGCAAAACATTTTGATGATAATTCTGCACTTATGTTCCTTGCTATTGCATGTAATCCACTTAATACTATGTATGAGCAATATATCTAATGAAATGGGAGAGTGGATTAAATAAAGGGAACCAATGTGACTGTTTGAAGAGTACTGCAACTGTCACTCTAGATCAGGAAAATCAACAGATGCATAGATCTGGTGAGAAAAAGACCATTATCATGTAATCTGTAATTCTTCCAGTGATTAAAGTGTCAATGGCTTAAAGGGACTTTAGTCATTTGAGGTTAGAGAGATTTTAAAGTGTCTGCTATTCAAATTGGCAAGGTGCCCCATTATAGAGAAGTGGTGCATGTGTAAATTACATCTTAATGTAGTGGTTTTAGTGCATAGACAAAGTCCCTGTAAATTCACAAGTAAAACCATTGTCATTTGTGAGAAATGCCAATATTTACCTCTGACAGTCCATGTCTTTTGTAGTGGCTGTCATACACTCGCTAGAGGCACCATCTTATTGCACGATGACTCTAAACGCTGTGAATACTTTTCACAGAGAAACACTGGGATAAAAGTTCTCTATGGGAAGCATTCGATTGGCGCAGCATTTGCTACACATGCACAGTAGGGTTCCAGTGCGTCTCTATACGAAGCAGTTGATTGACTGACTGAAGATTATCATCACTGATGATCACACAGTGGACGGAGTAGCTGTTGTACCAAGACTGTGCTAGATTAAAGGCAAATTATGTTCATTCTGTACATTCACAATGGGGGAGGGAATTTATTCATAACATTAATGTTCCTGCAATGTGAAAACTTAAAAGATGGCCACTGCATCAAATGCTGGTCAAAGTTTGATCTTGCCAAGGCTTCCTGAATGGAGATGATACCTTTTTGTTTAATTATTTTATACAGGAGGTGCTGGCACACTACTCCCACCGCGCATTGGATGATGATATGAGGAACCAAATGGCAATGGATTGGGTGAACCGGGAGCAGGACACTCCTGGGACCCTCACAAGAGAGCTGGCCTCTACTGAAAGGCAGCTAGATGAGGCCAGACTTGCTGGGAAAGAGCTACGCTACCACAAGGAAAAGAAGGACATCCTGATGTTGGCAGCTGGGCAGTTGGGAAACATGCATTCTTCTAACTGTTAGACTTTGTGCTTCCTACATCCTATAATCAATGTGCTATGGGTGGTGGACCAGAGTAAGCCTAGAACATCAAGACCCTACAGTGTACACAGCTCTTGAAACCTTGCAGGAGTTCTTGAGATCTGAGGGACTGTGTGGACATGGAGACAAAAGCACGGATGGGTGAAAATATCTGTATAGAAGAGACCTGCAAAGTTTGGAAAGCTCTGTACACAGGAAGAACAGATTTGTTAGGTTTGGAGATCTGGGATATTTGTGTACACATAATACCATTCGATATTATTGTAGAGTCTCAAAATTATCTTTCTGAAAACATGGGCCTGCATACACTTTCTTTCTAGAAACGTTTTAGAAAATTATCTTTCTAAAAACATTGCTGCATACACTTTCTGGACATTGCTTAAGGACACATTTAATCCTGATTGAGAGGTCTCCAGTCTTAGCAGATCTCTACCATTCAACTCACCCCAGCAACTCAGACACTACATGAATTCCAAGAATAAGAATTTTTTTTTATTTTTATTTTTAAAGAAAATCCATGACAATTTCCCATCCCTTGCACATTTATCTGTACGAGCAAGTTCTGCCTGTACAGATTTTTATACACTACAGCTCTGTCTTTTATCCGTAAGAGCAATGCATTTTTATATATTATATATTTTCATAGCAGTATTAAGCATATTACCTTTTGCAGTTTTACACTCCTGTCCATTGGCACAGGTATAACGATATGCGAAGCAGTGATAACGTTCTGTGAGTAGTGGTCGTCTTATTTACTTTTAATGTAGTTTTTGTAGAAAATGTTTTTTTACATTTAAATACAAAGTACAATGTATGTATTTAACGTGGAAAAATCGGTTTCATGTTAGGGGTTTAAAAAAAAAAAAAAAAAAAATACTATGCACATAAAATAAGAGTAGCCTGTGCACACCACAGCAGGTGGCAAATTGACAAATAGGAGAGAATTATGGGAATCCAAGACAAACAGCTGAGGACTAACTGTCATCAATATCGAAGGGTCCATCTACTTCCCAAATACAAAAACTTTCTTTTTTTAGATTAACCTTCAATTAATATATGCGTGCATTTAATTATGCATTTCCATTGGGGGTAGATGTAAAAACATCTTGCAAATGTCTTGTCTGCAGCGTTTGCAAGCCTACCCCTTCTAGCCTTGCCAACATTTGATGTTGCTGCCCAATGCAGCTTAATGAGAATTCTTTGCAAATCAGGTGCACGGAGCATTTGCTGCCTCAAGTTTAGCTCCACTGCACAAACCAGGAAGCGACAGGACCAATTGTCTGACAGCAAGCAGGTGTATTAAGATTAATTCATAAAAGTGCAAATTTCTGATGAAATCTGCATTTGTTTGTAAAATTGGGGGCTGAAATAAAGGCAAACTCTTTACACAAAAAGCACTTCAGCAAGTGTTCCTTTATTTTCTATAGCACAGAATGTGCACAGGTCATAAAATACGCAGGGCTTTAGTCAATAAATAATGACTTGACAGCTGGATTGAAAAGCTTAAAGCAAAACAGTCAGGATGGAAAAATTATCCAACCCTAATTTGGTCTATCTTTTTTTTGATCCAGTTAACCTTTCACTTTCTCAACCAAGGTGAGAAACTGAAAATAATTGTATGTTTTAAAGTGGTCGACCTAGGTTTTTGGGGTGCTTTTAAGGAATGACCACAAACCAGAGGAGTTATAGAATATGCACATATATTTCACCTAATCCAACATAGAATTGTTACCTTAAAGCAGTGTGACATTCTTAAACCATGTACTATACCCTTAGCAATAATGCTAAATTGTTGTGGTGCTTAAAGTGATCCTATTTTATACATGACACTTCAATGACGCAAAGCTAATTAAAAGCCATTCCATCTCCTGAATTTTTAACCAGTTACCAAATAGATTTCTACTCACATGAAGAGCAGCTAGATTCTGGTAGAAAGAGTCTGTTTCATGCTGGGAATTTGTAGGGGATGGGAAGAGCATTATGCACCATACAACAGGGAGATTCCAGTAACGTAGGTCAAACACAATTCAGATTAGGTAATGAATGCTTTCAATGGCTTTAGAAAATCTCAACATAAAGACTGTTCTCTATTCAGTTTGTATTCATGAAACGTTGCGAGTTGGTAAAAAGTTCCCTTTAAGACTGCGGACTAGGCAGCACTCCAGGGTTTCCAAATGGTAAATAATAAAGAGGCTGAGATGAAAATTTCTTTGGGATACCACTTGAACGATCCCTATAACCTGCTTTCACGCAGTGTGTCTGATATGTGTCCATGACAGCAGGCTTGCTTGATTTGGATAAAGCAATATTACAAACCCCTTCGTTTATTTTAAAAGACGTCTTTTTAGATCTGATTTTGTACTACCTACAAGGTCTAAATGTTTGGTACTGCGACCGATATCCTGTGTTTTTATATAAATGCGCCACACTTTCATTTGTATCGAGGTATATGCAATTAAAATCTTTTTAAAAATCAAGCACTTTCTGACTCTAAATTAAGATTATTTTCATTTTACTCTCTCTTACACTAATATTTTGGTTGTTTGATGTCTTCTGCTAAAAAGTTTAATATTGTAGGTTATATAAAGGAACATATTACTTTGATGTATTGAAGGGGAAAAAAAAGGGAAACTGGTCTCAAACCAACAGCAGCAATTTCTTATTATGACTGGATTTTGTAACATGCAGCTAGATCCATTGAGAAGAAGAGAAATGAAAGGATTTCTAAGTCTCTTCCACATTTGTAAATGCTGGATTGTGATGTAATTTGCTAAATCTTTACTTTAAATGTTAACGAGAAGAGAGCTTTTCATTAAAGAAAGGTTAACACAAGTTATAGGTAAATTTAAAAACATTTAATTCAGCGGTGTAAATTCCACAGAGGTTAGTTTCCCTTTAAACAATATAAGCCACAATCTCTCAAGCAAACACACCCTCAAAAAGGCTCCTGATAAAACTAGCCAGCAAGATTGTGGCACTAGTAATCCAAAGACTTCCTTCCATTAAAGGACAACCAAGCTCCCCATAGTCCCTCCCTCTCCCTGTAGTGCAGAAGAGCTTAAACACCCCTTCTGTTCCGTACCTGTGTCCAGCGCAGATGTCCCTCAATGCTAGCTTGGGCTCCTCATCTGCTCCTACCTCGCCAATATCAGCCGGTGGAGGGTACCGGACTCGCATTAGTACTTCTCCCCACATAGGAAAGCATTATACAATGCTTTCCAATAGGGTTTTGGGTGACACTAGAAGTTCTCATGCATTGCGGGAGGATTTCCAGCATCACTTAGGCAACCAAAAGTCGTCTAATGACACAGAAGTCCCTCTATTGGCTGTCTGGTAGACAGTCACTAAAGGTGGAGTTAACCCTCACAAGGTAATTATTGCAGTTTATTAACTGCAATAATTACCTTTTTTGGGGTTAAGGGACCTGGGACACTGCACCCAGTCCACTTAAATGAGCTAAAGTGTTCTGGGTACCTATAGTGTCACTTTAAACACAAAGCACGCTTTGGCTAGTTAGAGACATCACTTAACAAACTAGCAAGCAAACCCTTTTAAACAAAATATGTACAAACCAAAATAATGCAAGAAAAAATGTGAAAAGTGTGTAAATATTTTTATACTTGTTATACGATTGATTTGTTGGGCACGCCTTTGAGCTAGGAAGATTTCTTCAGCCTCCCACCAGACCCTTTTACCCACCGATCTCCATTTCAGAACAGTCCATTAATAACAGAAATGGGGCATCACAGTGCAGCAGTATGAGAGAGAGAAACCCAACATCGGAGCCTGTTCTGCATGAATAGCACTGACCCATATCTTCTCCCCCTGTCAGAATGTTGCAAGGAGAAGAGATGTTCCAACTGCAAATGTGTAAATGTCAGGCATACTTAAAGGGACACTCCAGGCACCCAGACCACTTCTGCCCATTGGAGTGGTCTGGGTGCCAACTCCCACTACCCTTAACCCTGCAACTGTAAATATTGCAGTTTTCATAAACTGCAATATTTACCTTGCAGGGTTAACTCCTCCTCTAGACAGCCACTAGAGTGCACCTCTGGGTTTACAGCACACATTTTGTGTGCTATAGCGTCGCTGGACGTCCTCACGCTATGTGAGAACCTCCAGTGTCGCTGAAAACCCCATAGGAAAGCATTTTTCAATGCTTTCTATGGGGAAGTCTAATGCGCGTGCGCGGCATTGCCGCACATGCGCATTAGGTCTCCCGGCTGCCATGCATGCGCAATAGATCTCCCCTGACGGATGAGGGACATCGGTGCTGGATACAGGTAAGTCACTGAAGGGGTTTTAACCCCTTCAGCAACCTGGGATGGGGGTTGGAGGGAGAGGGGACCCACTGTTTTCCTGGCACTGGAGAGTCCCTTTAAGGCACTTTCCCAGCATTCCTAGGGATAGGACACTAACTGTCCCCCTGGAAACTGTTTGGAAAGCAAAAGAATGAAGAAAAAAGGTAAATATGAAAAAAAAAAAATCATATACCCATTTGTTCGTTTTTTCAGCCTTAAGATTGAGGCAAAGCCAGTGGCGTACATACCGGGGTCGCGGCTGTGACCGGGCCCAGCCCAACAGGGGGCCCGGCCGCCCTCGACCTGGTATGTACCCAGTGTGGCCAGCCTCTTCTCCCGGGGGGGCCTGGAGCTGGCTGCCTCAGGGCCCCCCTGAGGCTGGCCCTGGTGTCACCGGGCGGGCAGGCTGGGGGTGCGCGAGGGAGCATTCTCCCGAGTGCTTCCTCGCATACCGCATTGATACCGGAGCCGGAAGATGACATATTCCAGCTCCGGCATCAGTAAGCGGGGCAGAGAGCACGCAGGGGAGAGTGCTCCCTCTCGCGCCAGACAGCCCGGCCGCCCAGCAACACCACTGGACCCCAGGGAATCCCCTCAGCGCTCCCACAGGTAAGGAGGCTGGGGGATGAAATTTTTTTTTTTTTTAAACGTGTGTGTTAGAGTGTGTGTCTGTTAGTGAGTGTGTGTTTTGGCGCTGGGGATCCCTCCGCCCCGATCCGCCTCTCAGCTCCGAATGCGCGGCAAGAGCCGCACGCGCATTCAAACCACCCACAGGAAAGCATTACTCAATGCTTTCCTGTGGACGTTCAGCGTCTTCTCACTGTGATTTTCACAGTGAGAATCGCGGAAGCTCCTCTAGCGGCTGTTAATGAGACAGCCACTAGAGGCTGGATTAACCCTCAGTGAAACATAGCAGTTTCTCTGAAACTGCTATGTTTTCAGCTACAGGTTTAAAACTATAGGGACCTGGCATCCAGACCACTTCATTGAGCTGATTTGATCTGGGTGTCTATAGTGGTCCTTTAAGTGTATGTGTATCTGCATGCACTGGCGTACATACCGCGGTCTCAGCCCTGCGATCAGGTGCCTGCAGATTAAGCGTGGGTTTGGACAGACATAATGAGCATAATAGTATGACAATCAGCGTGGGTGGGCTTTTGAACTCTTAGCTTCCTTGCACCATAACCACTTCAATAAGTCATAAGACTTTGGGAGTTCCCAATGCGCAAATGTGTCCTGGGTGTTATATACCCTAGGTATGCCTCTGCTCAAGAATAATTACATTCATATTCAGTTTATAATAATCTTACAATTTAATTTACATTTTGAATTCAACTTACTACTTTGTGGTTTTCTTGGGGGTTTTGCAAAGTTAGGACACTGCTGGAGACGGCTGGTTTCAGCTGATGCGATGCAGGACCCAGGTAATCTGTCAAGCTGTGCAGGCAGTAGTGGTTATGGTGCTTGCAGTATTCCATTAAGACCTTGGGTAGACAGAGGTCAACATGTTACTTATATATTATTATCGTCATTTATATAGCGCTTTACAAAATTAAACACTCAATTCCATGTGGTGCCGGGACTTGCGAGACAGCCTTCAGGGAATATGCTGACCACCCCTCCTTCCTGGATGCAGGTAAAAAACAAAGAGGGAGGAGACGGAGGTGGGGGTAAACACTTTGAAAAAGAATATTCAAATAAGTATAATTAAAATTAAAAGGCTGCTCCCCACTCAGACCCCTATCCTAGCCTGCAAAGCTTCTCTCATACTAAAACCCACCCCTCACAATCACACACAATGTACCCCACACACACTGAACCCCTCACAATCATACACACTGCCCCCCTCACAATCATACACACTGCACCCCTCACAATTACACACACTGCCCCCTCACACGCTGCCCCCCTCACAATCACACACACTGCACCCCTCACAATCACACACACACTGTATCCCTGGCAATCACACACACTGCCCCCTCACACGCTGCACCCCTCACAATCACACACAATGTACCCCACACACACTGAACCCCTCACAATCATACACACTGCACCCCTCACAATCATGCACACTGCACCCCATGTATATTTGTAAATATAAGTGTGTATGTATATATATATAAATATATGTTTTTGTACGCGACGTATGTTTGTGCTTTAGGGTGCACACCCTAATGTAATAGGCTGCGCACGCCTATGGTGCTTACATTAAAAAGCATGCAGTGACAGGCTATACACATTACATAAAGCTGTAGTTTCACCATAGTGTTCCTTTAAGGAGCTTGCATATACCAAACAGCCACTCGAGGTGCTTCCTGTAGTTTCACCGAATTTGCTCTCCTATCGGGAAGGCCTAACATGTGCATTAGGTCCCCCCATTGGATGAGGTTGAAGGAGCAAGACTGTTACCTGGCGCTTGAATCGGGTAAGTGAAAAAAGGGTTAACTCTTTCTTTTGCAGGGGTATGGGGGGGGGGGGAGGGAACAGGGGCTAAGGAACACTTTCCTTTAGAATCCTTTAAGTCTTCTAAAGTTATATTCTCCTTTTTTTGACTCCTGAGTCAAATTTAAATATATATATTTTTTTTCAATTTAGTAAAACCATTTAAAATTGTTTTTTCAAAAATATCTATACTTCTCTGTTTAAAATGTCTAGGATAAAAAAAGTGACATTTGTGTTTAAAAACTTCAGTCCCTATCTCAGGTGGCTTTGCTGGGTAAGACAAATTTCTGCAATAATCTACTATATTTATATAAGCTGAAAACTAATTAAAACCTTAAAATGGTGCAAACGTTAGGCCCCTATTTAATACTTTAATTTAATTCTCTTCAAGACATAAGATGATATTCAGTTTCCCTGCTCTGCATCCCCAAAACGTAAATTCCTCGTTCTCGTTAATTGAAAATCTACATTGCCAGGTCTTCTGTCTAAAAAAAAGTCCCGCTATATATTCCTCTCTCTGCAGGGGGGAGGGAGGGTTAAATTTCTCCCCCTGTACTTCTGAGAACTAAGTCCATTAGACTCAGTATTAAATAAATTAGATCCCAAAACTTTTTTCTCAAAACTTTTTGGGTGAGTTTTTATTTTATTCTAATCTTTGTCTATAATTATTACAATATGTTTTAATATGTTGATGTTAAAATTCCCCAATTTACCTTTATAATCCCTCTTATACTTATGGTATTAGATTTTTTTTAGTATTTCTTTTTCCCCTCTTTTTTTTGGTCAATCTTAATTTTATTTAGATATTAGCAATAAACACAAAATAAGTAACAGTGATTCAGAATATATCTGCATCGCAAACAAGGTTAATACACAGTGTGTCACATAATATTCTGAGAGTGGATGACATCTTTTTTTTTTCCAGAAAAACAGACAGCAGTACAAATGGTAACCTTTCCTTAAATAACGGAATCATGCAGCATTCATGGAGAAGAGCACATACTATAAACATGCCCCCTGTGTATCAAGCTCACTGTGCTATCCAAATTGAATTGCGATTAAACAGAAGAGAGGTGTACTGCTTATGTTCAACACATATTACGGTTAAACAAGAGAGGTAATTCCACTGGTACCAGCTGAAATGTAAAGTTCGCAGAGAGCATATAAAAGACCGAACCAATAATCATCTGCCCTGTATGATGATGGACTCTGGGTCCTATAGAGAAGGTGCACATTCTATCCTATGCCCATCAAATAGTGCAATAAGCCCGGCAGAGTGTCACATGTCCAGCCCCAGGCTCTAGTACAGTCCACTGCACTTTGCCCACAGGTCTGATCGCGTCTTGCGACCCAAACGTGGTCTCGGGATCTGCCACCAGATTGCTTCCATCCATGCTGAGTATTTGCCTCCCGAGAATGTGAGGTGTGCATGGGATTTGATCATGGTTGGACTAAGGCCTAGGTAAGTAACAACTGCCCACAGATCTGAGCTTCCAGGATTGAGTTATTCTTTGCTTCTTTTTTCTCAGTTTCCCTGTAAGGCCAGGATATGCAGGATCTGATCTGAGGGTTGCTCCATTCACTGTCGGTGGGGTGCTTTCCTCCACTGCACATTTCTCCAATCTCCTGCTGATTCTAGTCCACAATTGCAACCAAAGTCGCTCAAAGCCCTGCTGTATGTGCTCCTCGAGTAGGGCATGGGTCGTGCCGGCGGCCATGTTTGAATGCTCGCCATTGATGAAAGGCTGTGCAGGTTGTGGAGCCTATCCCTGTTCTCTGCCACCTCGTCAGGTCAGTACTCCAGTGGGCACTGGGATGACCCCCGCCGGTCCAAAGGACAGAGCAGTAGGGGGAAAGAAGGCAGTAGTGACTGACATCCCACATGAATCTTATTGATGAACAGGCCAGTGGCACTGCTCTGCATTGGTGGGTGAAAGAGTATGTGTTTTGAGTAGAAGAGGGGACTGGGGAGCCCCTCACATGTTCCTCATAACTTAATGGAAGCGGTGAATGCAGTGGGCCCGGGGGGTTCAGGGCAGTAGCAAAACTACCATTGTCGCAGGGGTTGCCATGAAATTTACTGGTGTGTCTGCATAACTCCAGGGCTGGTGCACAGTGCTCCCCGTCCTGCCAGTCACTGAATGTAGCGTGGCCGAGCGGACCACGGTCTGACAGAGAGTGCACTCTGAGAGCAATAACCACTTCCTGTCAGACCGAATACTGTGGCGCGCTCGGCCATGCTACAGTAAAGGAGGAAACTATATTTAAAAGAAGATAAACTACCACAACAAGAGGATGTAGTCTTAAATAAGATGGGCAAAGGTTTAAAAAAGTATTACTTTACTGAGAGGGTAGTGGATGCATAGAATAGCCTTTATTATTATTTATATAGCGTCATCAGATTCCATAGCGCTGTACAATGGGTTGACTAACAGCCATGTAATTATAACCAGACAACTGGATGTACAGGAACAGAGAGGTGGAGGGTGGACTAGGGCAGACTAGATGGGCCGAATGGTTCTTATCTGCCATCACATTATATGTTTCTACATGGGAGGTGAGCAAGGCTGCTATCAGATATTTCTGGGCACTTTAAACAGCTCAAGTTCTGGGCCCATCCGGAGTCCACCCACAATGATGCAGCATGTGTGGGGTGGATACGGTGTGTGGAGTGGATGTAGTGTGTTTATAGTGGATGCAGAGAGTGTGTGTATTGGATGAGGGGTGAGTGTATAGTGGATGTGATGTATGTAATAGATGCAGAGTGTGTTTGTATAGTGAATGTGTGTCGTGGATGTAGTGTTTGTGCCCACCTATGTGCACAATGTGACAGTAGGACCCGGGCCCAAGTCTCCAGAAGCAGTCTGGGCCCCCCAGGATCACCAGGCCCATGACAACTGTCATAGTTGTCACGCCTCGATGGCGGCCCTGGAGGTGAGGGGAAAGGGGAAGAGACACATGTAGGAGTCAGAGGAGTGGAATGAGACACCTGGAAGAACGAGGGGTTAGGGGAATTACACACACGGAAAGGAGAAGGAGACACACGGAGGGCCTGGGAGAGCAATGAGTCACATGTAAGGCCTGGGGTGGAGAATGAGACACATGGGGCTTGCGATGAAGTTTCTGCTGGCCTCTGGTTGGAGCGTGTGGGACTGGCATTGGGCAAGCATTGAGACATAGCAACATGTTCAGCAACCCCAAACATTATACAAGACTTATCCAAAGAGGTGCAGACATAGCAGCATATGCAGGCAACATACTAGGAGACAGTTGAGGAACCCTATTTCAAATGGACACCTTAATATTACGGGTGTGAGCGGAGTTGTGGCCAGGGATGTTCTGAGAAAGGTTAGGTGTCTTACTAATAACAATTTATGTAACTTAAATGTAGAACAAGAACAATGTATCTTATTTACACAGATTGAGTTCTAACACATTTATTGTAGTATAAAGACACATTACTGATAGTATTATTGCTGTGAAGCTCAGACACACCAACAATATGGAGCTCTTAGAAAAGAGGGGCATTAGGATAAAAAGGAGGAACAGAGGAACTTGGGTCCCTCCTAAATAAGGACAGTTGAGAGGCAAAACAAAACTACAAATAATTTTTTTGGTCCTTCGTGTTTCCCAATGAGGTTTCATTTGGAAAAATTCCAAGTTTGGTTAATAATCCTGCCTCCGCCCAGCTCTAAACAGTGTCCCCAAACTTTCTGATTTTACATTTTGGGTCAGGACAAATAGATTGTTACGGTGGACAAGTAGATTTAGCTTCCGCCCCTTGAAAAAGTATATATATATTTTTTTAAATTCCACACCCATGAATGTTGGGGGAGCAAACTATGTCAAAGTAATTCAGTAAAATGCGAACTGTCATGAATTTAATGACTATTTCAAATTTTAGTGAAAACAGTAAACTGACAAATAAAAAAATTGTTACAAATTCACTTTGATTTCAATATTAAGGCAGAATTAACTGAATTGTATAGCTGTAGAAGTTGTCAAAACATCAAAATCTGACCTAAAATGTTGAATTCACTTAAAACACCACCCCAAAATACTCTAACAACTAAACCTTCTTAGAAACAAACACGAGGTAGCTCACAGCCGAGCAAAGCTGGGGGAATCATGACCCCTCTGGGATTTTACTAACTGGAACCTTATGAATGTTGGGATGATTGACCTTCACAACATGGCCGCTGTGTTCTAGCCACACGTCATTTCCGGTCGCCGGAAGTCTACGCTATACGTCACCGCAGCGCCGGAAGTTGCCTTTTGCTGTTTTAGTCCGGTCTCGCTTGTCGCAGTGTGTTAGTAACGCGGCTCACAGACCATGGCGGACGTACTGGATGTTCACGTTGCCGGTGGGGAGGACTTCGCTATGGACGAGGATGGTGATGGTAAAATTGGTGATGGACATTATACATCACTGGGGTTGGAGGGGATAGATATCCATCACTGGGGTGGGGGGGGAGATTTTACCCCTCACGGGGGATTTTACACCTCACGGGGGGGATTTTACCCCTCACGGGGGAGATATTACCCATGGGGCTGAGATATTAGCCATCGTTGGGGGGGAGGGGATATAATACACCCCAGCGATGGGCAATATCCCAGGTACTACTAGTATTCTCAGCTGTGTAGATCGGGGGGGTGATTATATAACTAGCTGTAGTAGCTCGTAAAAAGTGTCTCTATGTCCCCAGGAGAGCTGACTGTCCCCCTCACGGGGCAGTTAGAGGTGTCGAGCGAGTCCTTGTTCTGAGTGTCCTGTCAAGGAAGGTATTCATACTACTTGTGTTTTAAAAGTAAAACCGGCGAGGCCAGGTCATATCACGGGCAACATCATCCAGCAGGGCCCGTTTGAGTTCCATGCGAATCTCACTCAAGGTCTGTGGATCCGGGGTAGATTTATTACGTTCTTCCGCGCTTCGTAGCGATTCCTGCAGATCTCTGATCTTCTGAGTTTTAAGCAGTTTTTTGTATGTTGCTGTCTTGATGAGCAGGCCTCTGATGACTGTCTTATGACACCACACAGTGGCAGCATTGACATCTGGCATGTTGTTGAGAGGAAAGTACTCCTCTAAGGCAGTAGTCCGTTCCGCCATGACCGCTCTATCTTTCAACAATGAATTATTCAGGAGCCATGTCCATCTCGTTGGAATCAAAAAGCCTCTCAGAATGAGATCCCACCACGAGATGGACCGAATGTACCCCCCCTGTACCACCGGAATCGTCTTTCTGGATACCAGAAACAAGTCAATGGGAGAATACGTCCCATGAAGGGCCGAATAGAATATGTAGTTGTGCTCGCCAAGGTGATGCACCCTCGAAATATCCACCAATTTACAGTCTTCAATAAAACTACGTAAAAGTTTGTCGTTGGCTCTCATCCCATAAGAACGCCGGGTCCCAGGAGCCACGCTTCTGTCAGCTGCTATACATGAGTAGCGTTACAGTCCCCTCCCAATACCAAGTACTCTGCACTAAGAGGCCTCACAAGGTCCCCCAAATTGGTGATCAGCTGTGTTTGGTGCGTATATGTTTACTAAATGAATTGTTTGGGTCCCTAGCATACCAGTCAGACATAGGTGTCATCCGAGCTGGACCCCGTAATCTGTAAATTGCATCTCTTGTGAATGAGAATTTCAACTCCATTATGTTTACGAAATGATCTGGAAGAGTACGATCTATCAAAATTCTTCTTATACCTTAACACAATATGGGAGGGCCTTGGCAGATGGGACGCCTGGAGAAATGCGATATCTGCCTTCAGTCGGTTTAATTCCTTATATAACAAGTGCCTTTTCTTAGGGTAGTTGAGGCCTTTGAAATTCAGATACACAATCTTGCACTGCTTTGCCAGCTTTTTTTAACAGGGTTTTTGGAATGGCCAAGTAATTACTGTGTTAAGATTGTGTGCAAATTTACTTAAAGGGACACTTCAGGCACCCACACCACTTTTGCCCATTGGAGTGGTCTGGGTGCCAACTCCCATCACTGAAATAATTACCTTGCAGGGTTAAGTCCTCCTCCAGTGGCTGTCTATCAAACAGCCACTAGAGGGACTTCCGGCTTCTTAAAACACAAAAAGTGTTTTAACCGATGTTGGACGTCTTCACGCTATGCATAAGAACGTCCAGCGTTGCCTGAATAATGCTTTTCGTATGGGGAGGTCTAATGCCCTTCGACGGGGAGGAGCCTGACCCAGTGCCGACGGACATCGGCGCTGGATTCAGGTAAGTCACTGAAGGGGTTTTAACATGGGATGGGGGTGGGAGAGAGGGGGGCACTGCAGGATTCTGCAGTGCCCAGAAAATGGGTTTGTTTTCCTGACACTGGAGAGTCCCTTTATCCAAATAGTGTATTGCTGTAATATAAACAGATAATTCTGTAAAATCAGATTTCCTGTGTAATGCAAGGGGGACCAGGGAATAGTTAGTCGTACACTATAGTGTCAAAAATACATGTTTGTATTCCTCATCCTATTTTAATGTAGAAGTGAACCCTGCTGTATTTACTTTATTCCTAGAACTGGATGCCTCCATCTTGGCTCCCTGTCTCTTCCATTGACCATTGTTAATGTAAGAAGACAAACCGTATCAATGTTCCTGTTCTACTCGTTTGCGTTGTCTGTCCTGGGATATGACTAAACTAAGTTGAATTGTGACGTATATTTTTTTTATTTTATTGTACCCTGTTGTATCAATGCAATGTTTTGTGGAACCAGGACATACCTGAAAACGAGAGAAATCTCAATGTATCCTTCCTGGTAAAAATAGTTTATAAATAAATACATTTGCACAATCTTTGATAAGCATATAAAATAAAATCTCACGTAAAAAAAAGTTATAGGTGGTTTTGATGTTAGTCTTGTTTAACATACACATCTCCTTCAATTTCCACAGAGAGTATTCACAAATTAAAGGAGAAAGCCAAGAAAAGAAAAGGGAGAGGATTTGGTGCTGGTAAGTCAACACTTTATTATGGGGGGTTGTGTGTTTTTTTCAGTCGTGTGACTTTGCAATAGTAGAAAAGTGTTTGTTCTCACGACTTACCTTTTTTCTGTATTTTTCTGTCAGAGGAAGGTTCAAGGGCCAGAATTAGAGAGGACTATGACAGTGTTGAACAGGATGGAGATGAACCTGGCCCACAAAGATGTAAGTTTGCGCTCTCATCACTTCAAGTTCTTGCTCTGCAAATCATGCCTATATTTTCTTTTAAGGAACACTATAATGTCAGGACACAACCCTGTATTCCTGACACTGTAATGTTAAACCCACTATTTCCATCTTCGACCCCGTTCGCTTTGCTTTGAAAAGCTGTTTTTACTCAATTTGTTTCCCCCAGCACAGCGCTGGTCTCACCCGGCAGTCTCTGCCTCCTTGGCTGAGATCATCAAACTTGATGATCCTAGCCAATCCAAAGCTTTCCCATAGAAAAGCAATGGGAGGTTGTTGCACATCCACAGCAAAACACTGCACTGCGCCAATCGACATCTCACAGCGATGTATTGATTCAATGCATCTTTATGGAGAATGTTCAGCACCTTGCTAACTCCAGTGCAGCACTGACACAGAAATAAACTCTAGTGGCCGTCTTAGTGACCGCCACTATAGGTGTTACTAGGCAGCAATGTAAACACTGCCTCTATGCATGTACGATAGTAAAACTCTAAGGTGATCTTGCAGGATCATCCATAGAGCCTAATGACAACTGGGGGCTTGACAAAAGGTAGCTTTGCCCTTATTTCAAAGAAATCTCAACAATCTATGTGAATATTTTTATAAAGATTCCCTCATTTTAGACAGGAGGGTGAGTGCCATTTAAATTATTTTGTTCATCTTTGCTCATGTTTTATTGTATAATCTGTTTTCTATGTTTTTTGTAAAGCTTGGTGTCACTTTGTCTTGGTCAGTGTAACTTATGAATTCCACTCTGCCTGTCCTCAGCTGTAGAAGGCTGGATCCTGTTTGTGACTGGTGTCCACGAAGAAGCCACAGAGGAAGACATTCATGATAAATTTGGAGAGTTTGGAGAGATTAAGAATGTGCATCTGAATCTGGACCGAAGGACTGGCTACCTTAAGGTGAGATTCAAGATAACCAAGACTAACCCAAACCAACCATCCTATGCACTTGAGCATATCTTTGAAATTAACAAATGTCTTTCCTACAGGGATACGCACTGGTAGAATATGAAACCTATAAAGAGGCTCTGGCTGCCATGGAAGGTTTAAATGGGCAGGATCTCATGGGGCAACCTGTCAGTGTGGATTGGGGCTTTGTTAGAGGACCTCCTAAAGGCAAGAGGCGGTAAGTGTCCAGTGTTTTTCCACAGATCTGCATTAATGTCCAGCCAGTGATTGCAGTAGGGCTGTGGTTTACTTGATTGGCAATTTAGCCACTCAGGATAGGTAAAACACATCAATAAAATAATGGAAAGCAAGACTTCACAATATATTCTACCTAAGATAGATTGAGGAGGATAGTGTTTCAATTTTTTTAGATAGAGGCTCCAGTATGAATATGACATGTACTGTAGACCAGGGACTGGCAATGTTTTGCTGTCCAGATGTTCCAGCGTTACATCCTCCATGATTTATTTTCCATGGAGATGATGGGAATAGTCTGCATCTTTAAGCAATGTAGGAAGTAATGTTTTGTTTTGGGGGCAGGTGTGTGCATGCATGTGATGACATCAGCCAAACTTGTTCTTAAAATTAATTTTGTGTTTTCAGAAGTGGACGCAGAAGGAGCCGGAGCCCAGACAGAAGACGACGTTAGTCCTATCTGCCTTTAGTTTGTATTGGGCATGTGGTTTTATTAATTCTGTGTTTTCAGAAGTGGACGCAGAAGGAACCAGAGCCCAGACAGAGGTCAACGTTCGTTCTATCTGCCTTTAGTTTGCTTTGGACATATGGTTTGTTTCTGAAGATGGGAAGAAAATTGTAATGGACATGTTCTGTTTTCTCAGCTTTTGTTGGCTTGTGTATTTTTCTTAAAGGAATTTTAAATTTTGGGGCATAAATGTGCTATTGCAGCTTAAACAGTAAATTAAAGGAAACAAAGTTGTTATAGTTATGGTCCACAAATTTTGGAATAAAGTCTTTTTATGTTATCTGCTATTTTCCTTCCTTTTCTCTTAATACACAAAAATTTTCATGTCTCACGTGGAGCTTACTAGAAATATACATTATTCCTTAAAGCAGGACTGTCACTGTCTGTGGACTGCAGAATGTGCAGAAACCTTTGATGGTGACATTGCCACATCGCGGTGGGGAAAGTTGAGTACTAAACCTGTACCTCACGGGTGCTGCTGCCATCTACTTGCTGGTCATGCACAAGAGCATTAAGGTTTATGGAGGACTCCGTGGAAACCCATTGTACAGCGCTACGGAATTTGCTGGCACTATATAAATAATAAAATAATAATGCGCCATAGACAGAGGCAATTCACTGGTGACAGGGTATTGACACCTCTTGACTGTGGTAGCCAAATGTTAAGAAGTGTCAGGTGTAGGAAAATAGTGAAAATTCAGTGAAATTCCAACACCGTCAATATGAGACTTAATCTTTATGAATACTCAATTTGCAGGGGGTGGGGCTGATCCATGTCTAATTTGTGTTTTTATAAACATATGGGACCACTATTATGTGGTTGGGCAATGGGCAAATATACTCAGATTCATTGGTTGTGTACATATATTTGTAAATAGTTGGAAACCGAAATTGTGCAGTATTTTTGTCACTTCTATTCTTGTTATTTTAAGCAGAGTAACACCCACTTTTTTGCACATACTTCACTGATTCAGTAGTGTAGTTGTATTATGTAGAATATTGCATATTCTATGTTTCTATTAAATATATATGGATGTGTGGATTGACATAAGTAACAGATGGTATAAGTCACGAGGCTTTCTTTGTCTGAGAGCTCTGGAATGTAAATTGGGGGTTTTGTCCTTATATGGCTAGAGATATAGTCTGATGTCATTATGGTCATATCTATATAGTAACTGAACACGAGGTCTCGCTCTTGGCTCTCTGGTTCTCTCTCGATGGAAAGATGTAAGGATGTAACTCTACCGTCAGGAGTCCAGTAATTACCATCTTCTGTTGAACATTCATTATCCTGTAATATCCTTTGTTGTTTTATTATGTATCAGAAACTAAGAATATACTTGAAGAAACCGTAAGTCAGATTGCGTATTAGTACTTTTCATTAATATAGACATATATTAATGTGACGAGCAAATTTGGCCCAAGACTATACATACAAAAGATGCATATATCAATCAACTGAAGAGAAGAAGAAATTAAGAAGATTTAACAGTGATGATCGATTCCGATCCAAACAAAATTTTACATATTAACTAGCCAGGAGGTGGCACTGTTGTCAGACTTATGCATTTTGATGTAATTGTGCAGTACTTGTATCTTTACATTTAAACATCACATAGATACACGAAACATAGTATGTTAATATTTTTCAAAATAGTTTCTAGAATCTAAATATTTTAAAATATGATATGCACCATGTCTAAATTTTAAATGTAAGTTTTAAAAATGTGAAATCTGTGCATGCTTGGATTGTTCTAAGCAGAAGACGTTCTATCCCAAGTACTTAATTAAGTATATAATATACTTATGATCGTTCAAGAAACTCAGCATTTACTTGTTGAGAATTCTAAGATAGAATGGGTGTTTTAATCACTGAGAGCCAATTACAATATTCCTACTGTGTGTAGACCAGGGGTAATCAATCATTTTATACCTACCGCCCACTTTTGAATCTTTGTTGATGGTGACATTTCCTTACCGCC
Organism: Pelobates cultripes; assembly: GCA_933207985.1. Taxonomy (NCBI): domain Eukaryota; kingdom Metazoa; phylum Chordata; class Amphibia; order Anura; family Pelobatidae; genus Pelobates; species Pelobates cultripes. Next base: position 21,507,958 of record OW240924.1, read on the forward strand.
CACCAGTGCCAAAGTAACTAATTTTATAGCGCAAGTGCGATTTTAGTTTTTTCTTCCTTTTTTTTTTATATGGAAAGGAGGGTTTTTAAAAGAAAACAAAAAACATGTACTTAAATTTATCTATTTTATTTTTCTCTTTTCTATTCTCTTGTTTTTCTATGTATGTGTGTGTGAGAGGTGCAGTGTGAGTTTTAACGGTGCTGTAGTTGTGTGAGGGAGCAGTCTGTGTGTGTGAGGGGTGTAGTGTGCACAGGGTCTATGCTGTATGTAGGTGGGAGAGATGTGAAAATCTATCTTAATGTCTCCCTCTCCCTTTTTCTTAGCTTTAACCAGAGGGGGGGCAGGAGACATAACGCTGCAAGCCCTGGTGGTTCAGTGGTGGCATTTTCACATTAGTCTGCAGCTCCTTCGACTGCAGGCTGACTCTCCTGTCCTCCTACAAGCACAGCACTGAATTGGAGCGTTGACATGGTAACGCGCGGCAGCGCTCCGTCCAAACTGCTCATGGGAAGATCACAGAGCCTCCCAGGCCCTTTCCTCCCTTTGCTGGAACTAAGTGCCAGCAGCCCAGTTAAGGAGTTCTTTGATTTCCTCACCAGACCGAGAGAGGGAGATTTTTCCTCACCAGCAAGGCTGTCTCTGCAGGGCCAGCAGGGGAGATGAAAAGATCTCCCCTGCCGGCCTTTGTCCATGGCGAACATTTTCTGCAGAATCCACCACCGCCCACCTGGAATCCCAAACCACCCACTAGTGGGCAGTAGGGACCAGGTTGACTACCCATGCTGTAGACAGAAGACTTTTGAGATCATGTAAAACCTACGTTTACACAACAATAACTTGACAACGGAACACATTACAGTAGGAGAATTGTATTGAGAATTGGGGGGGGGGGTTTATATGCTTTTTATATGTAAAATATAGGGTGATTTGAACAGGGCTCTTTCAAACATCTTGAGTCACGTTCTGATTCTTACGTTAATTTGTTTATGAATGGTGTATGCAATACAGAGTACACATCCATTAGTGTATGAAGTGTGGAGTCTTAATAGGTCAGCTATATTTGATTAAATTTGAAAAGTTAACTCCCGTTTGATAATCAACCAGCCAGTAACCTGTAGTCCTCTATTAACACTTGGAAACAAAGGTCGGAACGTTCTAAACATATTGGCCCTGTAAGAACTTTGAAAACCCTTCTACAGCTAACATGACCCTATTTGTCATTAGCCTGTTCTAGATCCATAGACCGTTACATGTTACTGACCATTCTCTCCTACAGCCGCAGTGTATTAATTTAAGGGTCCGTCCCTGCTACAGTCAAGTAAACGTAAATGGCTGGTCTTCTTTTCAGGTAATACCATATGTGTGATGGTATTTTTTTTAAAGTATTTTGTAGTAAAAATTAACCTGTTGGACTTAAACTTTCAGGCTGGTGCAGATATGCAGGCTTTAGTCATGAGAGAAATTTTAAAATGAATAAACACTCAACACATTTCACGTGTGCATTTTAATGACATTGTTACACATCCTTTACAGTTTGAAAGAGAACTAAGGCAGATGGGACTATTTTCCATCAGGTGATAAAATTATCATTGAATTGATCCAGAAATATTCTGTGCAATATGTCTTCTTATCAGAAGAACCGATAAATTGTCCCTAGTTTATTAGCTATTTTGTATTTGTTTTATTTTTTGGGGGGGAAGATCTACATCTGGCAGTGGAATGCACGATATGACGTGTAAATCATCAGAGCAGCATCAAGTTCATCTTTGTTCAAAATAACCTTTGCTATGAGCATCACATAAAACTTTCTCTCGTTTTTCTGCGACACTTTTCACATTTCCTACTGAATCCAGTGACCTCCAATTCAAATTTTCCAGAGTCTCCCATCTTTCCGGTATTCCGCTTCACTGGAACAGCTGTGGTTGATATCCTGAAAGATCCTGTTCCTAAAGAAGCAGTGTCGTTGTCCTTTCCCTGAGTGGTACATCGACAAACCCGCCTGATTTCTCGACGGAAGTGGATGGTGAAAAGGCCATAGATAATGGGGTCTAGGCAAGCATTAAAGAGGCCAAAGAGGAATAGAATGTGACTGAGGGATGGAGGAACTTTCTCCCGAGTTAACATCTCCGGAGAAAACCAATACCAGATCCCGAGGAGGTAGTAAGGAGTCCAACATACAATGAAAGTCAAAACGATAACCAAAGACATCTTCAACGTCCTCATTCGTGCCCGAGGTATGTTATTAGAGGAGCGGCGGAGGTGAAATTCCCTGGAAGAGACTAAGGAGGGACATATATTTAATCTGCATGTGAAGAGATTTTTAACTCAAACTGGCTGTAGAATAACTGCAATATGCTTGAAATCTCTCCAAATATCCGTGTGAAAATATTAACATCTGGTTTGTAAGAGGAAGGGACCTCTGATGTATATGCTTCTGTTCCCTCCATGTACTTGTACAGTGCCGATTACATCTGTTGGCACAATATAAATAAAATGTCCAAACGGTTCGCCGCGGACTCATCATTGAGTAAACTTTGACCATGTACCTCACAGTCAGCAGACACATTCCAGCCAATCAGCAGCAGACCCTCCCTCCCACCTCCTGGACAGCATCCATTGTGAAGCTGCATTCTTAGTGAGCTGTCCAGGAGGTGGGAGGGTCTGCTGCTGATTGGCTGGAATGTGTCCGCTGACTGTGAGGTACAGGGTCAAAGTTTACTCAATGATGAGTCCGCGGCGAGCCGTTGGGCGAACAGTTCGGGACATCACTATTTGTCACCATTCCAAGTTCGGAACATAATGGTGTCTTTTGAGCTCTTGGGCCCAGTTAGACAAAAAGGAGGATGGCTTTAGTGGGATAAGCTGCCTTTTATCTATTCTGCATCAGGGATAAACTGTCTTATCTATTCTGCGTCTGGGATAAGCGGTCTTTTATAAAGCTATAAAGCCTCCTTTAGGCATTCATACGGTTTAAGAATTCATACAAATGTCACTCACCACAAGACTTCTTCATTTTCTGGGAAATTTCGATCAGGATTCTGGAGTAGCAGTAGACCATGATCAACAGCGGCAGCAAGAAGAGGCAGAAGAAGGTAAACATGTTGTAGATGGTTTCTTGCCAGTGGGCTTGAAAGCTGCCCACTGTGGCACACTGTACGAAGTGGACAGGATGTGCTCTGCTGACCACGTGGAATACAAAGAGCTGGGAAGAAAATCAAGAATTAGATGTGCAATGAAAGGACCCAAAAGATTCTCCACCACGCTCCATCGAGATTCTCCAGAACTTACACCACTGAACAAAACCCTGGAAGTCACTTCCCAGGAATTTTAATATTATGTTAACTTGTTCCTGTGTTTAACAAATATACAGAAGTTATTGTGAGAATGGGTCTATTGTGTCAAGGTATGGTGCTTTGCGATTGTATAGCTGTGCGGCTCCCAAGCTATGTTATTTAATCACTCAGGAAAAGACCGCGATCCTACACAAATATGAACACATAATGTGCAGAGTAGGTATCAGAAGTCACCGTCTATGTTTCTGCCTTGGAGAATGATCTTCCAAACTCCGATGGCCATTCGGCCTTCTGGGCTTCATAGATTAATGTATGTCTTTTATGCAGTTTGCTACTGACATCTCCCAAGCTCTGTTATTTATTCTTTGCAGTGGAGTAGATAAAGAGATGTGTGGAAATCCCCAGTGGGCTAAGATCTATCAATATATGTCATACTGTATTTCTTGACACCTAGAGGAAATAGCTTCGCATCTGCAGGCACGTTAAAACTGGTGTGTTATTCTTTAAAAATATTTTTATTAAAAAAGAAAAAGAAAATGATTGTATCTAAAACTAAAAACAATAAATCCATGACAACTGGTGTCGTATGTCTTTTGCTCAGATCTTTATTTGATAGAGTGATAACTATATTAAGATATAACAATATGTGTTTCAGTTGATAAAAGACATTGATAGTTAAATTTTTTTAATTTGTTTTTGCTCCAAGGGAATTATTACCTTATACTGTTTTAGTCATTTTATCAACACAATGCAAGATTTGGTAGACTCCGTTAGTAATAGAACCTTGAACATGCCATAAAACCAACAGGATAAACACACTTTCTAAAATTATTTCTATTAATAGTTACAAATTACACGTCACAAGTTATTCAGAAACAAACTATATAGGACAGGTTTCCTGATGTCTTTAATAAAATATGCCCAAGAGATTTCATTGGGTCTAAATACAGATGAGATTTGTAAATGGACTATGTAAACTTAAGCGGCACTGTCATGCCGAACTTACCTTTCCTCAATCTCTTCCTCTTCTCCCCCTCTCTCAGGATCTGTTCTTCTTTTCTTCCTGTCTTCTTTAGTTTTCTTTAAAATCATAAGACAAAGTAGGGACTCTTTGCCTTATGGAGGATTCCTCCGCTTGACCAGCTCTGACCAGCGGAGGAGCAAAGTGTGCTTCATTTCCGCTGGTCAGAGCAATTTTCCCATGATCCTTACCTTTCCTCTGTGTTCCCACAATGCTTCCTGTCACTTTACACTAAACTGCCGAATTGCGTTCTAACTGAATGACAACAGTATGTTCGTTTCTTTTAGAACGCAATTCGGCACTTTATTCGGATCGGAATTTCATTCTAATGAATGAAACTCTGATCCTATTCATTGCCGCGGCTGCATCTTGCAGCCGCTTAGTAGATAACTCCCTAATTCCCACGGTATCAGGGAGCTCTCTACTAAAAGGCTGAAAGACCTAAATTGGTCTTTCAGCCAACTTTACTAATACTAAGTAAAGATTACTTAGTATTAGTAAATTAAATGCCCCTACTCGCTATACCGCGCGTAGGGGCATGTGTAGTAAGCAGTGAGCAGCTTATAGCTGCTCACGGTAAAAAAAACCAACAACTAATAACCCCCCCCCCATGCCCGTGGGGGCCCTAAATAAAGATGGGGGGGACCTACTGTCCCCCCCTGGCCCCCACCCCTGAGCGGTGGCTGGGGGCCCTAAATAAAGGTATGGGGGGAACTTCTGTCCCCCCCCTAGCCCCCACCCCTGCGCAGTGGGTGGGGGCCCTAATAAAACAATAAGGGGGGGGGACCTACTGTCCTCCCCCCTGGCCCCCACCCCTGCGCGGTGGGTGGGGGCCCTAATAAAACAATAAGGGGGGGACACCTACTGTCCTCCCCCCCCGGCCCCCACCCCTGAGTGGTGGGTGGGGCCCCTAAATAAAGATATGGGGGGGAAAGCCACCCAATCAGAGTGCTCTGTGTCATTTTACACAGCATGGGAAAGTTCTTTTGAATTTTCCCACGCTGTGTAATTGGCTTAAACCCACCAATCAGAGTGTTCTAAGCCTAATTGCAGGGCGGGGCAAGCCTTGACCCGCCCTGCGGAGCTCAGTACGCGGCGTGCCCTCGAAGGGCGAACATGGATTAATAACCGCTCAGGGGTGGGGGCCAGGGGGGGAGGACAGTAGGTCCCCCCCTTATTGTTTTATTAGGGCACCCACCGCGCAGGGGTGGGGGCGGGGGGGAGGACAGTAGGTCCCCCCCCCTTATTGTTTTATTAGGGCCCCCACCCACCGCTCAGGGGTGGGGGCCAGGGGGGGAGGACAGTAGGTCCCCCCCTTATTGTTTTATTAGGGCCCCCACCCACCGCGCAGGGGTGGGGGCCTGGGGGGAGGAAGTAGGTCCCCCCCCCTTATTGTTTTATAAGGACCCCCACCCACCGCGCAGGGGTTGGGGCCAGGGGGGAGGAAGTAGGTCCCCCCCCTTATTGTTTTATAAGGACCCCCACCCACCGCTCAGGGGTGGGGGCCAGGGGGGGAGGACAGTAGGTCCCCCCCCTTATTGTTTTATAAGGGCCCCCACCCACCGCGCAGGGGTGGGGGCCAGGGGGGAGGACAGAAGGTACCCCCCCCTTATTGTTTTATTAGGGCCCCCACCCACCGCTCAGGGGTGGGGGCCGGGGGGGGAGGACAGTAGGTCCCCCCCCCATTATCTTCATGGCCCCCACCCGCCGCTCAGGGTGGGGGAGGGGGGGAGGACAATAGGTCCGCCCCCCCTTATTGTAATTTATGTCATTTTTTTTCAACAGTGAGCAGCCACAGGCTGCTCACTGTTTAGTAGACATGCCCCTACTCGCGGTATAGTGAGTAGGGGCATTTGGGAGATTTTAATCTCCCTTGTGCTATTATGGGGGTCATATTGACCCCCATAGAGTGAGAGGGGGTACTGGGGGCTTATGAAGTGGTGGGGAGCACTGCTCCCTGCCGCTTCTATAGTTACATATTACAAGGAGGGAGCTGCACGCCGGTAGCTCCCTCCTTGTAATAAACTGCACGAACAAACATACACTGATACTCAGATACACTGATACATAGTGTTAGTTTGTTCGGCTGATCTTTCTATTCACTCATTCGTCTGTCTGATGAATGAATGAATAGATGAAATTCCCGTTCGCATGTCCAGGTGTTTCACTGGGCATGTGCGGGAATCTCACAGTCTGTCTAGTGTGGGCTGATGACGTGTCCCATAGGGACTTCACCTACCCACACAAAGATGGCGGCGCCCTGAATCAAGATCGGGGCAGAAAATAAGGATTAAAAAATAGGTAATGTGGGGGGCTTAGGGGTATTTGGGGGTGACTAGTGGGTCAATTGGATGTAGTGGAGGCGGGAGGGGGGTTAAAAAAAAAACGGGATTCGGCATGACAGTGCCGCTTTAGTGTTTACCTGATTCTGCCTGGCATTGACCAGTTCTATACCCTACTTGGCATCTGCCAGACCGGGTAAATGAGGGGTTATAAAGTAATCATTACACAAGCCTGTTTGTATGGATTCCTTTCTGGATTTAAAAACAGCATCCAGTACATAGACAGACTTTATTTAAGGGGACACTATAGTCACCAAAACAACATTAGCTTAATGAAGTAGTTTTGGTGTATAGAACATGCCCCTGCAGTCTTACTGCTGAATTCTTTGTTATTTAGCAGTTAAGTCACTTTGTTTACGCAGCCCTAGTCACACCTCTCGGCATGTGACTTGCACAGCCTTCCTAAACACTTCCTGTAAAGAGACATCTAATGTTTACACTTCCTTTATTGCAAATTCTGTTTAATTTAGAATTACTTATCTCCTGCATGCTTAATAGCTTGCTTGACCCTGCAGGAGCATTCTGTGTGTAATTAAACTTCAGTTTAGAGAGCATGAAAACTTTTAAAGTAAGTTCACATCTGATTGAAAATGAAACCATTTTGTTTTCATGCAGGCTGTGTCAGTCACAGCCAGAGGAGGTGTGGTTAGGGCTGCATAAACAGAAACAAAGTGATTTAACTCCTAAATGGCAGTGAATTGAGCAGTAAAACTTCAGAGGCATGATCTATAAATCCAAACTGCTTCAATAGCTAGAGTTGTTTTGGTGACTATAGTGTCCCTTTAACTTTTACTCTATCCATCTGCTTAATTATAAGAAAGCATAAGGGCTTTATTCAGTCAATTCCAAATTATAGGCAATTCTAAGCAAAATACAAATGGCAAAATGCAAGCTAGATTAGCCAAACTGTGACTATAGTAAATGTGGAGAGATTTCCAGATGAGCTATTTCTGCCCACATTTTGACACTCGGATTTCAATTCAATAAATTTAAGACCTTAGTGAATAAAACTCTAAGTATCTTGTTATTCCTTTGATTTTATTTGATCTGAGAACTACTAGCATATGGTAACTAACCATGGCTTGATCTGTCTATGCTTTGTAGGTGTTCGGTCCACGAGTAGGTGATACTGTAATGCAAAGAAATAGGAGATATCATCATGATAATTTTCTGCACCAGCTTTGGAAGATCCTCTCATGTACATCAGAGAAACAGCAAGCCATCACACTTCCAGAAGGAAAGCAAAGGAGGAATTAACTCATTGCACCATAACCAAATGTGCTAATTCCCACCTTTCCGTTTCTCTTGACCATCACAGACGTTATGTAAGAGCACAGATGCAGGGTTTGGCCTATTTTGTACTATATACGCTTGTATACATACAGAAAGGACAGATTTTGTTGCCCTTTGCAGTATTGGACTGTCCTGTTTCAAATGTATTTATTATTTAATGGCACCACCTCAAACCACTAAATGCAATTTTTGACATCCAAATATCTGATTTCGGTGAGCCAGGGTCTTGATCCCATTTTCTGAGGATCTCGGACTGCCAGCATTCAATATATAGAGTGCGATCTGATGAATGGCTTCTATAGAAGAGATTGTCCAACCTGGGACAGTCATATCTTGATAAATCAATACCGAAGTTGATAATCTGAGGAGTCCAATTGCTTTCATTAACCTTGAGACTTTGGAGCTGAGACTGTCATCTCTCAAGAGGTTATTTTCATAAATACATTTCACTGGGGGTTTTGGATGCAAACTTAACTTGTTAAATCTGACTCATCCTTAGAAGGAAAGAAGGAAGGCACTAATTGGTTATTTTGTGTTCTAGGTTGAGGAATGAAGTGGCTCTGGGGATTATTGTCATTCTTTGTGAACATTCTAGACAAGTGGTTCCCAACATTGTTGCTGTTATATAAAATGTAGACATATTTGTCTGCCCCATGCTCCACCTGCTCCTCCTCTGCCCCAGAGTCTCCCTGATCTTCCTCTACTCCAGGCTCCCTACTTCCTCCTGCACCAGGCTCCACTTGCTTCTCCTCTGCCCTAGGCTCTCCCTGCTCTTCTCTGTCTGAGGCTCTCCTTGCTCTTCTCATCACTAGGCTCCCCTGCTCTTACTTTTGCCCCAGGCTATCCTGCTACTTTTCTGCCCCATGCTCTTACTGCTCTTCCTCTGCCCCAGGTTCCCCATGCTCCTTCTCTGCCCCAGGTTCCCCGTGCTCCTTCTCTGCCCCAGGCTTGCCCTCCTCTTCCTCTGCCCCAGGCTCTCCGTACTCTTCCCCTGCTCCAGGTTCCCTGACCTCCTCTGCCCCAGGCTCTCCCTGCTCTTCGTTTGCCCCAGGTTCCCCTGACCTCCTCTGCCCCAGGCTCTCCCTGCTCTTCATCTGCCCCAGGCTCCCCATGCTCCTTCTCTGCCCCAGGCTTTCCCTGCTCTTCCTGTGCTCCAGGCTGCCCGCTTCCTTCTGACCCAGGCTCCTCTTGCTTCTTCTCTGCCCTAGGCTCTCCCTGCTCTTCTCTGTCTGAGGCTCTCCCTGCTCTTCTCATCCCCAGGCTCTCCCTGCTACTCTTCTTCCCCATGCTCTTCCTGCTCTTCCTCTGCCCCAGGTTCCCCATGCTCCTTCTCTGCCCCAGGCTCTCCCTGATCCTTCTCTGCCCCAGGCTCTTCCTCTGTGCCCAGGCTCCCCTTGCTTCTCCTCTGCCCCAGGCTCGCCCTGCTCTTCCTCTGCCTAATGTTCCCCATACTCCTCCTCCTTTGCCCCAGGCTCTCCGTGCTTCTCTTCTTCCCCAAGATCCCACTGCTTCTCCTCTGCCTCAGGCTGTCCAAGCTCTTCCTCTGCCCCAGGCTCCTCTTGCTCCTTCTCTGCCCCAGGCTACCCCTGCTTCTCCTCTGCCTAAGGTTCCCCATACTCCTCCTTCTTTGCCCCAGGCTCTCCTTGCTTCTCCTTTGCCCCAGGCTCTCCTTGCTTCTCCTTTGCCCCAGGATCTCCCTGCTTTTCCTCTTCCCCAAGATCCCACTGCTTCTCCTCTGCCTCGGACTGTCCGTGCTCCTTGTCTGCCCTAAGCTCCCCTGATTTTATCTGTCCCAGGCTCTCCTGCTCTTCCACTGCCCCAGATCCCCCTGCTTCTCACAATGCAAATGGACACACTGACACACATGCAGATACACAGACACACATGCAGATACACACACTGATACACAGACATATCCAAGCGATGACACACAAAGATACAGACATACAGATACACACACTGACACATATGCATATACATAAACCAGGGCTTGACAAATTTGCTCAGTTGGGAGCCATATTTTTCAATTTCAAAAATACAATTCTTAAAAGGAACACTATTATCACCAGAACCACTACAGCTTAATGAAGCTATTCTGGTGTCTATGGCCAGGGCCGGATTAACATAGGGGCTGATGGAGCTGCAGTTCTAGGCCCATTGATTTATAAAAATAAAAAAAAGTTTTTTTTTTTGTTTTTTTTTTACACACTACTTTTAGGGCTGCCACCTGGCTGGTATTTCATGGTATTTGAGGCTGCCTGGCCAGTGCCAGTATTGCAGTAATACTGGCAATACAAATGCCGGTATATTTCTTCGTATAAATGGAGATTCCTCTGAAATACCGGCGCTGGCCAGTAGGAGTCACTGTGTATGGAGATCGGCAGGGATAGGAAGTTATAGCATATCCCTGCCTCTTTCTACTCACTGATCCATGTGGGAGCAGCTACACAGCACAGAGAGTCCAGCCAGCAGCTCCCAGCCTGCAGAGACAGCCTACAGCTTAGGTAAGTGAGGGATGAGGGGAAAGGCAGCAGGGAGACATGGGGACACTGGAACATTTGGGGACACTGGGAGACATGTGGATGCATAGTGACATGGGGACCCTGAGACACCAGGGGACGTTGTGAGACACTAGGGGACGTTGTGAGACACTAGGGGATGCTGAGACACTGTGTCCCTAGTGTCTATGTCACCATGTCTCCCAATGTCCCAAAGTGTTTAAGTGTCCCCATATATCCCAGCCAGTGTCCCTAGTGTCCCAATGTCTCCCATTGTCTCAAAGAGTTCCCATGTCTCTAAGTGTCCCCTACTGTCCAAGTGACATGGGAACACTGGGAGACATGGGGACACTGGGTGACATGAGGACACAAGAGGACACTGGGAGACATGGGGCACTGAGACACTGAGATACATAGGGGACACTGAGACATGGGGCACTGAAACAATGTGATACATAGGGGAAACTGGAAAACTATAGGAATACTTAGGGATACTAAGACACTGGGAGACACTATGAGCAATCCATATATTATTCAACAGAATCAAACTGTAAGTAGTTTTTTGGTGATTTTACTGAATTTTCTCTTATGTAACTCTTTGTAATTTACACTCATACATAATTAATTATGTAAATTAGTAATGCCGGTATTTTTTTCCAAGAGAGGTAGCAACCAAGACGAATACCACAGAGATGTTCTACATCCGATATCAGAAGGGATCTTGCCCCTCCATTTGTAAATATTGTTGGTGTTCAGATAGTCCTGTTGCAAAGAACTGAGATATGAACATATTTGGGGATGGAAGGAGAGTTCAGGAGATAATGAAATTCTAACGGTTATTCACTAAAATGAGAATTGTTGGGAATTCAAAATTTAAAGGAACATCCAAGCACCCCAACCATTTCACTGAATTTAAGTGTTCACGATACCTGGATATGTCTGTGTAGCATTTCACTATGAAACTCTGCACATATAGAGCTTAACCCGTCAACTGCTGGAGGCGTCATTATCCAGCTTGGAACAAGAGTTTTGGTTGGCTAATGTGAATTCTGTGAAAATAGGACATCTGGACAGGGGAGGGTGGGTGTGCATAAAGGAGCGTGCCAATAAATGGGCACTCCAATCTTGAAAGGGTCAGAGAGACCCAGAAAAGGGGCAGTTCAGTCTGGTGTGAACGGAGTCTTGCCCAATCCACTGAATAGGGTGATGCTGTAATAATGTATGGCAGTGTCATGAAACCATCATTACAACTGACAACAACCAAAGGGATGTCAATAACATAAGCTGAGGGTTCGGTTAGAGTTACGCGAACTTAGGGTTAAATGGTCTTTAAGGACAGGGGGCTTAGTGTTAAGATGTTTTAGGTTTAAATGTTACCTACATTAAAGGTGCCAATGTACGTTTCAAGTGACTGAGAGTCATAGGAATTATGATCTATGTAAGGCTGAAGACAGGTACCCCTTACTTCTAATTCACAGTAACCTTCAGCCCTCCTTAGCCTACAGAGAGGTACTCTGCGTCATTCTAGCCTTGCGTTTAGCAGGGCCTTTGGTGTTTTAATGACGCTTGGCATTATAAATGGCTCAATAATGATACGGCCTTCTTTTCAGTGTGGCTACATTAGAGCATCTCATTAATGCACTGTGATATTTTTAACTGAAACTTTTAGTGTGATTCATCAGGATAAGAATTAACCACACTAGAAGCTACAAACCTCCTGCTGAGCCAGTGATCCATTACACCGTGCTTGAATGGGGTGATTATAAGCAGTCTGCTATTTTACTTTCCTTTACCTGCATTAAAGGACCACTATAGTGCCAGGAAAACATACTCGTTTTCCTGGCACTATAGTGCCCTGAGGGTGCCCCCACCCTCAGGGACTCCCTCCCGCCCGGCTCTGGAAGGGGGAAAGGGGTAATAACTTACCTTTTTCCAGCGCTGGGCGGAGAGCTCTCCTCCTCCTCTCCGCCTCCGTTTGTGGGCGCTGCAAGAAAGGCGGCCGCGATTCAGCAGGAAAGCACCGCTTTCTGTGGCTGCGTGAAAATCACAGTGAGAAGTAAGCGCTTCTAGTGGCTGTCAATGAGACAGCCACTAGAGGCTTTGGGGGAAGGCTTAACCCATTCATAATTATAGCAGTTTCTCTGAAACTGCTATAATTATGAAAAAATGGGTTAACCCTAGAAGGACCTGGCACCCAGACCACTTCATTAAGCTGAAGTGGTCTGGGTGCCTAGAGTGGTCCTTTAAACTGTTCATATTATTTGCTTCTTATTGCAATTAGGTCATTGTGATTTGTACGTTTTGGGGCTATTCACAAACATAGTTTGATTAATTTCAGCATTTACTTATATAATAGTTGGTTGCCGCTCTATTTAATCGCTTTAGCATTTAGTAATTATTAAAAAAAACAAAAAAAAACAGAGTGAGGAAGATAGACATATCTATAAGATTAGGCAGAAAGAGGCTAAGCAAGTTATAAGAGCTTCCAAATCACACACAGAAGAGAAAATAGCACAGTCAGTAAAAAAGGGGATAAAACATTTTTTTAGATACATAAATGAGAAAAGGAAAGTAAAACAAGGATTAGTTAGATTAAAAACAAAAGAAGGAAGGTATGTAGAAGAGGATAAAGGTCTAGCTGACTGCCTCAATTAATATTTTTGTTCTGTATTTACAGATGAAAATGAAGGAAAAGGACCTCAGTTGAGAAAAAGGATAAATTAGTCATTTATTACACGTGAGTTTACAGAGGAAGAGGTTCTATTTCAACTGTCAAAAGTAAAGACAAATAAGTCAATGGGACCTGATGGAATACACCCAAAGTTATTAAAAGAGCTCAGTGGTGTCCTAGTAAAACCATTTACGTATTTATTTAACTAATCATTGTTAACAGGAGTAGTCCCAGAAGATTGGAAGTTAGCGAATGTTGTGCCCATTCACAAGAAAGGTAGTAGGGAGGAGTCGGACAACTATAGGCCAGTAAGCCTTACTTCAGTAGTGGGGAAAGTAATGGAAACCATGTTAAAGGATAGGATTGTTGAACATTTAAAATCATATGGATTTCAAGATCAGAGACAACATGGGTTTACTTCAGGGAGATCATGCCAAACTAATCTTATTGATTTTTTTGATTGGGTAACTAAAATAATAGATCAGCGTGGTGCAGTAGACATTGCTTACCTAGATTTCAGTAAGGCTTTTGACACTGTTGCACCTAGAAGGCTTATCAATAAACTGCAATCTTTAAGTTTGGATTCCAATATTGTTAAATGGGTAAGGCAGTGGCTGAGTGACAGGCAACAGAGGGTTGTAGTTAATGGAATATATTCGAAGCTTGGACTTGTCACCAGTGGGGTACCTCAGGGATCTGTACTTGGACCCATTCTCTTTAATATTTTTATTAGTGATATTGCAGAAGGTCTTGATGGTAAGGTATGTCTTTTTGCTGATGATACTAAGATATGTAACAGGGTTGATGTTCCAGGAGGGATAAGCCAAATGGCAAATTATTTAGGTAAACTAGAAAAATGGTCAGAGCTGTGGCAACTGACATTTAATGTGGATAAGTGCAAGATAATGCATCTTGGGCGTAAAAAACCCAAGGGCAGAGTACAGAATATTTAATACCCTACTAACCTCAACATCTGAGGAAAGGGATTTAGAGGTGATTATTTCAGATGACTTATAGGTAGGCAGACAATGTAATAGAGCAGCAGGAAATGCTAGCAGAATGCTTGGTTGTATAGGGAGAGGTATTAGCAGTAGAAAGAGAGAAGTGCTCGTGCCATTGTACAGAACACTGGTGAGACCTCACTTGGAGTATTGTACACAGTACTGGAGACCGTATCTCCAGAAGGATATTGATACCTTAGGGATAGTTCAGAGAAGGGCTACTAAACTGGTTCATGGATTGCAGGATAAAACTTACCAGGAAAGGTTATAGGAACTTAACATGTATAGCGTGGCGGAAAGACGAGACAGGGGGGATATGATAGAAACATAAATCAACACAGTAAAGGAGTCTATATTTAAAAGTAGAAAAACTACCACAACACAAGGACATATCTTAAAATTAGAGGGGCAAAGGTTTAAAAATAATTTTTAGGAAGTATTACTTTACAGAGACGGTAGTGGACGCATGGAATAGCCTTCCGACTGAAGTGGTAGAGGTTAACACAGTGAGGGAGTTTAAGCATTCGTGGGATAGGCAAAAGGCTGTCCTAGACTTAAGATAAGGCCAGGGACTAATTAAAAGTATTTTAAGTATTTTGAAATTGGGCAGACTAGATGGGCCTAATGGTTCTTATCTGCCGTCACATTCTATGTTTCTATGTTTAAAGGGACACTATAGTCACTAGAATAACTACAGCTTATTGTATTTGTTCTGGTTACTAGAATCATTCCCGTCAGGCTTTTTGCAGTAAACACTGTATTTTCAGAGAAAATGCAGTGTTTACATTACAGTCTAGTGATAACTCCACTGGCCACTTCTCAAATGGCTCCCAGAGGTGCTTTCTGGGGCAGTGCTGTACAGTGTGCAGTACTGCCATTCAGTGTCTCCACCCTCTGCATGGAGACACTGAACTTTCCTCATAGAGACGCATTGATTCAATTCAACTCTATGGAGGAGTTGCTGATTGACCAGGGCTGTGTCTGGCTTGTGCTGGCTCTGCCCCTGATCTGCTTCCTTGTCAGTCTCAGCCAATCCTATGGGAAAGCATTGTGATTGATTCACAGAATCACTGGATAGTGAGTGGATAATCCTGTATGTGTATACCAGACATGTCTAAACTGTTACATAATAAAAAACAGTAAATTGTGGTGACATGAAGATTGTCAAATGAGCTAAAGTGGTAATTTTTCAAACTCATGAATCTTGAAACAAATGTTGAAATTTTAATAAATATATTTTAATAAACAATATTGTTTTTGGTGGCTAGTTAAGTTGTCACTTTTACAGACAGTGTACCATGACCACTTGTGTTATACGGACTCAGGCAATGAACTTGCCTTAGTAACCAGATTCTGCTGGGGACAGAAACATAATATAAATAGGTTTATTGATGGTTCCTGACGCAGTCAAGTGCTACTGGGAGCTATCAATGAGTTGTTATACAGTTTTACAATCCTAGACTTATAATTGCCAACAATAGATCACATCTTAAAATTAACCCCTTGTCGACGAAGCGAATTCTATGCATTCCTTCAAAAGGAGGGCTATAACGCAGCAGGGCGGCATAGTCATAGTGCCACGATCACTTGACTCAGGTTGGCATGGATTCATTTCAGGGGGACTGCCTGGGTTGTCAGACAGATCCCCAATATATAATAAGTAAAATCACTTAATTATATTAAAATAATAAATAAATACACTATATTATATATATATAATTTCATTCTACGTTATATTTATGTATTATTTTTACATAATTGTGTGATTTTATTAATTATATATGGAGGGATCTCAATGACAAACCAGGCAGAAAGCACAGAAAATGTAATTGCAAGCCCTCTATTTGACCCTGTAAATTTCCAAAATCCCATAAAACCTGTACATTATTATTATTGTATTTATATAGCAAAAACCAAAGAAAAAAGGTTACCTGCGCTCTCTCCTAAATCCCTATGTACATTTAAACAAATGGAGGTCATGTAGTTACTCCAATGGCAATTGGAGGGAATGCCCACCTGCCATGTTAAGGCAGACCCCCTTAGGTGGGTGACATTTACAGCTAAAATGCCATGCAGAAGGAGAGAGATGTCCCTCCAGAGCAAAGACAGACTTAGATGAGGATGTCAGGTCACCTGTCCAGACGGGGTAAGTGTAGAGAAGCCACTACTTTAACGAATCTTGTAACGGATCACCTGGCACCCCGACTGGGTACCTCTGTTGAAGGATGCTCTTAGCGCTTCCTGAGGGCTCCAAGCACTCCAGCCGACACCATAACCACCGTAGACTCATTCAGAGAGCAAGACAGGAACAAGCTCTTATAAGAGCTTAGTAGTGATATGGCAAGAGAGTATGACTAGCATAGCAATCCCTTGTAGCAGATTCCCCCAATAAGAGACGGCACTCCAAATTGAGGGTGAAGTAGAACTGAACTTTTAATGATACACTCTGCTTTTATGCACATTTTACACACCTAGTACCGCCCACAGGGTTTTGAAGAACAACCAATCAAACACGTCATATATAGTAAAACACTCCCATTCATTCCCACAAAATCCTCCCCTCTGCCTGTGATATAATTACTGAACACAATGGGCTAACGTAATTATAACAGGCAGGAAAATACACCGTTTTACACAATATATCTAAAATATCTATTCACAACAACAGTAAAAATACACAAAAATACATAATTCCTATCATACTGAACAGAACTTCCCACATTCAACCTATCCTGAGATAGCTTGGATCTGAGCGCTCAATATATCCGAACAGCGCTCAACATCTCCCCTTTGGGGGGTAGGCTAACCAGGTACCTGACCTTCTGTCGGTCGGTGCCTGAGTTAGTCTGACAACCCACCCATAATAACCAAGTACAAGAAGAGCCCCCCCACAACAAACTGGTACTTGGGTGGCAGAGGCCAGTTGCACTCTGCCCCGGCCTCAGCGCTTCTGCTGGGGCAGCTTGGTTAGGCCTTGGCTTGTGAGGGGAAATAGTACTTACCCCCTCCTCCTGGTATCCCTGCGAGGGTAATTGGGGATCTGGACAGGCTGTCCAGCATCCCTGCAGGTCGGGCACAGAGACCACGGTCCCATCTGCACCTTCTGGGAGATTAGTGTCTCCCCTTTGTATGGTAAACTGCCGCTGGGGAGAGGGGACGATATGCTCCTCTCCCTGAAGCACATGCGGCCGCTGGGGATGGAGACTGACCGTCTCCACTCCCAATAAATTGTCCTGCTGCTGGGGAGAGAGACCGACTGTCTCTGCTCCCTGTAGGACACACTGCCGCTGGGGAGAGAGACCGACTGTCTCTGCTCCCCGTAGGACACACTGCCGCTGGGGAGGAAGAGCAACACCTTCGGCTCCCTGGGCTGTGCACTGCCGCTAGGGAGTGAGACCGCTTGTCTCCACTCCCTGTAACTCACTTGGCTGCTGGGGAGAGAGACCGACTGTCTCTTCTCCCAAAGATACACACTGCTGCTGGGGAGTAAGGACGACACCTTCAGCTCCCTGGGATTTGCACTGCCGCTGGGGATCTGGGCCGACTGCCCAGCATCCCTGTAGGGCCGGTAGAGAGACTTCGGTCCCATCTTCACCTGCCTGCTGGGGGTCCTCCCAGGACCAGTCTATGAGGTCCGCTACCTCCCTGTTGGGGAAGAGGACCGGCTGTCTCTTCCCAGGCCTCATTGATGAGTCGCAGGTAATCCCACTCTAGGTTCCATTCCTGGGTGACCAGATACCGTAGTTCTGCCTCGAGTTCAATAGCGCTAGGGAAACCCAGCATGTCTTCTCAGTCCTAACACAGGCTACAAAAACGAGAGAGTTTTTTTTTCCGAAGTCATCATCGTCAATATTATCCCAAAATAGGCCAGGGCCAGCATAATCCCCACCCTCTGGGAACTCATACTCCGCCATCTCGGGGACACACTGAGCTGCGTACCACTGTATCGCCTGGTATGCGTCGTTGAGCGCTAGTTCTGCATATACTAGAATCTTGAGTCTAGTCACCCACACTTCCAGGGACTGTTTTCCCAGGAGGGGCATCTGCTCTGCCATTTGAGCCAGGATTCACTGCCTTCTGCTGAGGCGCCGATCACCTCGCCAATACTGTACTTTCTCCAGGGCTTCGTCCCACAGCTCGGCTCTGGCAGTCGCTCTGTACCTCAACATGTCCTCCTCTGCTACTGCTCCATACCCCAGGGTTACGTAACTATACAATCTATCTTGAAGCTTCTCCTCCATTTTACGAGTTCCGTTGTAGATAGGGGCGCTGTATGGATACTAGCATTACCCTCAGTTATACATTCCTATGATACCGGTGTCTCCGAGCTGCTTTACCTCGCACTAGGACGCCATCCCACCGCTGCCACCAATGTAATGGATCACCTGGCACCCCGACTGGGTACCTCCATTGAAGGATGCTCCTAGCGCTTCCTGAAGGCTCCAAGCACTTAAGCCAACACCATAACCCCCGTAGACTCCTTCAGAGAGCAAAACAGGAACAAGCTCTTATAAGAGCTTAGTAGTGATATAGCAAGAGAGTATGACCAGCATAGCAATCCCTTGTAGCAGATTCCCCCAATAAGAGACGGCACTCCAAATTGAGGATGAAGTAGAACTGAAGTTTTAATGATACACTCTGCTTTTATTCTCATTTTACACACCTAGTACTGCCCACAGGGTTTTGAAGAACAACCAATCAAACACGTCATATATAGTAAAACACTCCCATTCATTCCCACAAAATCCTCCCCTCTGTGATATAATTACTGAACACAATGGGCTAACGTAATTATCACAGGCAGGAAAATACACAGTTTTACACAATATATTTATAACTTTAAAAGTATACATCACATTCACATAAAAATTACTTTTTCAGAATCAGCATACTCCAAATACAAACATATGTCAAAATCATACAAATTGGTTGAGTTGTTCAAAAGTTAGATGGAAGTCCTATTTGACCGACTGCAAGCATGGCTTGGGTTTGGTAAGCCAATTATCTCCAGCATACAGAAAATATCTCTATTCACAACAACAGCAAAAATACATAATTCCTATCATACTGAACAGAACCCCCAGATTCATGGATCAATATATTGGAACAGCGCTCAGATCCCACGAACACAGTCAAATCGCCATGGGGTTTAAGTTTAGCAAGGGCTGATATCCAATTAAAGGGCCAGAACAGTCTTTTAATCCCTTAAAGGACCACTCTAGGCACCCAGACCACTTCACCCAGTGGTCTGGGTGCCAGGTCCCTCTAGGATTAACCCTTTTTTTTTTTATAAACATAGCAGTTTCAGAGAAACTGCTATGTTTATAAATGGATTAAATCAAACTCCAAATCCTCTAGTGGCTATCTCATTGACAGCCGCTAGAGGAGTTTGCGTGCTTCTCACTGTGAAAATCACAGTGAGAAGACGCCAGTGTCCATAGGAAAGCATTGTAAATGCTTTCCTATGAGACCGGCTGAATGCGCACGCAGATCCTGCCACACGTGGCATTCAGCCAAAGAGGAGGATCGGAGGCGGAGAGGAGGAGGAGAGCTCCCCGCCCGGCGCTGGAAAAAAGGTAAGTTTAACCCTTTTCCTCTCCCCAGAGCCCGGCGGGAGGGGGACCCTGAGGGAGGGGGCACCCTCAGGGCACTATAGTGCCAGGAAAACGAGTATTTTTTCCTGGCACTATAGAGGTCCTTTAAGGACACATGACATGTGTGACATGTCATGATTCCCTTTTATTCCAGAAGTTTGGTCCTTAAGGGGTTAAACACCAAGTCCATAAGCTCCAATACTGTTTTTAAAGTGCCCAATCTCCCAGGGGCCATAGTCCCAAGGCATGAGGCATGAGGCTGGCAATCAGTCCCCTCCAAAAACTAGTGGCGAGGTCCCTTTCGCCACAAATCTGTTACCCCAATTCCGGTCACCCCCATGGGGGATGTGCTCAGAGACTGTGTTCATAGTTATATGGGAACAGCACTGTGAGATGCTAATGTTAATGCATAATCAACAGTCATACCCTTTTCATTACAATTGTTTTAACTGCTTTATTCCGTTTGACATGACCTCCGAGAATTGCACACTAACCCAGGGTCATACCGCTTATGTTGAGCTGAATTGAGTTATTACTTTCTTTGTCATTTACAATTTTACTTAAGACTTTTACAAGATTGCTGTAATCGATAATTCTTACTGGTTTGCTTAAAGGACCACTATAGTGCCAGGAAAACATACTCGTTTTCCTGGCACTATAGTGCCCTGAGGTTGCCCCCACCCTCAGGGTCTCCCTCCCGCCCGGCTCTGGAAGGGGGAAAGGAGGTAAAACTTACCTTTTTCCAGCGCTGGGCGGGGAGCTCTCTGCCTCCTCTCCTCCTCTTCTCCTCCTCCCCGTCGGCTGAATGCGCACGCGCGGAAAGAGCTGCGCGCGCATTCAGCCGGTCACATAGGAAAGCATTATCAATGCTTTCCTATGGACGGTGGCGTGCTCTCACTGTGAAAATCACAGTGAGAAGCACGCAAGCGCCTCTAGTGGCTGTCAATGAGACAGCCACTAGAGGAAATAGGGGAAGGCTTAACCCATTCATAAACATAGCAGTTTCTCTGAAACTGCTATGTTTATGAAAAAATGGGTTAACCCTAGCTGGACCTGGCACCCGGTGCCTAGAGTGGTCCCTTAAAGCGGCCCTGCGCGGCCATGTAAAAATTAGAAATTGTAACTTTTGGGCACCTGCGTGTCCTCTTTTCCTGCATTTTAATATTGCTCTAGAACTTTAATAACTTTTTTAAAATGCCACGCAGAATAACATTTCTCACTCTTTTTTTTATTTTCCTATTTTATTCATATTTATGTTTCAAATATTTGATGTGAAATGGAAGCCCTATTTCTCCTAAACAGAATTATCTGCAATATGTGTGGGTTCATGTAATATGAGAGAGGTAAATTATAGACATATAGGTTAAATTCCAGGTTTTGTTCTGATCAGAACCTTTCACTATACAAAGTACAATTGACTGAGTCCTTGAGGGGTTAAACATCCCTAGCAAGAACCATCAGTTTGTACAGCTGGCGTTTATATACGTCGCAGCTGCAGTTCGAGGCTTACAGCTGACATTGTCACAGTGACAAGAGTGGAAAGCTAATTAGATTAGCAGAACTTGTTCTCCACGTCTTGTTTTTTTATTCTTTAATTTGGAGCCCTGTGATGCTAGCAAAGCACCCCAGGGAGGGGATCTAGAATGTCTCAGTGTTGATGTTATGGATCCACTAGTTTTACTTTTACCTTAATACCTAACCTCTTACCCTAATGTCTAAGCCCCGAACCTGTACATGAGATGGAACACGCAACTCCAATTAAGCCTGGCTGTGAAAAAATAGTGGTATTAAATAGGTCGTGCCAAAACAGGCCCCAGAATATGTCATTCTAGATTAGCTATGGACCTACTTCTACTAAAACCCCATTCAGAAATAACCCATCTTTCACATGTGACAAAGTAGATTAATCTCAGCCAATAATAGTTGAGATCTCCAACACTCTTGGTTTATATTGGTTGCACAACATTCTAATTTGAAAGAGTTGACTTCAAGATACTGACTATTACAGTTTTAGATACAGAGATTTCCAGAAATACAGGGGGAGTAATTTGAATTGTCTGCGGTCATCAGACTTAGGGCTAGGTGTTATTATAAAATAAAAATATATTTCTGATAACCAATTAGCAATTTTACCAAATATGTCAATGTGAGAACTGCTATTTAGTTTCCAATGCTGATTTTTATTGTTATTAGAGTTTTGCTCAGCACTGCAAGTACCTGTTCAATTCTACAGAATTTTAGTTTTTGATATATATTAACCAACCTACCTGGGGTATAGCCAGTAAAAAGCTCAAGATCCATGCCCCCAGAAGCATGGCTTTGTTTTTTTTCTTTGCGTCGCGAATCCCCAGTGGGTTTAAAATGGCAGACTGGCGGTCCAAGCTGATCACCACAGTGACAAACGCAGAGGAGTACATGGCCACTAGCTTGAGGAACATGAGGATCCTGCAGGCCACATCTCCAGCGTACCACTGGACAGTCACATTCCACACTGCATCCAATGGCATCACAATAAAGGTGATGAGCAGGTCTGCCGTGGCTAGGTTGATAATGAGAATGCGGATATGGGATCTTTTCCGGTACTTGTGGGTGATGTTCCACAAAGTGGCCAAATTGAAGCATGCAGATGAAATGAAAAGAATACAGGTAATGCTGACACGTACTTTTGCAGCTGTGGAGAAAGTGGGTAGAACAAACTGCTCATCGTTGAGGTGGGTAATATTAGGTCCATTGGATTTCTCTAGATCATTCATGTGACTACAGCTCAGATTTAACATTTTGATACCAGGGGAACTAACCTCCCCTTCCAACATCTCCCGGCCACTAATATTCATCTTGAACGTACTCAAAAATACTTTATTTGAGGTCTAAATTGGAGATCCAGCTCAGAACTAGCAAGACGCAATATAATTGGCAAATGAGCAAATGTTCTAAATTGTAGAAAGACCATGTTTCCCTTGGTTGAGCGATATAGCACATATTTTCTACATTTGCTGATTTCCAACAATCCTTATTCACCATGGTATGAGTCTTGCAGGTGGAAAAACATATGCTTCTCAACTCGTTTTGGTGTGGACCATATTTTATATAGTTACATCTTTGATTTAGGATTTGGGAGGACAAATGGTGATTATTTTATACCACTGTGCAGTTCTCCACTTGGAATCTCAAACACAACCATATTCTGGATTTCGAGAGGCAACTGGTCCTCAGTCTCATGGCTCATATCCCCAACGCTTGTCTTATTTTATTTTTATTTAGGAAAACAGAACTTCTCTTGATGGGCTTCAGATTAAAACGTGGTGGTTTTCACACCTTCCTTAATCATGTTAGGTTTTGCGGAAAGCTGGGTACCAGAAATGTATACTAAAAAGAATTGCAATTCTCTAAGGCAGAGAAGATCGTAAGAACCTTGAAGTAAATATACTTTGATGAAAGGTGTTTGCTCAGAAAACACCTTCTGCGGTTCCAATATAACACATACAGGAATCCTTAATGGTGCAAACTGTTCTGGGATTTCCAGATATGCTCTGAAAGCAGCAGGCTTCCTCGTCAGCTAAAAAGGTGGAAAACACACTGGTCCTTCCAAGAACAGCTTCTGCAAAGCACACAAAAAAAGAAAGAGATAGATATTAAAATGTGGAATATAGCCATCTATCAAATCTTTCAAAAGGAAAAAAATCGTTATTATGGCACAAGGCAAATTAGAACGGAAAAAACTTAATTATACATGACCCTGGTCAATACTAAGTGAAGACGTTTCTAGACTATAATTGTTCTAAATGTCTGTCGTTAGCACTATGTAAGAAAGTTTATATTTAAATTATTAAATATAATCACCCAGTGATACATTTTAAGGAATTTCCCTATTTCTTTCTTCCTTCATCTATACATATTAAAGGGACAATTTAGAAACCATAAACACTATGGCACACTATGGTGGTTATGGTGCCAGAGTTCCAATAGCAAGCAAACTATTTTTGAATGGTTAGACACTTGCCTGTGGCCCCTGTGTGGTATATGTTGATGCATATTTTACCCACTCTCTCTGCACTCCTCTATTATTATACACATTGAGGGGTTTAGAACTGATACTACTCATTTACACCTGGAAAATTGCAAAGTTTATTCACTAGAAATATTATGGTGAGTTTACGAGTGAATGGTAAACCATTGCTGACTAAGAGACTTTTAGCAGCTATTGTGAGCTTACATTTGAAATTCTCTTTTAATACTTTACTATATAGCCCTGACGAGTCTCTCCATACACGGCGTCCCCCTACACACAACATTACAAGCATCAATCTCTCTAATACAGCCTTCATGACACACACATGTAAACAGACACACATTATAGTATTCGGCACACGCAGATTGCTGAAGACACAGTGGGAAAAGCCAGGTATGGCGAAAACAAGAGGGAGGAGGAGATAAACTGGCAGAGGAATTGTGGAAAAAGACTGAAACCCATGCAGCATGAGTCAAATAGAAAAAACAGATATGGGTAAAGAAGGGAGATTATATCAGAAAATAGAAAGTCTAAAATTATGAGAAACGAGACTGCCTAGGTAAAAACCTTGCAGCATCCCTGGATAGGGGCATTTATATTGATTTTGTTCCAGATATATAAGGGTACGTCTAATGAAAAGGTTCTAAGGCACTTATTTAATTCTCCTCAATATGAGTACTCCTACAATGTATAATATATAGAAGATCAATAAATCGACGGTTTCTATTCTATTCTATTCGAAAGGTAACCAAATAGCATTCTCTAATCCAAGTTAGGCTGCTTCTATTAATGGTTTCCATTGTGACACCGACTAGCCATCCGCAATTGGCAAACCAGATTATTTCAGCCATATTTGTGCTTCCATTTGGTTACGATCCATTCAGCTGCCATTTGTAATACAATCACAGTTACATAGTGACATAGGCTGAAAAGAGATACGTGTCCATCAAGTTCAGCCTTCCTTACATTTGTTTTTTGCTGTTGATTCAAAAGAAGTAAAAAACAACCCAGTTTGAAGCAATTCCAATTTTGCATCAAACTAGGAAAAAAATCATTTTTGAACCCAGAATTGCTGTCAGATTTATCCTTGGATCAAGAAGCTAATCAGTTCAATCACCATGTACGTTTGCTAATTAACGTATTAATTCCAAACGACAGCCAAACTCTCTTCAATCTTTTGATCCAGTCCCTTCAGGCAGACCAGATGAATGCACCAGTAACGCTAAGATCCACAATCCCAAATCACACTACTGCTACTCTAGATGCCCATTCATCTTAAAGGACCACTATAGGCACCCAGACCACTTCAGCTTAATAAAGTGGTCGGGGTGCCAGGTTTTAACCCTGCAGCTGTAAACATAGCAGTTTCAGAGAAAGTGCTATGTTTACATTGAGGGTTAATCCAGCCTCTATTGGATGTCTCCCTGACAGCCGATAGAGGTGTTTCCGCATTTCTCGCTGTGACAATTTGACAGCTGACAGTGGGCATAAGCTACTTTTAAAAAATTGCTTTAATGCAATCCATTTAAAAATAGCAGGGTTCCCTG
This sequence comes from Pelobates cultripes, assembly GCA_933207985.1. Lineage (NCBI taxonomy): Eukaryota > Metazoa > Chordata > Amphibia > Anura > Pelobatidae > Pelobates > Pelobates cultripes. The sequence goes on from OW240924.1 coordinate 21,533,227, forward strand.
TTACCTTAATAAAAATATTTTGATTTGATCCATTGTGAATAAAATAGTTCTCGGAGGAATCTTATCAGCCAAGGTGAAAAGAACTGGGCAAGATGATAGTGAACAAATCTCCGATTAGAAATTCCGCATTGATGAATAGACTTCAATGTTTAATTTGTTGCATCATTCAACCGTGCATTGAAATCGATATTGTAGGTGAAATATTGTTTATAGTGTCGATACAGATATTATATTGTAACAGTCGTAAAATAGAAAATGGATAAATCAGAACAGATAGAGTCAACAAGAATTTCCTTTATTTTAGCTGAGATTTTGATCTCTGCTTCGTGAGCTGAGCACAGTTATTCTGCTTGTACTAAGAAATAATAAAACGTATGATTTATCTTTTATCACAGGCAGTGGGAGTATTTATAGTTTATCTCACTCCGTAGGGGGATGAAAGGGGTGAGATCATACTGATTAATTGTACGTTAAAGAGAAATCGAGAAACAGGCATGGCACTGGTAAATAGTGAATTATAGAAATGACTCCATTGGGGCCCCTGTAGGACGATGCTGTAGTCAATGTTAAAGCTAATTTAGCTATTAATGATGGGCTCAGTTGGGGAGGAGTGAAATGTGATTTAAAGGGACACTCTAGGCTGGCGGTAACCTACTCCTTTTTTTTTTTTTTTAGAGATAGGATCAAAAATATATATATTTTTTTTAAATTCTTTATTTTTCGTTGTGCAAGAAATAACAATGCGTCTTACACTGCCACAACGGCGTATGCAAGCACAGTGATAATACAATCAGACATATATGTGGCATTATGGTTTCGGCACATTTTTTGTATATAGTGATAGTCCAGCTGTTTTTACTCGTCTGGTTGCAGGTCTGGACTGTATAAACAACATAAGTAATACAAATAATTGAAGCAAAAAGGCATGACCTGCTTAAAACTGGTGATTAGCTCGCTATGTGAGGTGTCTGCGCTTCATGGGATTTAGACCCAGGCTATGTACTTCTATGTGGTCTGCAGGTACAGTAATGGGTTAGAGAGAGCATAACAGGCATATGTGTTATAGGGAAAAGGAGAAAAAATCAGCGCACTACTGCCACACACAAGAATAAAAAGGCAGCACCTCTAGGAGGGGAATCCCCTATAATCCCCTAAATATAAGGTAAAATAGATAAAAGAAAAGGTAAGGGTGCGCCTAAAATAAATAATAAAACATATACACACTATATGATAAAATAAGTAAAATAGAAAATAATAGATAAAATAATATAATAGTCCAAAGGCACTTATCAAAAGTCCGTAATGATGAGATATATTAAGAAGACAGAAGATCCTGAGACGTCAAATTGGAGTGGAATCTTCACAGTGATATACTTGAATCCAATGAGGAGTATATGGAAAGGAAACAGAAACAGGAACTCCAATGGTACAGTATGTCAGCAAATTGAAATTCTAATTTAACGAAAATAGCCGTACTCACACTCTCCAGAGCTAGATCCCAGCTCTGGTATTCAGCACGTGAAGTGGAACAATCCCCACTCAAGGATATGTAGAGTAGTGTTTGATTGAAGAGTTTCTGGCCCAAATTCTGTATTCGAGTGAATTCAACCCAAAATAAGAGAGTAAAAAATATATAGTGCTCTCTGTGTATAATAAAGCAAAGGGATGTAAAGTAAATTACTTACATTCTTTGGAGCAGATCTATACTGCTCGGTATGAACGCCTGGGTGGTATAATCCCCACCTCTGGATTCTTTGGGTTCCTTGTGGATGTAGATCAGGTGCACAAATAAGGGTAAAATTATAATAAATTATGAATAGACAATATAAAAAGAATATAAAGGAAAAAATGGCAATAAAAAATTCTATGCCAAATTAAATTCTTTATTATAAAGTAATTAAAATAATATCTATACGCGTTTTGCCTCAAAAGGCTTCATCAAGTAGATAATCATCCATTTTAATTACTTTATAATAAAGAATTTAATTTGGCATAGAATTTTTTATTGCCATTTTTTCCTTTATATTCTTTTTATATTGTCTATTCATAATTTATTATAATTTATTATAATTTTACCCTTATTTGTGCACCTGATCTACATCCACAAGGAACCCAAAGAATCCAGAGGTGGGGATTATACCACCCAGGCGTTCATACCGAGCAGTATAGATCTGCTCCAAAGAATGTAAGTAATTTACTTTACATCCCTTTGCTTTATTATACACAGAGAGCACTATATATTTTTTACTCTCTTATTTTGGGTTGAATTCACTCGAATACGGAATTTGGGCCAGAAACTCTTCAATCAAACACTACTCTACATATCCTTGAGTGGGGATTGTTCCACTTCACGTGCTGAATACCAGAGCTGGGATCTAGCTCTGGAGAGTGTGAGTACGGCTATTTTCGTTAAATTAGAATTTCAATTTGTTGACATAATGTACCATTGGAGTTCCTGTTTCTGTTTCCTTTCCATATACTCCTCATTGGATTCAAGTATATCACTGTGAAGATTCCACTCCAATTTGACGTCTCAGGATCTTCTGTCTTCTTAATATATCTCATCATTACGGACTTTTGATAAGTGCCTTTGGACTATTTTATTATTTTATCTATTATTTTCTATTTTACTTATTTTATCATATAGTGTGTATATGTTTTATTATTTATTTTAGGCGCACCCTTACCTTTTCTTATATGTGTTATAGGCATGGTGGTAGTCCTTCACCTTATATCTATGGGAAACAATGCTAGGGGTGCAATACCCTATAGTACAGAATTGGGAGATAAAGAGCATGCGACTGGGAGTACATTAGGTGTTTGTGGTAAAAGCATACTTGTGTCAACTAAGTAAACTGAACTTTAGTAACTTATAGAGAAACATTGGGTGGTAAGAAGCAGGATAGCTTTCATTTTATGGGGGTTGCACGCCATATCCCTTGGTTGTCCGTTTGTAGGGTGGGTGGCCCATGGGTCCTTGCGGTTTGGACATTTTAGCCGATGCCTGCCCGAGGGTATACAAAGTCCCGTAGCCAGATTATGTACTGCAGGGCGTCCCAGCTTGCTGTGGGTAGGTAGATGGAAACTGTCGTTGGGGGGGGGGTCTCCCTGGTGCCTTCATTGAGGTGTTTTCTCTGGCGTAATCCTCCCGCTGTCGTGGCTGTCGCTTATGGGGGATCCCAAGCTTTGTTCTGTTTGGTCAGGTGAAGTGTCGGATAGGCTGGAGGTGCCGCTCTCTCCGGCGCCTTTTGCTAGCCCTCTTCAGCTAGGGGGGTGCTTGTTGTTGGCGGGAGCTGGGTGAAGGGGGTTTGGGTAGATTCACCACTGCTTCGTGTGGCTGTGCTTGCTCCAGCCTGTCCGCCAACTTCATCCAAAAGGCTGCAAAGGTGCGTTCCAGTCTTGTCAGGATGTCAGGTTCTCCTGCCTTGTGGCTCGTTATGCACGTGTCGCCCGCCATTTTGGCTTGCCCTGTTGCTGCATGCTGTCTGTGTAGACTAGTCTCTTGTGTCCTGGATAGCCGGGAGTTCTCCCATGTATGGACCGGGATAACCCCCACCGGTCCGAGGGGGGGGGGGAGTGTTGTGTCTCCCAGGCCTCCAGCAGACGGACGGGGAGAGCGGCTGTCTCTCCCCAGGTCCAGTGCCCACAGGCCGCGGTCGGACATTTCAGGCCTTTGTGTAACTAATTCCCTTGTGAGAGGTATCAGGGGATTCGGTGGAGTGTGCTGAGCTCGAGTGAGGCGATCCTGTTTAGGTGGGAGCCTCCGTTATCGATTTTTGGGCGATTACTCAAGCTTGGCGGCAGGAGCTCAGCGACCGTGCGTCTAGTGAGGGAGCCGGTCAGGCTCCGGCCCCCCCCAAATAATTTTAAATTAGTCACGTTTGCAAATCTGGGGAATGACTGCACTTCAACTAATTTTCTATCATGGTCATTCACTACAGTGAGAATACAAAGTGAATTTCAAGTTCAAGGCAAAAAAAAAGAGAGAGAGAGTGTGTTTTTCCCTATATCTCTGCTCACTGTGTCTTTTCTCCTAAAATCTCTCTCAGTCTACCCACCCAGTCCATCTTTTCTCCCTACATTTCTCCCCAGTCTGTCTCTTTTCCCTTAATATATTTCCAGACTCATAGACATTTCCCCAAAATATAATGTCTTGGCCTGTCTCACTTAAACTAGAACAGGCAAGTAGACATTTAGGTGTCTATTATTAAAAGAATTCTCCAACTTGATTACAGGCACAGCTCGGCTATTTGTCGATGGAGCTGGAGGGAGAGAGGAATATGGAGCTGACGAAGAGAAGGAGATGGAGCTGGGTGTGAGAGGGAGAAGAAGCTGGGTGTGAAAGGGAGATGGAGCTAGGTGTGAGAAGAAGATGGAGCTGGGTGTGAGAGGGAGATGGAGCTGGGTGTGAGGGAGTTGGAGCTGGGTGTGAGAGGGAGATGGAGCTGGGTGTGAGGGAGTTGGAGCTGGGTGTGAGAGGGAGATGGAGCTTAGTGTGAGAGGGAGATGGAGCTGGGTGTGAGAGGGAGATGGAGCTGGGCGTGATAGGGAGTTGGAGCTGGGTGTGAGAGGGAGATGGAGCTGGGTGTGAGAGGGAGATGGAGCTTGGTGTGAGAAGAAGATGGAGCTAGGTGTGCAAGGGAGATGGAGCTAGGTGTGAAAGAGAGATGGAGCTGGGTGTGAGAGGGAGATGGAGCTGGGTGTGAGAGGGAGATGGGCCTGGGTGTGATAGGGAGTTGGAGCTCCGTGTTATAGGGAGCTGGAGCTTAGTGTGTTAGGGGGAGATGGAGATGGGTGTAATAAAGAGTTGGAGCTGAGTGTGAGAGGGAGATGGGCCTAGGTGTTATAGGGAGTTGGAGCGGAGTGTGAGATGGAGCTGGGTGTGAGAGGGAGAGGGAGCTGGGTGTGATAGGGAGTTGAATCTGAGTGTGAGAGGGAGTTGGAGCTGGGTGTTATAGGGAGTTGGAGCTGGGTGTGATAGGGAGTTGGAGCTGGGTGTGAGAGGGAGATGGAGCTGGGTGTGATAGGGAGTTGGAGCTGGGTGTGAGAGGGAGATGGAGCTGGGTGTGATAGGGAGTTGGAGGTGATTGTGAGATAGAGATGGGCCTGGGTGTGATAGGGAGATGGAGCTGGGTGTGAGAGGGAGATGGAGCTGGGTGTGAGAGGGAGATGGGCCTGGGTGTGAGGGAAATGGAGCTAGGTGTGAAAGGGAGATGGAGCTGGGTGTGAGAGGGAGATGGAGCTGGGTGTGAGAGGGAGATGGGCCTGGGTGTGATAGGGAGTTGGAGCTCCGTGTTATAGGGAGTTAGAGCTTAGTGTGTGTGAAGAAATTCCCCTCTTTTGCTTTAAAATGACAATTTGTATTCCCTTCTTTTATGTTAGCTTTCCCTATGGCATTCGGTAGGTAAAACTACCGAATCGAGACCACCCCGTTGCCCATTATGAATACTTTACCTCCCTGCTTGCTGGGCATGTTCGACAAAAGTTCTGTACGAACGGTATGCACCGCCGCCATTTCGGGACTTCCACGTGTTCGCGGCCATTTTAGCTCCCGAACAGCGGTGTTTGCCGTCGAGTGTCTGGAACTGAAAACGGACACTCAAATAGGCGAACACCGCTGAATCCTCCATACCTTCGGTAAAACCCCATTAAAACTACCGAACGACCGGGCGTTTGGTAGAAAGACTCACTGACAGATGGGGAGTCAAGCGAACCAAGGATGGTAGCTGGATGGCCGGCCGTTCGGGAGGTTTTTCATGCGACCTAAGACCGACTGCAGGGCCAGAATTCATGGAACTGTTTTCGGCTACTTTGCCCGTGCAGTCGGTCAAAACTTCTAAGTCCCATATCTCCCGAACGGCTGAACCGAATGGTTCATATGTTGGTCCCCCAGAGTACAGCTATCTGGGGGTAGTCCTTGGGGTACATCCAGACTTTGGGGAAATTATGTTCCGTTTTAATTATGTTAAATGGTTATCTGAGGGGAGGAGATGTACAGTATGTATATTGTTATGATTGGTTGTACAGTTAATTATATGGGAGGCTCCCTTGCATGGGCAGAATCCCATAAAAAGAGAATGCCTGTCAATAAATCCTTAGTTCATCTTTGTACCCTTCTTCTGACTACGTATGCTGTTTGGGAGTTCGTGTGTTTTACTGAGGGAATTATCCAGGGACACTATTGGAATTACACTGGGATTCGTCTACCATAACTACCGAATGGAGGGCTATATTCACTGGGCTCTGGCGGTTCGGGAGGAAACTACCGATTGAGGTTTAAATGTACTTGGTTTCCTTACAACTGGTGGCAAGCGGCGGGATCCCGAACGGACGTTTTAAACAAGCAAAGGAATGAATCGCTCAGCAGTACCAACAGCTTAAGAGAACCACGCTAAAGGATTTACTGGAAGCTCGAGGCGTAATAGCAAGCAACAAAACAAAAGCCACGTTAATTGCAGAGCTGTTACAGGGCGACAGAACCAGCACTACAGAAATGGAGCGTGAGGAAGAAACGGAAATGCAGAAAGACATCAGATGGATGCTCAGTTTATTGGGACCTAACCCAGCAACAGAGGCGGTTCTGCAGGTCATGGCACAAGCCAGGCAATCGCAGAAGGAGCGAGATGACCGTGACAGACCGCTACAGGGGGATTTGCTGCACTCCCCGGGAAGTACAAACTACCGATTGAGGTTTAAATGTACTTAGTGTGTTAGGGGGAGATGGAGATGGGTGTAATAAAGAGTTGGAGCTGAGTGTGAGAGGGAGATAGGCCTAGGTGTTATAGGGAGTTGGAGCGGAGTGTGAGATGGAGCTGGGTGTGAGAGGGAGATGGAGCTGGGTGTTATAGGCAGTTGAAACTGAGTGTGAGTTGGAGCTGGGTGTTATAGGGAGTTGGAGCTGGGTGTGATAGGGAGTTGGAGCTGGGTGTGAGAGGGAGATGGAGCTGGGTGTGATAGGGAGTTGAAGCTGGGTGTGACAGGGAGATGGAGATGAATGTGAGAGGGAGATGGGCCTAGGTTTTATAGGGAGTTGGAGCGGAGTATGATATGGAGCTGGGTGTGAGAGGGAGATGGATCTGGGTGTGATAGGGAGTTGGAGCTGAGTGTGAGAGGGAGATGGAGCTGAATGTGAGAGGGAGATGGAGCTGGAGCTGGGTGTGATAGGGAGTTGGAGCTGGGTGTAAGAGGGAGAATGAGCTGGGTGTGATAGGAGTTGGAGCTGGGTGTGAGAGGTAGATGGGCCTGGATGTTATAGAGAGTTGAAGCTGGGTGTTATAGGGAGTTTGAGCTGGGTGTGAGAGGGAGATGGAGCTGGGTGTGATAGGGAGTTGGAGGTGATTGTGAGATAGAGATGGGCCTGGGTGTGATAGGGAGTTTAAGCTGGGTGTGAGAGGGAGATGAATGTGAGAGGGAGATGGGCCTAGGTTTTATAGGGAGTTGGAGCGGAGTATGAGATGGAGCTGAATGTGAGAGGGAGATGGAGATGGAGCTGGGTGTGATAGGGAGTTGGAGCTGGGTGTGATAGGAGTTGGAGCTGGGTGTGAGACAGTGGCGGATCCAGAGCCTGATCTCGGGAGGGGCACTTGTAGATTATTTAAAGAAATAATCCAGACACAAAAACTACTACAGCTCAGTGTAGTGGTTATGGTGTCAATAGTGCCGGGACCCCCTCCTAGAGTAAGTAGTCAAACCGTTTAAGAACAGTTTGACAACTTACCTGAGGTCTGCTGGGAAATGGGGCGGTAGTAGGGCACAGGAGCAGTGGTGTGTGTGAGTGGTGCAATGTGTAAGGGGTGCTGTGTGTGTGTGTGTTTGTGTGAGGGGGACAGTGTGTGAGCAGTGTGTGTGTGTGTGTGAAGGTTGTAGTGTGTGAGTAGGGGGGCAGTGTATGTCAGGGATGCAGTGTATGTGTGGGACAGTATGTGTGTGTAACAGTTGCAGTGTGTGTGTGAATGTGGGCAATGTGTGTG
>OW240924.1:21541296-21651296 GCA_933207985.1 Pelobates cultripes
GGTAGGGGGGGGGGCTTTTTTAAATAATATATATCTTTATTTATTTAATAATAAAAAAAAATATTCTATGCCCCCCCTCCCTTCTTACCTATATTGAGGAGGAGGGGGTCCCAGTGGTGATTCCCTGGTGGTCCCAATGGTTACACTAGCCCGCGCTCCCGGGCTAGAGTTCACTCTCGCGAGATTTGGAGCGTTGCCGCGGCAAGAGGAGGACCCGGAGGAGCTGCAGACTGAGCTCCGGGTCCTCCCTCTCCCTCCCCTGCCGGCTGTCAGCACTGTGCCTGCGGACCAGGGAGGGAGATCTCTGATCTCTGATCTTCCTCCCCGGTCCGCAGGCACATTGCAGGGCTAGCACCTGCATGTGCTGGCAGGGGAGGGAGACCGGCGGATTTCTCAGGGGGGGCAATTGCCCCGTTGCCCCCCCCCCCGGATCCGCCAGTGGTGTGAGAGGTAGATGGGCCTGGATGTTATAGAGAGTTGAAGCTGGGTGTTATAGGGAGTTTGAGCTGGGTGTGAGAGGGAGATGGAGATGTAAAGAAGAGATGGATCTGAAGAAGAGAGAAGATGCCAGGGGTGAGAGCGCGATGGAGCTGGAAACTGGGAAATGGAGCAGGTGTGAGAGAGATGGAGCTGAGGGTGAGAAGAAGTAGAAGCTGGGGAGAGACAGGGAAGTTGAGCTTGCAAGGAGAAATGAAGGTGGAGGTCAGGAGAGAAAGGGAGATGAAGTTTGGGGGGATAGAGTGAGAGGAGCTTGGATGGAGAGATGGAAATGGAACTGGGGGAAAGGGAGATGAAGTTTGACCTGGAGAGATGGAAATGGAGTTTGGGAGGGGAGAGATCAGGAGAGTGTTGGTAACTTGCAGCCAGGGAGGCAAAAACTATTAGTGGCCCATAGTGCAATTTTACCAACCCACCCGTTAACATCAGCGACAGATACAAGTACACACACAAAAAAGATATTTTTGATGGACATACATGATAATTGAATGAAAAGAATTGCCCTGCCCATTTGACACTTGGACATCACTAATCAATGAGGGAGATCTCCCCTACCAGGCAAGCGTTTAGTAAAATGAGTTCTGAATAATTTTAGAGCAAGTGAATGCTGTTAATGCATTAATCTGGTATCACCACAAATATAGTAACCCGGAGGGTGTATAAAGCTCTAGGGTTTCATTGAAACACAATCTGCCATTAAACGTGTAACAGAGTAAAACGCTGTGCGGAGCGTTACATTGATTTTACTGTTCTTTCTTATAATTGATGGATTAACGTCGTGTGAAGGGTCAGCTCAGTGTGCGAGGTCTGCTTTGGGCGCACTGTGTGCATTATATAGATGGACTCACTGCAGAACACTGCAAAGAGCACTAAATGATGCTGCTGGAAGTGATGTGATGCAGAGCGGTTTGTGACAGTGCTGAGTGCTGTGTTCTGCATTGCAGAATGTTACACAGTATTGCAGAGCACTGTGTTGTGATGAAGTGGTCTGTATTTCACAGTATTACATAGCTATTGTGTGCCAGTTGATGTTGTAAAGTGCAGAGTATCTTAGAGAATTGTGTTTTATGCAGGGTAGTATTGTGGTGCAGAGCAGGGTCATGTATTTCTATGCAGAGCATTGTACGGCACTCTTGGGTGGTTTTTATGTATGCAGAGTATTGTGTGACTGCTATGCAGAGCATTGTGCATCACTTTTGGGCAATGTATTGCTATGCAGAGCATTGTATGGCAATGCAGGATGATGTACTACTAAGCAGAGTGTTGTATGGCACTCATGGATAGTATATTTATAAACATTGTATTGTGCAGCACTCCTGGGTGGTGTATTGCTATGCAGAGCATTGTGTTACACTCCTGGGTGGTGTTTTGCTATGCAGAGCATTGTGCAGGACTCCTGGGTGGTGTATTGCTATCCCAAGCATTGTGTTGTCCTCCTGGGTAATGTATTTCTCTGCAGAGCATTGTGCGGCACTCCTAGGTAATGTATTGCTATGCAGAGCATTGTGCGGCACTCCTGGGTAATGTATTTCTCTGCAGAGCATTGTGTGGCACTCCTAGGTAATGTATTGCTATGCAGAGCATTGTGCGGCACTCCTTGGTAATGTATTTCTCTGCAGAGCATTGTGCAGCACTCCTAGGTAATGTATCGCTGTGCAGAGCATTGTGCGGCACTCCTGGGTAATGTATTTCTCTGCAGAGCATTGTGCAGCACTCCTAGGTAATGTATTTCTCTGCAGAGCATTGTGCGTCACTCCTAGGTAATGTATTGCTATGCAGAGCATTGTGCGGCACTCCTGGGTAATGTATTTCTCTGCAGAGCATTGTGCGTCACTCCTAGGTAATGTATTGCTATGCAGAGCATTGTGTGGCACTCCTGGGTAATGTATTTCTCTGCAGAGCATTGTGCGGCACTCCTAGGTAATGTATTGCTATGCAGAGCATTGTGCGGCACTCCTGGGTAATGTATTTCTCTTCAGAGCATTGTGCGGCACTCCTGGGTAATGTATTTCTCTGCAGAGCATTGTGCGGCACTCCTGGGTAATGTATTTCTCTGCAGAGCATTGTGCGGCACTCCTGGGTAATGAATTTCTCTGCAGAGCATTGTGCTGCACAGCATGGTAGAGCATTTCTTTCCTGAGCCTCATGTTTTACTGTTCAGCGATGAGCTTTATCTTGCTATCTCATTTAACGTTGTAAGAATATACACATTCTCCAGCTTAAAATCAATATCTCCTCCTCATAAACAATTCTTTGGATCATCATAAATACACTAATAATTTAGTAATAGGGATTCTTATATTTCAAGGGAAGGGAGGGAGCTATAGTGCCAGAAATAGAGCTTTGTATTCCTGGCACTACCGTATCCCTTTAAGCTACAATAAATGTCTTTAAAAATCAATCTGTGTAAATTACAGCTTAGTTCCATAAATTGTTATTAGTAAGCAACATAAAGCCCCGCACATGGCCACGCCCCCACCCACACCCCTAAATAAAGTCTCCCTCTTTATCCTCTTTTATTTATATGAAATGTTAAGAAATTATATGTATTTTTGTGCAAGTGTAGCTTCAATGTGTCAGTCAGGACACATTGTTTGTGAGTGTGTATTCAGGTTAATTTCCCTAATTTGGTCAGGCGGAAATACAGATACAAACGTTAAAATACTGACCCGGATTAGTATACACCAGACCCGTATCTGAAAAGCTGAATTGTGTGAATAAATAAATAATTAAATCTTCAGCAGCACGTCAGCTAAGTATGAACAGGCTGGCCAGTGTTTTATTAATAATGACCCCCATCTGACAGTCTAACTATAGGGAGAAAGTATATCCCAATGCAACTAGCAGCGGCCGCCACAAATTTTACCACATGACAGGAGGCTTCATATTTGCATATCTTTCTTTACTGAAAACTCCAGCAGCATAGAAACAGTAACAACCAATCAGAAAAAAGTTATGATGCCCATAAAAGGCCCTGTCTATGACATCACTTCCTCTTTCTTTGCTGCTCCAGCCAACATCAGGTCAGAGTATTTTACCTCTCTGGTAGATTCTTAATTTACACTGTTTTTTGATTGTCATTCCACTATATATTACTCTGTTTATTGCTTACACCTGCTACCTTGGCCCCCCTTATTCCTGTCCCTTCACTGTATCCCTCTGTTTTTCCCCCTTTTTATTTCCACCTTACTGCCTGGTATCCGCGGGCGCAACGACTACCCGTGTCGCGCTCGCCTCGCGGACCAGCCCTTTCACTTACACAGGGGACTGTATGGGGACGGGTGGAGGGAGGCTGGGGTCAGCGTTTGTGTTGCATCTATCCCCTTTGTTTCGCACCGCGCGACCGCGATCCACGGCGCACCTTCACATGTGGGCGGCGGCCATCTTGGTTCTCGCGGCTCGCAAGATACCCGACGGCCGCCTTCCCTGCTCGCTCGGCGGATCAGGAACTCACCCGACCGCCGGGCTCCACAAGTGTATGCTCTCCCAAGTGAACAATGGGAGAGTGCAAGCTGGATTTCAGTTTTTTCTCCATGTATTCTTTCGATGTATTTTGCCACAGTGCCTGCCAACAGTGTCTGCCAAACATATACTTACATGCAGGCATTAAAGGAGATTATGTCTTTGTACCTTACTCAGGGTCTATACCCTATACAGGGTCATACCATATTACTATACCCTGCACAGGGTCATACTATATTACTATACCCTACAGGAATCACCCGATCACCGCGCCCTGCATCTGGATTAACCCCTTCAGGGGTCCCCCTCTCTGGGCACATTCATTTATATACAATTATTATTTTTTATTCTCATGGATATATCTCTCATGGTGCCTTACACTGGATGATTATATGTTGAGCAGGCACACAATCTATGTATTACTGTGAAGCCATACAATATCACAGTCGTTATACAAAACATATACTGTACCTATAACAAGATCAACTATATCACTGTACCCTACAAAGGGCATATTGTGTTACTGTACCCTACAAAGGGCATATTATATTATATTATTGTACCCTACAGAGGGTCATATTATATCACTGTACCTGACGGTGCAAATTTATGTGGGTGTCCTCTGGGTATTTTTTCATGGCACACCACCTGGGGTGACCCCCCAAATATGCATGCAAGGTCACTGACAGACCATTACCTTTGATGTGGGTGTCCTCTGGGTTACCATGGCACACCACCCGGGGTGAACCCCAATCATATGCATGGAGGCCTACGCCTCAACTTTACCACTGATTACTACAGACATATATGGATGTTTAACCCCTTAAGGACCAAACTTTTGGAATAAAAGGGAATCATGACATGTCACACATCTCATGTGTCCTTAAGGGGTTAAACACTGCCTGTCAGTTTTACATTAAAGCAACAGTACCATGCCGGATGCGATTTGACGGCAGGATCACTAAGAAAACTGAGTGTATTGCGGTGTACCCTTCACAGGGATACATATATGTATATTTACTGTGCCTAGTGTACATATGGAACGTGGGTGTCCTCTGGGTAATTTTTCATGGCACACCACCTGGGATGACCCCCAGATATGCATGCAATGCTTGTAAGGTGCCAATAATTATAAGATGGGTGTCCTCTGGGTTACCATGGCACACCACCTGGGATGAACCCAGCCTAATAGACATGGGTCCTGCGGCTGCAGACCTTATGGAGACAGGCCCCATGCACCTATATAATAAGCCTGTATAGTTAAAAACCCTGCATACAGCTCTGGCGTACATTTGTGGTGAACCCGGCTAGCCAGACCGACACCACTACCAGTCAGTCGCGCCTGCACCACGGTTCTCAGTAGCCAGATTAAACTAATAGAGGTGACTCCTCTACACTTGGCACGAGTATTCATACTCTCAGATATACTAAAGCAGGCAATTCAAACCGTTTTACCTGGGTGATCCCCAGTTCTACCAGGAGTCTAACACCCCTACGTGCTGACCCTCACACTATCTCCCAACAGGACGGGAACGAGTCATGGTGGACACTCTCAATGTTCCCAAGATTTCTAGGCAATGATAAACGCCACAGTAACGGCCTCAGTGGAGAAGGTTATGTTATGAACTCTACCCCACACCGCTTGATGGAGACCTCAGGCCCACAAGCCTTCAAGTCAAAACGGCAAGGGAAGGGCTCCAGCCCCCCTGCCACTAAGGTCAAGGGCAAGATGCCCATCGAACAGACCAAATAGGCGGAGCACCGGGAATCCAAACCCCGTCCGCCACAATCTTCCGACAAAGAAGACTATTACCCACCACGTACTTTGGACATGGTAGATGAGCGACACGAAGACAGCTCACCGTCTGAGGAAATGGAACGGCAAGACCTTCCCCACACTTCCTCGAAGTACGTTAGGGAAACCTTACTCTGTGACGGCGGCTGAGGCAGAGATAACTGTAGCGGCACTAAACCAGAGTAGCCGAAGACGGAACGTTCCTGGACGAACACTATTGGCTGCGCAACCCTCGGGGGATGGAAGGATGCGCACGCCTCAAGACCGAGTTACCCCAGGGTACACAACTCAACCCTACCACCTCCAAAGAATGGTCTCAATGCTCGATATGCCTCCTGGGCAACGTAAATGACGCACTATGCGCCGACAGACGCAAATCTGTACTGGGCCGCATCGACAACACACTATTGGACCTAGGAACGACAAGAATTCGGCCCAAAAGCACAAGGCCTACTATTCGACGTAGTGTTCATTGCAGTACTCAAGAAACACGTGAATTTATTCACCACACTAAATTAAACCCAGACCTTGCTAAAACAAGTCTTCCACAACCCTACGGGGAAAGGTGTTTCTGGGAGGACTGGTCGGTAGCTGAACCGAGCCACCAGCCGCTTCTGGGCGACAGGTTCCAGATCGTATACACAGTCCTCATATTTCTCCCATCTACTACACAAAGAAACCCATCCGCTTCATCTACTAGTGTGTCAACCTACATAACTAACTGTTTCCAATATTATGACCGGCAACCTGTCTCTGTTTTACAGAATTGGGAGACGACTACCAAAGTCACCTGGGTTCTACAGACAGTACAAGGCTATGTCATAGAGTTTTATCACAGCCGTGCAGGTCGCCCCTTCACCTCCATTACGCACGCTGGCGGAACAGGAACGCCTCGTGGACAAGAAAATCTGCACCCTCTTCAGGAGGGGCGCAATTCAACACGCAACGGAGGGGAAGGCTTCCCCAGCAAATTTTTCCTGGTCAAGAAGAAGCCAGGAGACTACATCAATGGAACTCCTACATGGTATACAAATGCTGCAAAATGGAGGAAATTCGTCTTCTATAAGACCTCCTAGGCGATAACGACTGGTTTACACATCTGGACCTCAAGGACGCACGCTTGGACTGCCGAAGTTTTCCTCCGATTCCAATGGTGAGGACAAACACGGCAGTTTACTACTCCGTGGTGCTCGCGAACCTACTGTAACCAGTGAGGGCACACATCCGTAAATTTGGGCGTGCGATGCCTCGTATACCTGGAAGACTTGCTGATTCTTTACGAATCCAGGCTACATTTGCAGACAAATTTGTCGTTCACTTTCGGGACTCCATGGGTTTTTTGTTGTACACAGACAAAGATCACTTCTCCATCTGAATCGGGCCAGTTCCTCAGTTTCGACATCGGCTTGGAGAACTACGTTCCGCGTCAGTCTACGGCAAAGAGCGCCTCTATAAGGATAGCTGTCGGATTGTGGGATTCCTCTCCTCCTCTCCTCCTCCTCCTCCTCCATACAAGCGTTATTCCCTGGCCCACTACGACTGATGTTGAGATACGTACGCACCGGTCACTCATACGACCACTGGATCCCACTGTCAGCGGAAGTGAGGATGGAATTTCGATGGTGATTACTTCACATACAAACTTGGATTGGCAAAACGATCTTTGACTCTTCCTTCGGATACGGGGCGATGGATGAACCCCTGCAAACGCGACCCAGCCGTTCTCCACAATAGCAAGGGTGCTTCGATACACACACACACCCACAAGATATCGCTCCTGCTCATGACACCCCTCGGGCAGGGCCAACCGTGATTTCCCGGATCGCCTGGAGATGTCTCGCGAAGACCCTCTATTACTCCCTACCTTCCCTCTACTTCTGACGGGTACTCGAGGGGAAGCCCACTCCCTTGTCATGGAAGGACAACTGGCACTAGTTGCCTGGACGGCTTCAGGGGCTCCTGGTCAGTTCACGACCTATTGCATCAACTAAGACCTCCTATGGGACTCATAGGCTCCCGGCACCAGGAAAGGCTACATTTCTGCCTGGTCGGCCTGGAGTGATTGGTGTGTGGAAAGGGATTCCGATCCCTTTACCGCACCTGTCCCACTGATCCTCAACTATCTGTCACACCTGGTCTCGTTGGGTCGGTAATATCGATCCCTCAACGTGATCAGATCCGCCATGTCGGCGGCGCACGTTCCGGTACAGGGCAGACCAGTAGGTCAAGATACACTGGTTTGTCGACTACTGTGGGGTGCCGAATTGTCGAGATCCCTGCACCCAAATATTCACGCCTCTGGCAGGTGGATGTGATGCTGAGATTCCTTAGGGAATGGCCGGACAATCCTTGTTTGTTACTGAAGCAACTTTCAGCCAAACTAGCCCTCTTATTATGCCTCGCCTCATTTAGACGGTGGCGGACGTTAGGGCTTGCGATATGGATGGTTTCTCTCTCACACCAGACGGGGTTACCTTTACCATGTCGAGACGAACTAAGTCTGATTCGTCTTCAGTGTCATACCCATGCTTTGTGTCAGACGCCACACTATGCGTGGTCAGAACGCTAATGGGGTACACCAATATCTCTACCCCCTTCGAACTCATTCGACGGATCACCTTCTGACTTCTTACGTAAACCCTCATGGACCGGTGTCTACCGCAACACTGGCCAGATGGGTCCGCTGGTTTTTGTCTTTAGCGTCGAACCTTGTTTCGGAGCCCACTCGGTCAGGGGAGCGGCGGCCTCACAAACCTTTTCGGCCGACGCTTCCCTAGCCGACATTATACGCTGCGCGGACTGAGCGCGAGAGAGTACGTTTAGAACGTTCTATTTTCGGCAAACATCTCATGCTTCCTTCACATTGGTCAATTCAAAGCTTTAAAAATGCAAATATGAAGCCTCCTGTCATGTGGTAAAATTGAAGATTATATTAGCTTTAGTGTACTAATAATCTTAATTTTAGTAATGACAGGAGGCGAATATTTCCCACCCTATAGGATCCCTCCCATGTTTCTCGTGTTGAACAGAATATGTCCTTTATGTTCAGGAAGGTAAGTACGTATGGTTTGTATGTTTGCTACTTAGACCTGTATCTTGTGGGTCTTGTAGTGGCTGAATATTAGACATGAACCTTGCATTATGTTGTGTTTATAGATTCTTAAATATCATTGCGTTAGAATAAATATATATTGATATGTTTCACATTCTAATGTTCGTTGGTATATCAGATGCTTAATGCCTATTGTATGCGGATAAGTTATCACGCCAGATACCTTTCACCTTTTTCTTTTTCTTGCAGCGTGAACGTCTTCTCATCGAGACAAAGATTCACCTTCCATACCTCTGCATCGCGGAACTAATGGAGTTGGATATTCTAATATGTTGTTGAACTGTTGACGTAATATGATTATGTCTCTTGTTGTTATTTATTGTTTCGCTTCAAAGAAAGAGGAAGTGATGTCATAGACAGGGCCTTTTATGGGCATCATAACTTTTTTCTGATTGGTTGTTATGTTTCTATGCTGCTGGAGTTTTCAGTAAAGAAAGATATGCAAATATGAAGCCTCCTGTCATTACTAAAATTAAGATTATTAGTACACTAAAGCTAATATAATCTTCAATTGTGAGCACACCAACTGGATGAGCAATGAGAGGGTTGCTAAATCAGATCCAGGGGTTCTAAGCAGCACCCTTGTAAACTCCTATTATGTTCAGCCAGCCAAAACCTAATATCCCTGTACCGTCAGTAATGACTGTTTAGCATAATGGTTCCCAACCCAGTTCTCAAGTACCCCCCAACAGTCCAGGATTTAGGGATTGCCCAGTTGTGTCCAAGGTGTTTTTAGAAAGAAAAAAAAACACTTTAGACACAACAGGGTAACCCCTAAATCTTGAGGACTGGGTTGGGAACCCCTGATTTAGCACAAAGCTATTTCAACATTACTCAAACAATGTTCAGAATTTTTTTCAAAATCCACTGTCTTTTTAATTTTAAATCCTCTCCCCCTACACTCCCCAAAAATCTAACTTTACCCAAAGTGGGGATTTTCTAGAAAAGCATTGCTGAATGGTGAACAAACAGCGTGTATCATAGCAGTAATAAAAAGGTTAGAAAACTGTGATTTCCTATTGAAAAGTGATATATTTTAATTGTTTATAGTTCTGTTTCACAACATTGTTTTGTTGTGCCGTTATAAAAAAAAAATGTAATTTGAAAAGGAAAATAAACTTTACCTTTGAGATTTCAGTGAACATCAAAAATCTATTTATATACACGTTCTCCCTGAAATAACCCAAAATGCTTTCCTTCTTTTTGGCAGTTGATAAATTGTTTTTAATATTATCAAGCTAATGATGAGCAATTTAACTTCATAAAACATCCATTATTTGCAGTATTCTGTAATAACGTTAAAATTATTACTGTTATTAGTTAGGGCCTGTTTTAAATCTGCAGAACTTTGCAATGTGCCCAGTGTGGCAGGATAAACTATTAACTCCTTAAGGACCACATAATGGTCTATACCATCACGCAGTGCAGGACATTAACCCCCATTGATGGCAAAGACTGTCCTCCATTGAAAGCTGACACCAATGTACAGCATAACCAGGTATCTTTGGATACCTGAGGGTCGTCACTGTCAGCTGTGGTCATAATGGTCACCACAGTTGAGTAAATGTTACCCAGGCTTCTCCTAGTTTAAAAACAGGGAGCCCCAGATATCTTTTGATACCTTAGTGGCCCCCACTGACAGATGAGCTATTTGCAGCGCTCAAAGTGAGACTTTTTAAATACATTTAAAAGACCCTTAGGCTCTGAAAAGACTCTGTTGTACTCAGGGGATCGGTGTTGGGCTTTGCCAGCTGCTCAGCTCCGATCACAGTTCCGGGAGCTACAGCATGAGAGGGAGATCTCCCATCACACAGTACAGAGTGCAAGCAGGGTCCTCTATTACTGTGTGAGCTGGGAAATCCCTCTGCTAATGTCATGTCAGCAGAGGGAATCCCACTTAAATAGGATTAGGGGGTGGGGTTGAGGGCAGGATTAAGAGTAGGATTAGTGGTTGGAGAACAGTAGCAGAATATAAATATGGAGTATTTTCAGTAGTGAGACGTGTGGTTTGTGAATTTCCCCAAAATAAAGCAAGTGAAAAGAGTACAAAAAAATAAATATTTTGACCTGGGTTTGTGATAAAATGGTTAAATAAAAAGTGGTTAAAATGCTCTTCGTTACAAAGCCTGGGGGAAATATAAACATTTGTGTAACAGTTCTGAATTCTGTGACTATTATAAAAGTTGTTTTATAACTTTGAAAATTAATTGGAATCTTACACATGTTGGGCATTTTAACAATCAGGACTAATTAGTGTATCCATTCTTATTATTTTTTTATGCAGGTGAGTAACAGTACTCAATACAAATACTCAATATTGTCAGATAGCAAACATTCAAGCAGTAATTGACAAGATGATATACCCATTTTTGTTAAACAGATATAAAAGCAGTATAGAGGCATTTTTAAAAATGCAGATGAGAATAAAAACCATTAGCTAGCCAGTAAATACAAGAGGCTGTGAGTATGCCCATAGGTGAAAGGCCAAGTAGGAATTAGCCATATATCAATTCTCTGTAACCCTGGAGTTGGGGGGAGGGGGCGTAATTCACAATGCCCATTAGTGTGGGTAATAGCATAATGGAGTTCCATTACGAACAATTATGTAGGAATAACAACCTATTGAGCAAAAATTATAAACAATAAACAAAAGTGACCCAAATATATGTGTGTTTGGACATTACGTCCTAGTAAAGGGGCAATATTAGCCTATAAGAATGTCCTTAGCCAGGAACAGTGTAACCACTCGGGATGAAGACCGTAATGTTTTCGACATCCCAGCGTTCAACGTAGTGGGAGTAGCGATGCCATTAAAGAATACTGTTATAAAAGGACTATGTCCCTTTACTGCATTAAAGAACAATACTTTGTCGCTGCGTGTTCTAAAGCATACTATGAAATCTTGTGGAGCTCGCAGGAGAGAATTAGGGGGCCTGGGTAACCTGAAGGGTCCATCTAGAGATAGGTCTTTAATTTGCTCAGGCTATATAAGCATTAAGAATAAGCGTCTCATAAATTGAGGAAGTTCTCAAAGATACGTTGAATCTTCATATTGCTCTGCCGTGTCTTGTCTTCAAGTTTTTCCACTTTTGAGGTAAGGAACGAATAGGTTTTACTGAGCTTGCATATCCTCCTCATTGGCCTTAATGCGCCCAGAGAATGTTTCAAGAGCTTGTTTAAAAACTGCCAATTCGGCTGTAAAGAAGGCTTTAATATCAGACATTAAACCAGAGATGGCTGTTTTAGTGGCCAGATTCGGGTTCTGGTCTGTCACAGCTGGTGTGGGGTTACTGCAGGACCAAGACAGGGTGTCTGACATAGCCACACTGTCTTTGTCTGACGTAGACAGAGAATCCCGTTGACAGCATGATGGTAGGTCCACTATTTTAGGACAAAGGGGCTTTGTGAGAAGAAGGCCGATGTCTCGGTTAATACTGCCAGCCAATGGCTGAAATTTGCAGATATGTCCCTCTGTAGTGTGCCCACACATCACAGGTCACAACCGGACGAAAGTCATGCAGGTTAGTGCTGAGTAAGTTCCTCAGAACAAGCAAACTCACGGACCTCTTTTACAGTGCATCCGCTCACCACGCGGGATAACTCCCACCCCCCTAGTAAATCTATTCTGAGTTGGTTTTCTTTAGTTGCACTTGGCATGTAGAAATTATTAAATGTAAAACTGAGAAAAAAAAAATCATTTTTTTTCACCCCATTTTAAAAATATTTTATTCCTATTTAAGATTGTGTTATCTATACATGTAGGATAAAAAAGAGCCATATTTCACTTGCACTTAAACAGAAAGAGTGACATTGGGGTAGAATGAACGCATTGCAAATGTGCCAAAAAGGCTTGGATCTCAAAATAGCCGCGGTCCTTAACAGGTTCAAGTCGTTTAAAAGGACCAGGGCTGCTAGCGGTGGCTAATGGAGTGACGTTAGTTCAGAGCATCATGGAGAAGGTTTGTCTTGCATGGAGAAGCACCTCCAAATCAGTGAAGAGACAGGTGGGGGGGGGCGGCTGCAGGGAAGCAGAGGGTCAGGAGGTAAGTGGTGATAGTTTCTCTATAAGGGGTACCTAAAATCTATCTATACCCCTAAACTCTGTACATCTGGATCTCTTTAATATATTAATTTTTTTCCATTTAGATTCTATCTACTGCGATAAGTCCATTCGAGCTTATAACCCTAAAATTTGCAATCCTCGCCACACTTACAGCTCTAGTCAGTAAACTCCACATGGAACGCTATTTCCGTCAATTTAAGCCACTTACCTCTCTCCGCATCCCTTAAAAAGTAAACATAAACACACATGCTGCCTTCACACAGCCAGATCCATTCTAATTCCTTAATCTCATCTGTAATCTTTTAAAAAGAAATGGAAATCACTTCTGTAACGGATCACCTGGCACCCCGACTGGGTACCTCCGTTGAAGGATGCTCCTAGCGCTTCCTGAGGACTCCAAGCACTCCAGCCGACACCATAACTACCGTAGACTCCTCCAGAGAGCAAGGCAGAAACAAGCTCTTACAAAGCTTAGTAGTGAGTTAGCAAAGGAGTATGACAAGCATAGCAATCCCTTGTAGCAGATTCCCCCAATAAGAGACAGCACTCCAAATTGAGGGTGAAGTAGAACTGACTGTACTGGCACATACAGCCTCTTTTATTCACAATCCACAAACATAGTACTGCCCACAGGGTTTTGAAATACAACCAATCAATCCGTACAATACACACAGACACTCCCACACAAAATCCTCCCCTCTGCCTGTGATATGATTGCTGAACACAATGGGTAATATAATTATCACAGGCAGAGAAATACAGTTTTTACAAAATATTAATAACTTCCAAAATATACATGCCATTCACATGAAACATACATTTTCAGAATCCGCATGTTTGAAAGATACACATACTCAAAAATCAGGGCAATCGGTTCAGGGGTTAAAAAGTTAAGGGAAAGTCCTATTTGACAAAATGAAGCATGGTTTTTCTGCCGAAAACCAGTTCCACAGAGTCTTCTATCCTGGAGATAATTGGGAAGTAATCCAATTATCTCCAAGGACAGAGGCAAAACTCCATTAGCCACATGGTAGCAAAATACAATAAAATACATAAAAATATATAACTGTGCAGCGATTGCATAAAACGGGTACATTCAACATATCTCCAGATAGCTTAGATCTGAGCGCAAATTATTACTGAATGGCGCTCAGATCACATACATACAGTTCAGTTGCCATGGAGCCAAAGTCTTTCACATAGTCTTTCGTTATATGAATGGGCTCCATGGCATAGCTATCTGGGGTAACACTGCTCACATAGGGAAAGTACCGAATGACCCGGCTTTCGGGTCTTTGCAGGGGAAAATCCAGCATTTCAACATGGAGCCATAGTCACAGGGCAGGAGGCTGGCAATCAGTCTTCTCCAATGCCCAGTGGCGAGGCTGGTTCCGTCACAACTTCAAAGCCTTTTACGTTCTCAGCCTGTCAGCCTGTGAGACTCACATATCTGTTAATGCTGTTTGAGCATGACTGGAAAAGTGAGTGGCCCCTCGAGTAGGTGAAAGAATTGCTTCACGTCGACCCTGAAGCACGTGATGTCTTGTGATGAACGTAAAAACCTTTGAAAATCACAGGTCTTTAGCAGGAAGCGGCTCTAGATGCTGTCTGTCTGCGAGCCACTGACGTATGTTTTATGCAAAATGGAAACAGCCATTTTGTCTGAATGTTTTACACTGTGAGAAAAAAGGGACATTTTCTTTGCCCCAAAACCACTAAATTAAGATGAAGTGGATGAGAGCTTAGTGTCCCTTTAAGTGCATGTCATTAGCAGCTTGACTCATTCACCATTTCCAATATAACAGGAGAGGCACATCAAACTAAAGCATTATTACAATTATTTATTTTTTTTAATGCAAATGATCAAATGGTTATATGCTTTGGATAACAAAGCAAAGCACTTAAAGCATACTAATTAAAGACAAGTGAGCCACGCTGGTCCCTTGAGAAAGAGATTACTTAATGCCGAAATCTTGCGCGTAGGTTTGTAGACTCTGGTTTTGCGCCATGGTACGGTCATGGTTAATTTGTATGCTTTTTGTATTTTGCCTATGTTGCAATTAAACAGCAGCATATTATACAAACACATAACCAGCTTTCAAACGCCAAACCTACATACAAACACAGCACTACACTCAAACGCTACACACAAACACACAACTGCATTTAAATGCCAACACTATATACAAACACACTACTGCAGTCAAACACAACTCACATATAAAATTACATTTAAATGCCAACACTACATACATATACACCGCTTCACTCAAACGCTACAAACAAACACAAATATTAAATTCAAATGCCAACACTACATACAAACACACCACTGCACTCAAACGCTACAAACACAAAAATTACATTCAAATGCCAATACTACATACAAACACACCACTGCAGTCAAACACAACACACATACAAAAATTACATTTAAATGCCAACACAACATACAAACACACCGCTCCACTCAAACGCTACACACAAACACAAACATTTAATTTAAATGCAAACACTATGTACAAACACACTGCACACATTCCATACAAAAGCATTTAATCTTCCATTTAAACAAATTTATTTATCAAATATTTCCTCACAAATACAACCCTGCATGGATTGGTATACAGTAGATCCCCAGCTGTAAAGCATTGCAGGAGTTGTACGACAGTTCAGGATGTACATTTTAGCCACTCTTGCACAACACAGGGGACCCAAAAATAAAAACGTGCATCAGGACTCTCTCTACATTAGTTCCACCACTGTTTGTGAGGAGTTGAAAACAAACTAATTTCGGCTGAAAGAGCCATGTTGGAACAAAAAGCAATGCTGGCATTGACCTAAATGTTTCAAGATAATTGTGAACTAATTACTGTTACTGTTTGGTAAATAGCATCCTTGCTAAAAAAGGCAGACAACATTAAAAACAAACAAACAAACACAACCAGAATAACATGATATTTTGCTTTAAGCTGTGTATCTGTTTCTAAGAAAAAAACACCACCACATAGGGATAACATCATATTTTGTATTACACAGAACTACCATTCCTGCCAGGAACCTGTTCCAAGTATCCACTACTTCTTTATCAAGTCTTATTTTGCTTCTTTAAATCTCATTTATACAAACACTCCAGCAGCACTTCCTGCCTACCACTGACTTGCCGTAAGCAATGTGTTCCCTAGTACAGGATGGGACCCCCCTCAATGCCATGCAAGGTACCCCTATTATTGCACAGCAAGGGGTCACAGGCTGCCTGCTGGTGTGATTCTCCCAATGCAGCATGCTTGCACAGAATCTGATCTTTTTTTTTAATTCCCATGCATTACTCACCCCCTCTGCAGTGCGTTTATAAACAAGGATAAACAGGTAACTCACCACAATGTAGAACGTCACGTCTTCATTTCATATTGTGTCTCAATCATCATTGACATGTTCTTACTTTTTTGTGGATGTGCTTTCAAAACTGACAGCTGTGATTGCAGTCCATACTGCCTTTCTTTTATTCCGCCACTTCACTGCAAAATAGACTCTCAAGGGTGCTGCGTTAAAAGATGTCTGAATGGAGCACTTGATTTTCCCGCAGTTGCTGAGACT
This sequence comes from Pelobates cultripes, assembly GCA_933207985.1. NCBI lineage: Eukaryota > Metazoa > Chordata > Amphibia > Anura > Pelobatidae > Pelobates > Pelobates cultripes. The sequence continues at coordinate 21,557,824 of OW240924.1, forward strand.
CCTCAATCTCTCCTTTTACCCTGAGTAGTAAAGCAGAATTGCACTGTATCCCTCGTAGAGGTCAGGCATTGCAGATCGATGCCACCCCTCCTCTCTACATCAAAGGCTCTTATCTTGCTCTTTTTCTATCCTTGATCCAATCCTCCGTGAATATTTTCTCCCTATTTGCCTGGATCGCAGCCTCGTTATTTTGGTTTTTTTTGTGTGTGTGTCTTGACTCTTAACTCTTCCAGTCCGAATAACTCTGACACATTTCAAACCCACGACAATGATCTCCACCTGGCTGAGCCATTCTCCCAGGTACCCTTGGGTCTGGCTGATGATAAATCATTGCGGTCATCCCTGCACATTGTAAATGAGTCAGGCTACAAATGGCATGACAAACAGTTTCTAATAAAAAATAAAAAAAAGCTTATATTTGGAATGAGTAATGTGTTGTACCGTGCATTGTGAGACACTGGAGCTCGTGTTTAAATAATGTAGCCATCTCAAACACTGTCATCTTATCCTTGTAGACTATAGCCAAGACCAGGTGTGCGCTATAAACACAAACAGCTACTAGCTAAACAGACAGTTTTGATAAACAGAGCAGTATATAGAGCAAGGACATAGTATTGGAGAATCAGGCAAAAGGAAAAGCGGGCTAATTCAAAGGTCAGGACAGGCAGCAAAAGTTCCTGGTCGATGTAAGAAATGGATAAGATCAGAGAATGTAACTAAATGTCAGGAAGTCAGGAAACAGTATCTAGGGGAATGTAACCGAGAATAAGGTACTCTGGACAGTAAACGTGATAATAACTGAGTAAAGTGGTCTCAGGGAGGGGACACAGAAATTACGCCGTATCTGGAGTTGTATAGAATAAAACAATATTTCTATGGAATGTGTACGTTCTGGGTATGTCTTGTTAGTGTGTACCAATATGCTGCATGCTTTGGTATTATCATTATTATTATATTATTATTTTTATATAGCGCCAACAAACTCCGCAGCTCTGTACAATGGGTGTACCAACAGACAAGTATTTATAAATAGATGAGTTGGACGCACAGGAGCAGAGGGGGTTGAGGGCCCAATGAGCTTACATGGAAGCTGCCCATAGAGATCACACAGGGTGAGGTTATTAGGGGAGTGGGTAGAACCCTTGCAAGTGCTATAGTTATCATGGCAGAAAATTACAGTCAAATAAAGCGATTTAATAAATGGCGCACTTCAGTATCTATTTTAATTCATCATTTGCGACAAACCTTTCAAACAAATATTCACAACTCCTTTCGATGATGACTCTATACAGAGAAGGTATAGGGGTGTTGGATTGGGCAATTAATTTTTGGGCATGGTTTGGTTTGTGCAAGAACGAGGGTCACTGAGTTACCCTTTCCATAATACAATTTATTAAACTATGCTCATTTAAAAGTAGTGAGATAGCCTATGTTGGCAATTTTTGAAATAAATGATTACAAGAACAGCACAATTTAATTTGTGTTTTATTTTAAAGGACCACTCTAGGCACCCAGACCACTTCAGCTTAATGAAGTGGTCTGGGTGCCAGGTCCTTCTAGGGTTAACCCATTTTTTCATAATTATAGCAGTTTCAGAGAAACTGCTATAATTATGAATGGGTTAAGCCTTCCCCCTAATCCTCTAGTGGCTGTCTCATTGACAGCCACTAGAGGCGCTTGCGTGCTTCTCACTGTGAAAATCACAGTGAGAGCACGCCAGCGTCCATAGGAAAGCATTGTAAATGCTTTCCTATGAGACCGGCTGAATGCGCGCGCAGCTCTTGCCGCGCGTGCGCATTCAACCGGGCGAACGGAGGAGGAGAGGAGGGAGAAGAGCTCCCCGCCCAGCGCTGGAAAAAGGTAAGTTTAACCCCTTTCCCCTTTCCAGAGCCGGGCGGGAGGGGGTCCCTGAGGGTGGGGGCACCCTCAGGGCACTATAGTGCCAGGAAAACGAGTATGTTTTCCTGGCACTAGAGTGGTCCTTTAAGTGACTGTAAAGTATTCATTGTTATTTCTGTGTTCGGGACATTTATTCATTCTACCGAACGGAGACCACCCTGGGTAGCAATCAGAACTTAGAACACCAAGTAACCACGAAAACCGCAAGGTAATTGAGTGCTTCTAGGTGGCTTCCATTAGGCATACGAACACGTGGCGAGAACAAAGGATGGCGGCCATCTTAGATCTCCTGAACGTGGTCAGCGGGACTTACTCGTGGATTGCCTGGACCCATTTTCGGCATGACAAACACACAAACACCTGGTCTCTATGGAAATCCCGTCTGACCGATTTCCACTTACAGTATCAAACTGGCGTTCGGGAGTTTCAATCAACCAAATGAGGGGAACATTCATATGGAACCAGATGCTGTATAACTGTCGTAGTTTTTGTGTAATTCCACATGAACGGAGACCGGCTCTTGCTACCAATTTCATGGAACTCTAACTCGAATACAACCACATGACGAGCCGGCCAAACTTCCACACAATGCGACACGAAAACTACCGAACGGATTTTCGTGCAATTTGGATATGTTACTCCTAGTATCCTCAGCTACCCAGGGATGTGGTTTTTATATTTCTATGATATGTAGAAAGTATATTTTTAAAAATGTGGAAAATTGTTAATGTTTCTGGCCAGCGGGTAATTGAGTTTAGTATGTTACTGAAACTCAATTATCTAGCCTGGCCCAGAGGAGGAGCTTGTACTGTATAAATAGAATGCATGTTGCTTCCAGTAAATCAGTCTTGTTCCAGCATTAATCTTTGGCTCATGTGTGGATTATTTAGCGATACCAGCGTTATTTTACCCTGTGGATTATTGTTTTTATTCTGCTATTGGGAAAAAGGGAATAATGGACGGTGATACAGATTACTACCGTCACAGAGGGACTATAAGAAACAGGTGTCAGTGAGAGGGATGTTTCCAGTTCGGCTATTTTTATCTTAAAGGACCACTCTAGGCCCCCAGACCACTTCAGCTTAATGAAGTGGTCTGGGTGCCTGGTCCAGCTAGGGTTAACCCATTTTTTTCAGAGAAACTGCTATGTTTATGAATGGGTTAAGCCTTCCCCTATTTCCTCTAGCGGCTGTCTCATTGACAGCCGCTAGAGGCGCTTGCGTGCTTCTCACTGTGATTTTCACAGTGAGAGCACGCAAGCATCCATAGGAAAGCATTATGAATGCTTTCCTATGAGACCGGCTGAATGCGCGCGCAGCTTTTGCCGCGCGTGCGCATTCAGCCGACGGGGAAGAGAAGAGGAGGATCGGAGGAGGAGAGCTCCCCGCCCAGCGCTGGAAAAAGGTAAGTTTAACCCCTTTTCCCCTTTCCAGAGCCGGGTGGGAGGGGGTCTCTGAGGGTGGGGGCACCCTCGGGGCACTATAGTGCCGGGAAATGAGTATGTTTACCTGGCACTATAGTGGTCCTTTAAATAAACAGAGTGAGAGTTATTGTTACTTAATCTAACTTAATAGCTGTCACATGCCCATGCATGTTCTTAAAGGACCACGTTGGGCACCATAACATGGGCGGAAGCCGGCAGGAAAGATCAAAAGATCTCTCCTGCCGGCCCATGCAGGGCAGCATCGGCCCAAAGATAGAGTTCTGTCCCATCATGGGCCGGAGGGGAGATTGGGCAGTGAGCCGGTCACCCTCCGCGCACGCCGAGCGGCTTCCTTTCTCTTCTTCTCGCTAGCTCCGAGATTATCAGAGTGTTGACATGGTAACCCACGGCAACGCTCTGCAAAAACGATGCTCGTGAGAGGGAGATGGTCTGTACCCTGTGGGGTACAGACTGAAATTACCTGCCAACTGGACCACCAGGGTTCTGTGTGTGGCGTGCCCCCTCACTGGACCACCAGGTACCTGCATGTTTCCTCTGCACAGTTATAATAGGGAGTAAATGTTGTTGTTTTTTTTTTAATTATTAAATTATTCATTTAAGTCCATATCCAACCACAAAGTTATAAAAGGAAGTAAATGGTAAATTTCTTGTTTTACTTTTTTAAAATTAAATAATTAATTTAAGACCATATGCACTAACACACACACACTGCACCCCCTGCACTAACACACAAACACACTGCACTCCTTGCACTAACACACAAGCATACTTACACACAAACACACTACACACACTATACCCCTATATACACACACTATACCTCCTGCACTTACACACAAACACACTGCACAGATGCTATACCTCTCTATAAATATTACACACACTCTACATCCATGTATGCACATTGCACCCTTTGCACTCACACAAACACACTACACACACTCTATACCCCTTATATACACAGTATACCCTGAGCACTCACATACGCACAGTAAACACACTCTATACTGCCTAAACAAACACTACACTCCCTGCACTCACATACTTTATACCCCTATAAACACACATATTACACCCCCTGCATGCACACACACCAATTTATATCCCCTATAAATACACATTCTACACCCCCTGTACACACTACACCACCTATGCATACATTGCCGCACCTATACACATGTGCTCTACAGCCCCTATATACATACACACACTACAGCCCCTAGATACACTCTATCTCACCATGTGAGTGTGCTTCATATGGATAATATATCACTCTATTTGTTTAAGACATACTGCATCATATTCTGTCTATTTCTTTCCCTCAGACATTCTGTTGTATTCAGTGGCGTCCACATGACCCATGGGGCCCCGCTGCGAAAATTGATCCGTGGGCCCCGCCCCCCCATGCGCTTACTCGGCGTGGGTCAGGGACGCAACACATTGCGGCGGTCGCAGGGGTTGCAGGGCTGCCACCCCGCGACCGCGGTATGCACACACACTTAAAGGACCACTATAGTGCCAGGAAAACATACTCGCGGGCGGGGAGCTTTCCTCCTTCTCTCCTTCTTCCTAGCGACGTCATCGACTGAATGCGCATGCGCGGCAGGAGCCGCGCGCGCATTCAGCCAGTCTCATAGGAAAGCATTTACAATGCTTTCCTATGGACGCTGGCGTCTTCTCACTGTGATTTTCAAAGTGAGAAGCACGCAAACGCCTCTAGCAGCTTTCAATGAGACAGCCATTAGAAGCTTTAGAGGCTGGATTAACCCTCAGTGTAAACATAGCAGTTTCTCTGAAACTGCTATGTTTATAAAAAAAAGGGTTAATCCTAGCTGGACCAGGCACCCAGACCACTTCATTAAGCTAACGTGGTCTGGGTGCCTATAGTGGTCCTTTAAAGGACCACTACAGACACCCAGATCACATCAGCTCAATGAAGTGGTCTGGGTGCAGGTCCCTCTAGTTTTAACCCTGCAGCTGAAAACATAGCTGTTTCAGAGAAACGGCTATGTTTCACTGAGGGTTAATCCAGCCTTTGGTGGCTGTCTCATTGACAGCCGCTAGAGGAGCTTCCACGATTCTCACTGTGAAACTCACAGTGAGAAGACACTGAACGTCCATAGGAAAGCATTGAGTAATGCTTTTCTATGGGCGGTTTAAATGCGCGCGCACCTTTTGCCGCACATGTGCATTCGGAGCTGAGATACAGAGGGATCCCCAACGCCAAGGGAGTCCGGCGCTGGAGAAAGGTAAATGCTGAAGACACACACACACACTCTCACGAACAGACGCATACACACTCACTTACAAAAAATACACCTTCACTGACAAACACACACTCAATAACAGACATCAAACACACTCACTGACACTCACTAGCAGACACACACCCAATAACAGACACACTAACACACACACTAACACTAACACACACACACACACACACAAACACACACACAAACACTAACACACACAAACACACACACAAACACTAACACACACACAAACACACACGCTAACACACACACACTAACACACACACAAACACACAAACACTAACACACACACAAACACACACTAACACACACACACACTAACACACACACAAACACATTTTTTTTTTAATTTAATCCCCCCTTACCTTTTGGAGTGCTGGGGTGATTCCCTGGGGTCCAGTGGTGGTGCTGCTGAATCTTCGTCATCTTCCGGCTCCAGCATCCCTATGCGGCGCGTGAGGGAGCTGAAGAGGAAGCACTCAGAGCAGAGTGCTCCCTCGCGCGCCCTCCCGCCTGCCTGCCCGGTGACAGCAGGGCCAGCCTCGGGGGGGCCCTGAACGTCCAGCCTCGGGGGGGGCCCTGAGGTGGCTGGCTCCTGGGCCCCCCAGGAGAAGAGGCTGGCCCTATGGGTACATACTGGGTCGCAGGGGCGACCGGGCCCCTTGGTGGGCCGGGCCCGGTCGCAGCCGTGACCCCTGCGACCCCGGTGTGTACGCCACTGGTTGTATTTTATTCCCTTATTTTAGGGTAAGTGTACATATTCAGCGCTCCACTGGTTTTTGTTTGATATGGTTGGTTCTTCCCACTCAAATAATATTCCACTATCTGGTCTACACTCACAAACACATTGTACAGCCTTACATGCACACACTACATCCCCTAGGCCCACATACTTCACAAGCCCTCTAAACACACACACACTTTACAACCCAGAAACACACACAAACTACAGCAGCCCCTAGCCACACGTAGTACGTCACAAACAGACCCCTTTACACATACAATACAACACAAATAGTTATTTGGTGGGGGGTGCGTGTTAATGGTGGTGACATTACACGTCCCCTATCTGGCCCTGCCCCTCCTAGTGGGCTGCTCTGCCTTGAATTGCCCGGGCTGAATTTTTGTCCCAGTCCGGCCCTGATCGACCTACTGCCTTCTGCCACACCAGTGTTTCCAGACTACATGAAGTTTAAAATGTTTAGTAAAATGGTAATATAACATATTCTTGTTTAGATTATGACTAAATCCTTCTTCCATAACGTGGAAGATCAGATGGACATATATCCTACAAGTTCCTCTAACCCTTACATTTCCACAGTGGTGAATATTGTTGAGGGCTCTTGGCCCTGTTCAAGTTGTTCAGTGAAGGTCTCCACTAGTACAGACTATTATATAGTGGACTGAGCCATCAGCTGATGATTTAAGAACCATTATATATGATTTCTTGGTGTATTGTTAATAAACATCTTGCTGATATACTCAGTGTCTAAATCTAATCTGCCAATCCTATGATCTTCAGAGCATTGTGTTACTTTATGAATAATTAATGATTATTGCTAAAGTTAGGAAGCCCCAAATTGAATCGCAATTAGAAAAACATGTAATAGTCCGGTCAAGTTTTATAATTGAACTGTTCACAGTGGCGTGATGGCAGTAGGGATCCGTGGTGGTTGGACTGCGAGAGATTAGAGGGTTCACAAAACAATGTCTCATGGACACAAATGAGGCGTGAAGTCAATTGACGGACTTAATATCCGTGGATATGGTGCTGGATGTAAGGATTAGCCATCTGTATCGTACAGACAATGTCTAGATCCATTCATGCCATTAGGAACCACGATGCACGTAAAACCACGGACATGATTAATAGCTCGCACACAAATGCAGATGTCACATTGATTAAGATAGGATGCCTAGGGTACACTTTGAACATGAAACCAGGATTTTTAAAATCTCTTTTTAACAAAAGTAACAATAGCCCATTGAGAGTACTTTGGGTCAACATTTACAATTAAAAAGTATATTTACGCTAATAACAGTATCAGTCTTAACACAGTATTAATTTATTTTTGCGCCAATGGTAGATCAGCATCGATTTTCTGCTTTCCGCAGCCGACTACCATCTCTATTAAGAGGATTGATTTTCCATTCAAATTGTTGCAGATCTCTCAGCCAGGAGATTAAAAGGATATACATTAGCGCCTTATGAACATGAATCCCCCACCCTTGCAGCAAGCTGGGAGACGAGATGATGCCCCAAACAAGTGAGAGTAATTGGAAGGAAAAACTGTTTACAATAATGGATTGGTAGCACGATGCCGCGTGGGTTGACATCTAAAATATTCTGCTTAAAACATAATTTAACCCTTTTTTAAAGAAATCTTTTTATTTCCCATGGGCACGTTGGAAAAACCTGGATAATATTCTGTTATAATTTATATATATATTTTTAAAATTCTTTATCTTAATACGTGAACACCAGCAGGTTACGGACATGTACGTATGCATTAGTACTCAGTAAAACACTATACGTTTTAACATAAAACATTATCGTATGCAGAGATCAATTAAACATAACATATACTGTGAATATTTATTGGCTGTACCTACAACGTTGCTTCCACATGGTCAACACGCTCAATTCATGCTGTCTGGCTAGGGGTGGAAACAATGCCCGTGCACATATTTACATGGGTGATGGTGAAGGGTACAGGGAGTGGGTATGCCTGATGCAACTGGTGAGCTACCTAATTGTGGTTGTTGTGCGGAGTGGGTCAATGATATAATTTCTAATGTTATAAAGTTATGCCATAATGTAAACTTCTGTGCTCTACTTCACCTTGTGATCCCTTCTTAAAAACAGCATGTAATGCCTTTGCAATGTTATATAACCCATTAACATGCAGCCTTATCCCTCCAATCTACCTCCCACAATTGCTTTAGTTACAGCGCTTTCCTCTTGATTGTAAGCTTGTTGGACAAGCTCTGACCAACTGCTGCTTTATCTGTCAAGCTGGTTGCAATAACACAATTTTAAGACTAATTATTTTATATGCGCCAAATAAACCTTTGAAACCAATAGAAATCAATTTATAAAGCTTGGTGAGTGGCAGTGTAAAATGTGAAATAGTACACTCAGATGGGTATAGGCTGTATTATAGGGAAAGCTAAGGTGTCTTTAAATGAAGGAAAACGGTCAAAAAGAGAAGATTGGTTCTCATTAAAGGGCCACTTAAAGAACCTAGACAACTTTATCTCAATGATGTGGCCTGGGTGCAGTGGACCTTTAGTGTTAACACTGCAATCTAAAACATTTAACAGAACACTATAGTGTTAGGAATATGCTTAAAGGACCACTATAGTGCCAGGAAAACAAACTCGTTTTCCTGGCACTATAGTGTTAATAGGTCCCTCATGGCCCCCCTCCTGCCGTACTGAAGGGGGAGGAAGGGGTTAACAACTCACCTTTCTCCAACGCTGGGCTCCCTCGGCGCTGGGGACTCTCCTCATCCTTTCGACTTCATTGGCCAAATGTGCATGCACGGCAAGAGCCGTGCACGCATTCAGTCAGTCCATAGGAAAGCATTTCTCAATGCTTTCCTATGGACGCTGGTGCTTCTCACTGTGAAAATCACAGTGAGAAGCACGGAAGCGCCTCTAGTGGCTGTCAATGAGACAGCCACTAGAGGCTGGATTAACCCATATGTAAACATGTTTACAGCATAAAGGGTTAAACCTAGCTGGACCTGGCACCCACACCACTTCATTCAGCTGAAGTGGTTTGGGTGCCTATAGTGGTCCTTTAAGGGTCCTTCTGTCCCTGCATGCCCCTGCCTATTGAAGCAATGCTTTCCTATGGGGTTTTGCAAGACCCTATATATCCTCATGCAAAGCTTGGGGACGTCCAGCATCGTTTCACAGAATGAAACTCTGTGAGAAAGCAGAAACTGTATCTAGTGGCTGTCTCGTAGAGAGTCTTAACCCTGCAATGTAAACATTGAAGTTTCTCTAAAACTGAAATGTTTTCACTTGCAGGATTAAGTGGACGGGGACAGTGTACCCAAACCACTTCAATAAGATGAAGTGGTGTGGGTGCCTATAGTGTCCCTTTAAATTTTGAAGAAACTGCAAGGTTTCCATTACAGGGTTAAACACAGCTCTAGTGGCTGTCTTCCTTGCAGCCTCCAGAGGGACTTCCCATGACGGAGTCAGACTTGGTTCTCAATCAAATACTGTTACTAGAGCGGCATTTGATTGCCATAGTGTTTTGCCGTGCATGCTTCCCGCATGGGGAAGCATTGGATTGGCTTAGATCATCAATCTTGCCAGAGAAGGGAAGCATCCATGGAGAGACCAGCAGGGCGAGGGTCTAAAGGTAAGCAAAACCTACCTGAACCTCTGTCCCTTCCTCAACTAGAATAAACACTATTTGTTTATTTTGTTCACCTTTATTGGTAGCACTATGCACTAGTTTTAGTTAATTTAAGTGTGTTTTGTTTATTCTAGCTGAGGAAGGGACAGAGGTTCAGGTAGGCACTAGTGGTTTATCCACGGTGCCGAGGTATAATAGGGACAACCTTGCTTTATTTTAGCATTGGGTTTTGGGGGATTTCAAGAGGGGTTCTTCTTCTAAATAATTTAATCAATTTCTCCCTCCTCCTCTCCTTTTACCTCTGTATATCCTGGTTCCTTTGGATAGGCAGCTTGGCATTTTCAGCTTTTTAGCTGATTTTATATACAGTTTTTTTCTGTGCCTATATGCCTTCTACTATATGTCTCTAATATAGACATTTAGAGTGTTCTTTAGCCTTTATTGGTTTATTCTATATACTATTTCCTTTAGGTTTATTAACTTTTTTAACACGTTATTCTCTGATTGGACCTTTATTCCGCTTACTCTCATTTTGTTTACCGCCTAACTAGTGGGTTACTCCCACACAGAGAATAACAAGTGGTCTTCTCTTAGGAGCTATCATCTGGTCCCTTTACTTATAGGGTTCCTTTTGGACCTGCTCCTTTATTATCTTTATTGCTTTATTTCTGTAAGAAAATGGTTATTATCTTTGAAATTTGGGAGGGGAGGAGGTGACAATGATGTCAGGAAACTATTAAATAAAAATAAGAAAATGTTTCTCTCTATAGTTTCCCTTTAATAATCACTGTCGCCAGCTTCACAGCTGGTGCAAGAGGACCATTGGCAAGAAAACAGCCTATATCCAATGCAAATGGGTGTCCATCCATCAGTCCAAACACAAGTGATACACTATTTACGATCAACAGGTTTTTTTCCATGCTTGCCATGGCAGTGAGTTCACAACATTGGCTCACCAGATGAGTAAGTCGATATAATGAGCATCCGGTAAACATACACCACATACTCTAGCAGTGATTTTTTTTGGTGACGTACTTAGAGCAAGGTGACAGCAAAGCTGCAGTTGGCGAGAAAAAGAAGGGGCATGCCGAACCAGATGCCAAGGCATGCATCGAGTATGTAACTCGGTGCGAGGTATGCCTATCCTGACTCCTGCACAGGGCCGCCATCAGGGGGTGACAACCTTAATGGTTGTCATGGGCCCGGCGGCCCTGGGGGGCCCGGCTGCCCGGGCCCCACGTGTGGGGCTCATCGGGTGGCCCACACACTTAGGCCCTATATCTTCAGGGGCCTGGTCAGCGCTGTGGCCATGGTATAACGCGACCGGGCCCCTTAAAAAAAAAAAAAGCAGCCGCAAGTGCTGCTGGGAGGAAGTGGTCACTTCCTCCCAGCTCACTCCGCGCGGGAGGAGTGCACGCGCGCCGGTGAAGAGGGAGAGCCAGGCAGCGAAGAGTGAGCCGTGCCAACAGCCACCCTCCTGCAAAGAAAAGGTAAGAGACAGGGGGGTGGCTGGAAAATGAGCTGTGTGTGTGTGTGTATGTATGCATGTATGTATGTATGTCTGTCTGTATGTATGTGTATGTCTGTCTGAATGTCTGTCTGTCTATCTGTATGTCTATGTATGTCTGTATGTATGTATGTGTATGTCTGTCTGTATGTATGTATGTCTGTCTGTATGCGTGTATGTCTGTCTGTATGCATGTATGTCTGTCTGTCTGTATGCATGTATGTATGTCTATGTATGTCTGTCTGTATGTATGTATGTATGTGTATGTCTGTCTATCTGTATGCATGTCTGTATGTATGTCTGTCTGTCTGTCTATCTGTATGCATGTATGTCTGTCTGTCTGCATGTCTGTATGCATGTATGTCTGTCTGCATGTCTGTATGCATGTGTGTCTGTCTGTGTATGTATGTCTGTCTGTATATATGTATGTCTATGTATGTCTGTCGGTCTGTATGCATATATGTCTATGTATGTCTGTCTGTGTGTATGTCTGTCTGTATGTATGCATGTATGTATGTCTGTCTATCTGTATGCATGTATGTCTGTCTGTCTGTATGTATGTGTATGCATGTCTGTATGTATGCATGTGTGTATGTCTGTCTGTATGCATGTATGTGTCACGATTCGAGGAACCCAACACGCTGGCACACACACACACACACAGAAAAGGTGCCGTACCGGACCTTAGAGTGGCCGGGCTAAGCACGCTAAGAATAGTCAGGAGACAAGCCAGGTAAAGGGAGCCAGAAAACAGGAGAACGAGAAACAAGCCGAGGTCAAAGGAGTGGAGAAGACAGAATAATCGGAATAACGAGCCAAGTAATCGGTAACCAGAGAGCAAGACGAGAACACTACGCTACAGGTATCACAAGACCACAACAGGGCACTGAGGGACAGGAAAGGTAAGTATAAATACCCTTGGTTTAATTCTGATTGGATAACTTCCAATCAGAATTAACAATCACACATGGGGGATATCTATACCCCCCACTGTGATTGTGGTACTGTTTCTTTAACGCCGGGTCACTCACGTGACCCCGGCGTTTACATAATTCATTGACCTCCCAGCGTGCAGCGTTATACATGCTGCCGCTGGGGGGCGTGGAGGACGCGGGCGGCGAGCGGCAGAGAGGAGACGCCGCTCGCCGAGAGGTAAGCAGAGGGGAGACCGCGGGCGGCGAAGGAGTGAGGGTGAGTGCTGCAAGCGGCGTGCAGCCTCCCCTCCTAGCCGCCCGCGGATCCCTGACAGTATGTCTGTCTGTATGCATGTATGTCTGTCTGTCTGTATATATGTATGTATGTCTATGTATGTCTGTCTGTATGCATGTATGTCTATGTATGTCTGTCTGTGTGCATGCATGTCTATGTATTTCTGTATGTATGTCTGTTTTTCTGTCTGACTGTATGTCTGTGTATGTATGTCTGTATGCATGCATGTATGTCTATGGCTGTATGTCTGTATGCATGTATGTATGTCTATGTATGTATGTATATATGTATGTCTGTATATATGTATGTCTGTATGTCAGTATGAATGTATGTCTGCATATCATTATGAACGTATGACTGTGTGTATGTGTGTATGGATGTCTGTATGCATGTATGTCTGTCAGTATGTCTGTATATATGCATGTATGTCAGTCTGAATGTATGTATGTATGCCATTATGAATGTATGTCTGTGTATGTATGTATGCCATTATGAATGTATGTGTGTATGGATGTCAGTGTCTGTATGTATGAATGTATGTGTGTGTGTATGTGTCTTTATGTCCTCATGCATGTGTGTCTGTATGTATGTTAGTATGTGTCTGTCTGTCACTATGTATGCCTGTGTGTATGTCTCAGTATATGTGTGTCAGTATGTATGCCTGTATGCGTGTATGTCTGTTTCAGTATGTGTGTCTGTTAGTATGTATCTGTGTCCTTTTGTATCAGTGTGTGTGTTTGTGTCTGTGTGTGTTTATTCCTGTGGGCGGAATTTGGAGGCGGATCCAGTGGGCGGTATTTGGAGGTGGGCCCCAGAGGGCCCAGACCCCGAGCTGAGTTTGGGGCCCCAAAATTTCTGGTGACGGCCCTGGATTTGCACAAAATATCTTCGGTTTTTCTTTTGTGCTTTCTTTTCTTTTTGTGCCGCTATCCCTTTAAGGGAAATGTGTTTTTTTTTTTTTTTTGTACGAATATAAATTACATTTTAAAGCGTTCTGGGAGCATCCTCTCTTCAACTTGATGGAACTAAGTTCTTGTGGAAAGTTGGTAACTCTTGGTTGCCGCAACAAATGGAAGAAGCATAATGTCCTTGTCCGTTCCCACCGCAGGACTGCAATATCACCAATAACAGATGATGCCATGGCTTGCGTCCTGCTCGTGTGTGAGGGCGAACCAAAGCATGGCACAGTTAAACCGGCACCGAGTGATGCTCATTCAGAAGCAACACATAACACTAAAAATAGACTAAAACATTTCAGATGACTAAAATACGACTAAAACTAAATTAGCTTTTTAGTCAAAGGACTATGACTGAAGCTAAATTGAAATTTGCAGCAAAAATTCACACTGCATGCACGGTGACTACATTGCTATTTTTTATTTAAGATACTTATAAAAGAATACATATTTCTTGGCTGTGATCAGATTCGGCAGTTCTGAGTATACCTGTAGTGTATTTAAAGTAAATATGACCCGCTCTCCACTCCTAGCCGTAAGCTGTTACCACCACACTGGCAATGAGCAACCTTTAAGGAGATGCTTGGGGCTTATTCACAAAAACAGTGACCTTGCATGAACTGAAAACTGAGCTGCGAAATTTAGACCAGTTAGCCGAGCTGTGACTATAGCTAAATTGGATAATTTTTTTGGTCAGTTTGGTAGATAATCTAGTGAATAAACCATGTGTTTATATATTCAATATGCTATTCAGTACAAACATAGAGCTATTTAGTTTTTATTTAGAAAGAAAGAATCTTTTCTGCCTGATATCAGTTGCTCAAGGTCTGTCACAAGCTCTTTAGATAATGTGCTTCTGGGGGCGTGGCTGAGCCGAGCATGCGACAGGACGTGTAGAGCCCGAGCTCCTCATCCCCTGGCCATAAAACAGCAATAATTAAGCGCTCTAAACGGCCCAACATGGTCCGAAATAAGAGGACACAAGCTCTGGGGGGCTCCCCACGCCGCCACACAGGCACTATGGACGACTACGTTAGCACCCAGAGCACACCGGGCAGCTTCGGGCCGCCAGACAAAATGGCGCCCGGATCCCCGAGCCAGGACAGCATGGGCGACTCCATCCCAGATGACACGCTGGCCCAGATCAAACAGGAGCTGGCCATGATCTCCACCCACATGCTTACCAAGGCGGACTCTGGCGGTCTCCTGCAAGAACTCAAGACGGCGATCCGGGAGGAGATCACTGCACTGCGGACGGACTTGTCGGCGGTTGAAGTGAGGGTGGAGGCCTTGGAGACCGAGGCGCAGGCTTGCCGCACACAGCACCGGGCCGCAGAACTGGCCACCACACGACAGGGGAACATGCTGCTCTCCCTGCGACGCCAGGTGGAAGACCTGGAGAACAGGAGCCGGCGGCAGAACATTCGGATCCGGGGCCTACCGGAGCCGGACACCACCCCACTGCCAGACACCCTGAGGGCCCTCTTCCGACAGATCCTGGGCCAGGAGGGCCCCAAAGAAATCCAGTTTGACCGCGTCCACAGGGCGCTAGGGCCCCAACGCCAGGATGGCAGGCCCCGTGATGTACTTTGCTGCCTACACACTTACAGCACCAAGGAGAAGCTGATGGCGGCGACCCGGGGCATGACGAGCCTGCAGTTCAGGGGCTCGGAGGTGTCCCTCTACCAGGACCTCTCCGGCCTCACGTTAGATGCCAGACGCGCCCTCCGGCCCCTCACGACCACCCTGCGAGACAAGGGGATCCCTTACCGTTGGGGATTCCCCTTCAGCCTGCAAATTCGGCACGGCTCCACGTGGCTCCAGGTGCGCTGGCCCGGCGACATCCCGCGGGCACTGCGGACCCTCAAACTCCCGAACATCCGGGTCCGCAACTGGCTTTTGGATACCCCTCTGGCACCCCGACGGGACCCGGACGCGGAGGACCGCCCGCCGCCGACACGGAGAGAAGAAGCCCGGTCACCCCGGATGTGGGGTGGCCCGAGCGGAGCTGAGGAGTAATGGAGCGCAGGAGCCCGTGTGGCCCGGAATCAGCCGGACCACGAGGTACTTGGTGGGTCCTGGGTAGGGGGGTGAGGCTGCCCATAGCGGGATTAGGTAGCCTAGGTGGGGAGGGAGGACGAAGCTGTCTCTGAGACATTTGCGGACACTGATCCGGCCGCCACCGACTCTCCTCTCCCCGGCCGGGGCAACATACTGCCATCTGTTGCCACACTCACCGTGCATCCTCTTTTTTTTTTTTTTTCTTTCCTCTTCCAAGTGGCACATGCCCCCTGGTGTTTCTCCCCGGGTTAGAATAGGGACCGGAAGTGTTAGCTCCTGCCCGGGGTATGAGGTGGGCCTTGGGGGCTGCTGGGGGGGGGGAGGGGAATGGGGTCGCATGGGGAGACTCTGCACGCTCTTTATTTGGACAGCTCCTGGGGGGACTCTGGGAAAGGGGTGGGGGGTCTGGTGGAGTGGGGGCTGGGGGGGTACACGGCAGGGGGGGGGGTCCCGGCCCGGGGGGGTGGGCCCCGGCACGGAGAGGGCTTGGGGGGACGGGCTCGAGATGACCACACACGCTTGACATTGCCCCTAGGTTTAACTGCGTAGGGGGAGGCCCAGACGAAATGGGAACTAGACCTATGTACCTCTCACCCGGACCGCACCTTAGCACAGAATGGCTGTAGACAATCGACGAGGGCCAGGGGAGAGGACACGGGGGACCTATATTGAGACAGGACCAGTAGCTCTTATTTAGGGACACACCCATCCTCCACTCCTGCCCGCTCTGGGCCACACACGCACCCATAGACAGACTGTAACACACACTAGGACGGGGGACCAGGTGGGTGGTTAATTTAAGGGACGGAACACCCAGACCGGATTCACCCAACTAGACAGTCAAGTCTGCTTTTGTACATAGTTTCATTGTTGTGTTTGTTTAACTAGTTTCGCTCACAACCCTTTGACCACAGGGGCTACTGCCCCGCCGCGCGCCCGCGACCAGAGGACACCGCCCCATACGTTGGCCTTCTGCGTTAGGCGAACACATCCGGGTTTCCCCCGGCGCCCCTCCCCCTCCCCCCACCGGGTCCCCGCCCTTGCCCGCGCTTCCCCCCTCGGCCCCCGGGACGCCGCTCTGGCCTCCATGTCCGCCCAGGGAACTGGGGGGTTCGCCCAGGCGCCCCTTCGTCTTTGGTCCAACAATGTCAGGGGTCTAAATACGCCGGAACGGAGGTCACATCTGCTGAGAGCCCTGTGGGCGGCTCGGGCATCGGTCGCATTCCTCCAGGAGACCCATTTTCAGGGGAAAGAGGCTCCGGCCCTCCGGGATCGGAGGTTCCCCACGGGGTTCTTCGCCAACCACGGAGACGCCAAGAAAGCAGGAGTGGCTATCCTCTTCGCCAGCACCGTGCCCTTCAACTGCCTGGAGGAACTGGCCGACCCGAACGGACGCTACCTATTTATTAAAGGCACGATAGCAGACCGGCGATACACCTTCGCCTCTGTGTATGCACCTAATACCAAACAACATCGCTTCCTCACGAAAATAGCACGGCTGCTTGAGGGTTTCAGGGAGGGGCTCCTGATCCTCGCGGGTGACCTTAACATCCCCATGGACCCCCGCATGGACACCTCGAGGGGGGGCAGCTCACTGTCGGCAACCTGCCTTCGGGTCTCCCAGACGGCACTTCGAACAGCAGGGCTCGCGGACGGCTGGAGGGTCCTTCACCCAGACACGAGAGATTATTCCTACTATTCCCCAGTACACCGGGGACACAGCAGACTAGACTACATTTTTGTCTCTCAAGAGTACCTCCACCTGTTGCACTCATGTGAGATCCTTCCGGCCACATGGTCTGATCACTCCCCGGTTCTGGCCGTCATGGCGTCCCCCCTGCACAAGCCCACACGCCGGCAATGGAAGCTAAATGACCAACTGCTAGCAGATGCAGTCACCCTGGCGGATGCCAAGACGGTTCTCCGCCAATATTTCAATGAAAATGATGCCACAGAGACGTCACACCTGACCCGCTGGGAAGCACACAAGTGCGTAATCCGGGGACATTTCATCAAGGTTGGCACAGCGCGAAAGAAGGAGTCGCGCAGGCTCCTAACGGACCTCCATGCGCGGGTCGCCCAGTTAGACCAAGACCACAAAGCTACAGACTCGGAGGAAGTATACAGGGCTCTATTAGACGCACGACGGGCACTACAACACCAACTGTCTAAACAACTCTCACACTCACTGCGGAAATCCAATCGCCACTTCTACGAGTTCTCCAATAAGTGTGGCCGACTGCTCGCCAGAATGTTGCAGCAGAAACGCCGCCAGAGCCATATAACTAAAATCAGGTCGCATAACGGTCTCATTACACAAGTACCTGACAAGATAGTCGGGGAATTCCGAGATTACTATGCCAAACTCTACAACATTGCACCGGACAGGACAACCGAGGAGACGCACAGGAGACAAACGAAGACTCAAGCCTACTTAGACCAACATGTCACCCGGATTCTCACACGCGAACAAAGGGAGGAACTCGAATCCCCCATTACGCTTGAGGAGCTACAGGGGGCCCTAAAAAACACCCCCCTCGATAAGGCCCCGGGACCTGATGGGCTCCCCCCACGCTACCTTAAGGCATTCGGAGAGATCCTACTACCGGAACTATTGTCGGGCCTGAATTCGCTACTGGAAGAAGGACGGTTTCAGGGGGACACCCTCCTGGCAACCATAACGGTTATTCCCAAGGAAGGCAAGGACCCAGCCGAATGCTCCAGCTATAGACCGATCTCACTACTCAACTCTGATCTAAAACTTTTTACGAAGGTCCTAGCGAACCGCATAGGCCGCCTGATCTCTACGCTGGTTCACCCGGATCAAACTGGCTTCATCCCGGGGAGAGAAGCTAGGGACAACACGGTCAGGGCTCTCAACATCCTGCACACACAACAGCGCTCTGAGCGGGGTAGCCTTCTCCTCTCTACCGACGCTGAGAAGGCCTTTGACAGGGTGGACTGGCACTTCCTTCAAGCCACGCTCCGGAAGATGGGCTTCGGCCCTAACATCCTGCGCTGGATTGCAGCGCTCTACACGACCCCGACGGCCCAGCTTCGGATCAACGGAGTCCTCTCCCCGACATTTGAGATAAAAAACGGGACCCGGCAGGGATGCCCCCTGTCCCCCCTTCTGTTTGCCCTCTCTCTGGAACCTTTTCTGGAGGCGGTCAGACGGGATGGGGGAATAACGGGGCTCACCCAAGGCGGCCGGGAACATAAGGTGGCGGCCTATGCGGATGACCTCCTATTCTTCATGGGAAGCCCACTGGTCACGATCCCTAATCTACTCTTGGCATTCGAAGCGTTCGGAGCCCTCTCCAACTTGAAACTCAACGCGACGAAGTCGGAAGCTCTTCCTATATCTCTGACACGTCAGCTGGGGGAACTCTTGCAGGCTCGCTTCCCCTTCCGGTGGTGCCCGCGCCGACTAAAATACCTAGGGATCTGGTTGACGAGGGACCTAACCCAGCTCTACCAGGAAAACTTCCTCCCCATCCTCCGCACACTCCAAGCGGACCTGATGCGCTGGGGGAAGCTCTGCGTGTCTTGGTTTGGTCGGATAAACGCAGTGAAGATGAACCTGCTGCCACGCCTGCTGTACCTGTTCCAGACCGTCCCAATAGCTCTGCCGCAGGCCTTCTTCCGATCCCTGGACTCCGCGATTCTGAAATTCATATGGTCGACGGGCCCACCGAGGGTGAGGAGGGCGCAGCTCATCCTCCCGAAGCACCGTGGAGGCACAGGATTGCCACATATCAAGGGATACTACCAGGCCTCCCACCTCTCCCGCATCATCGATTGGCATGTGTCAGCCACGGACAAACAGTGGGTTCAGCTGGAGCGGACATGGGCGCGGGGACGGATCCCGCCGGTGGTCTGGACGCGGGTTCCGATGCGAGACCAGGAACTCAGTCGCCACCCCTTCATTGGGGCGACGCTGAGGATATGGTCGAACATCCGCTATAAATTGCAGCTCACGACCTTCCCCGCACCCTTAACACCGGTTGTATACAACCCCGACCTGGCTGATGGGCTGCGAACGCAAGACGTGACCGGCATTGGGGAGGGGGGGGCCCGGCTCCTCCGGGAGTGGTGTACCAGGACAGGGATGAAAACCTACACCGCTCTGACAGCACAATCCAGACCCACGGGCCTGCTTCACTTCCGTTACCAACAAGTTAAGCATTACTACGCCACCCTCCAAGGGAGACAGTTACTGCACAGAGACCCCACGCAATTTGAGACTTACTGCTCCAGTGAAGAACACCTGACCCGCGGGATATCGATGCTCTACGCAATGCTCCTGGCTGCTGACCAGGGAGCGCCAGCACACTTCCACGCCAGGTGGGAACAAGCAACAGGGGTCGCCCTGACGGACCAGCAATGGGAGAAGGTTCACATTCTCACGCACCAGGGGATCCTAAGTACCAAAATGAGAGAACTTAACTACAAAGTCCTGACCTGCTGGTACAGGACTCCGTCCAAACTGCGGTCCATGGGACTAGCAACTGACGACTCATGCTGGCGATGTAGAGCCGCTGAAGGTACAGACCTGCATGTCTGGTGGGCATGCCCCCGGATCACAGGTTACTGGCAACAGGTACATGACAAACTCTTGGAAATCCTTGAAGAAGACATTCCCATGGAGCCCTTGCCCATGTTACTCAACCATACGCAAATGCCAATATCACGCTACAAAAAATCTCTAATTCGGCACTTCCTCAACGCCGCCAAGAGCCTGATCCCTGCCAGATGGAAGTCGACCGATGTCCCCACGCTATCACAATGGCTAGATAAGATAGACGAGATATACAAGATGGAGACCCTCACGGCAGAGCTCCGGGGAACACAGGAACGCTGCACCCGACTGTGGACCCCCTGGATCACTTTCATGGCGGACCGGGGACGGGGGTCGCCGGCCCATTGGGGGTCCGGGGAGGAGGCTGGTGACGGCCGACGGGTGGACTTGGGGGGCACTGGGGCATGAGGCGCCCCCCCTCCCCTTTTTTTTTTTTCTTTTTTTTTCTCTTCTCTTCTCTTCTCTCTCTCTTCTCTTCCCTGTCCCTCTCCCGCGCCAGCGCCTGGGGGGACCCGGCACACCCACCTATTAACACACGGGCTCCGATACATTTGGCCTGAACCCCGCCCATACAAGACACACACCACACAACCCGGATCTGGTCTTGACGGGGATCAGGCGCCCCACGCGCACATCGTCACCAACCCAGTTCACATAGGCGACTATGAACTAGACTGAGACTGAGTAGAGAGAACCACACTAGATGCACATAGTCAGCCGGAAGCCCAAAATGGAGCCCGCCACGCACGCACTGGCCCTACGGGGGCGACCGGGGGGTCCCCGGGGGATGGAGGGTTCACATGACACCACCAGGCCCGGACATCTGACGGCTCTAGGGGGACCAAGACGACCTGGACGTGGCCCCGACTCAGCCACCCGAGAGAGCGGCCGGCCCTCGGGCCGCTTGCCCCTGCACAAGATCTGGGGGCTGCAGGAGACCAAGAGGCGCCCCTCTCTCCTCAGGGGGGGCGCGGGGGCGCTTTGGCACCCAGGCCCGCACGAATACCTCCCCCCCTGGGGAGGGGAGCTCAACCCGCACCTCAAACCAGTGTGCCCAGGCCCAACCGCGTCACAAGGCACATACTCACCTATCTTCCACCTCACCCATAACCTTCCCCACAGAGGACCCGGGGCTGGGGGGCGGGGGATGGGGGGGGGGAATGGGAGTAACGGTGCCCCTACTGGCCTTGGGGGGGTCATACCTGCCGCCTGGGAAGAACCAGGCCACTAACTGAGCAACAGCAGTGGGCTCGCACCCCAGTAAGGGTGGTCGATACGGGAAGGGGTTTACCAAAAGGGGTTATTAGCGTAACATTGTTATGGAAATATATGTTTGCACTGTTATTTCTTGTCAAACCACAAAACTAAATAAAGAATGTCAAAAAAAAAAAAAAAAAAGATAATGTGCTTCTGAATGAATTATTTTTAAAAATACAGATTCCATCATCTGACTGCACAAGGCTTCCACGTAGTTCCGATAAGTCATTACAGTTCTTTGAAATCAGAAACCTCTGTCTGGTCTCTGATGGTTCCCCCTGCTGGGATCAGACAATATGCACTATTTTTAGATCCAGTCCCAGGGAATATCAATTTGCAGAGATTGTGGCTTTATCTTGAAATGTCTATGTCCTTGACAAAGGTCTAAATACTGAAGCTGATTTATCTCCCGTGCCCCCTCTGGATGCTGCAAACCATTTTTGGCCCATTGGTTATATTATGTACCTGGCAATGAGCTATAAAGAATATAAATAACAGTGTTCTCTGTATTATGGGAAATATTATGGGAAATAATGTCATGGACAAGTTCTGGAGACACCATAATAAATTATTAAGTGGTTGATGAATGTCCTCGGTTCCAATTATTCCATTACCATCATCTTATACACGTCAGCAAATTGTATCTTTTACTATTAAGTATTTTAGGGTTAGGGTGTTTCTTTAAGCTGCCTGTCACCATCTGGGGACTTTGCTAAATTCGCAAAGACCCCCAATGGGGACATCGCCGCTGGGGGTCCAGTGGCCGGAAGGGCAGGTAAATGTGATATTTACTTACTTGAACGTGTCCCTTGCGGACGCGGCCATCTTAATCCTGCAGTTCCTCTTCAGAGCCGACGTTAATGCGGTACTCTCGTTAGATCCTCCATAGACACAGCCAATTCCCTGCAGTCGGCACTGGGGACGGCTGTCGGGATTGCGGGATTCACACTTAGACTCCGCCCTGAGTCTAAAAAAGTCAGGCAGAGGAGAGATACAGAGAAAAAAGTAGTCTATTTTGTCTCTATACATCAGTGAAATTTCAACACAATTAAAATGAGTATGTAATATGTAATGTAATAAAGATTCTATCTTTATGAAATACTAATTTTTCGGTGGGAGGGAGGGGGTAGTGACGGTTTAGCTTTAAGTTCATGGCATCAGGATATATGTGATTTAGTCCTCTTGAGATAAATTATTCACTTTTGTTGCCAACGGTTTAGACATTAATGGCTGTGTGTTGAGTTATTTTGAGGGGACAGCAAATTTACACTGTTATACAGGCTGTACACTTAGTACTTTACATTGTAGCATTGTCATTTCTTCAGTGTTGTCACATGAAACGATATAATAAAATATTTACAAAAATGTGAGGGGTGTACTCACTTTTGTGAGATACTGTGTATACAGTATGTGTGTGTATTTAAAGCAGATATGTAACTTTTAGGGGGTCTTTGCATATTTAGAAAAGACACCTGAAGGTACATTGGCTGTGGGGGTATACTTACCTCAAGCAGTTCCTCACAGCTACCACCATTTTCTTCGAGGTGACCCTCTTCGGCTCGTTGCAACGGTACTGTACTCTCACGCAACCTCCATAGACCATGTCTCGCGATAAGTGAGACAATGCCAGTATCCCCCCAAGCTGTCACTTGTGACGGCCGCTGTGATTGGATAAAAGTTGACAGATTAGCTCTGCGTTTAGTCAATTTTGATCAAACTTAGACTTTACCGTAAGACAAAGTAGTCCGTACCTTGTCTTATGGTCTTGTTTGGAATGAGTTCGAATGAGTTTGGAAATCCCAATACAGTCATCATGTATATTTAATTATGATTGTGACAGATCCCCCTGTCCCTGAATTATTGTTTTACTTTGACTAGTCCGGTATACGAACACCACCAAAGAGGATTAAGCAATTTGGTTCATATACCGAACTATATACTGAATAGATTGACCACCCAGAACAATTGTGTGCCGCTCATTAACCTGCCTGACCTCTTTTCACATTTTCTAAAACCAACATTCTAAATGGTCGACTGGGTCGCCGTCGTTGGTATGGACGAACATGAGGCAGAGGCCATCTTGGTTTCACGAACACATATAGTGGTGTTTTGTCGTCGAGTATATGGAACAAAAATCGACCACTGGGACTTCCAGCCCCAAGTATGTTCGGTTTAGTTCGACACTAGAGCGATGTTCGGTAGAAACAAACTCCTGAACGAGGGTCACATGACCAACTCTTATACGAACAGATACGTTCGGTATTTTATTATGTTTTGTACTCCCGAAAGAGACCGACCGCACAGTCTGAATCTATGGAACTCTTTTGGGCAGACGTGTCATGTGTGGTCGGTTTAAACTATTCACCAGTGGTGTTTCGGTTACGTTTGTGGGATCTGAGCACTTTTCGGATATGTTGTGCGCTCAGATCCATGCTATCCGGAACTTGGGGGGGGGGGGGTACCTAATTGTTAAAGGTATATTTTGGGGTGTATTTGATCTGTATGTCCTGGACCTGAGAAGTAATGTAATTATGTTCTGTACTTTGTAGCAGTCTGCTCTCAGGTGCAGTGGAGTATGCCCCTGGAATATCTAAACGGAAACCCCTTGCATGGGGATTCACATAAAAGGCTGTGTATGGTCCCATTAAAATCAGTTCCTGCTTACCCTCAACACAGAGCCTTGTCTCGTGATTTTAGGGAACCACTATAACTGCTTTGGTTACCGCTTGGATTACTGCTTGGTAGACGTGCAATTTGTTTCGTTCCAAATGGAAATTCGGACATTCAGATGCTTCAGAATGTTCGAAGTGCCGAATTTCCGAATGCTGAACCGAATTTCTGAAGTGCCGAAGTTCTGAATTTCGGAATGCTGAACTGAATTGCCAAATTTCAGAAGTGCCAAAGTGCTTCAGATTTCTGAAAAGTGGCCAAACAGGAGAGGGTTGGAGTTAGGGGTTGGGGTAGGGCTAGAGGTTGGGGTTCTAACTCAACCCTAACCCTACCATAACCCTATCCCTAACCCTACCACTAGCCCTTCCCTACCTCTAACCCTACCATAACCCTATCCCTAACCCTACCACTAGCCCTTCCCTACCTCTAACCCTACCCTAACCCTGCCCCTATCCCACCACTAGCCCTACCCTAACCCTACCCTAACACTACCCTTAACCCTACCCCTACCCTAACACTACCCTTAACCCTACTCCTAAACTAACCCTACCCATAACCTACCCTTAACCCTACCCCTAACCCTACCCTAACCCCAAGCCCTGAAGTGCCGAACCGAAGTCACGAATTTCAGAATGCCGAACCGAATATTTTTCCTATGCACATCCCTACTGCTTGGGAAATACTTCAGCATTGCTCAGAATAGGGGAAAGGACACCTCTGGCAGCGGAAACCCCTCTTCTCTCGGGGTGGCCACCACAATTATTATTATTTATAAAGCACCAACAGACTACGTAGCACTGTACAATGGGTGGACTAACATACATGTATTGCAACAAGACCAGTTAGACGCACAGAAACAGAAGGGGTTGAGGGCCCTGCTGAACTGAGCTTAAAGATTATATGTAAATAATCTGAATTATTTAGTTAGTGTAGAGACGGAACATAAAAACCACAGAAACATAGAATGTGATGGCAGATAAGAACCATTCGTCCCATCTAGTCTGCCCAATATTTTAAAATACTTTTATTAGTCCCTGGCCTTATCTTATAGTTAGGCTAGCCTTATGCGTATCCCACGCATGCTTAAACTCCTTTATTGTGTTAACCTCTACCACTTCAGCTGGAAGGCTATTCCATGCATCCACTACCCTCTCAGTAAAGTAATACTTCCTGATATTATTTTTAAACCTTTGTCCCTCTAATTTAAGACTATGTCCTCTTGTTGTGGTAGTTTTTCTTCTTTTAAATATAGTCTCCTCCTTTACTGTGTTGATTCCCTTTATGTATTTAAATGTTTCTATCATATCCCCCCTGTCTCGTCTTTCCTCCAAGCTATACATGTTAAGATCCTTTAACCTTTCCTGGTAAGTTTTATCCTGCAATACATGAACCAGTTTAGTAGCCCTTCTCTGAACTGTCTCTAAGGTATCAATATCCTTCTGAAGATATGGTCTCCAGTACTGTGTACAATACTCCAAGTGAGGTCTCACCAGTGTTCTGTACAATGGCATGAGCACTTCCCTCTTTCTACTGCTAATACCTCTCCCTATACAACCAAGCATTCTGCTAGCATTTCCTGCTGCTCTATTACATTGTCTGCCTACCTTTAAGTCATCAGAAATAATCACCCCTAAATCCCTTTCCTCAGATGTTGAGGTTAGGACTCTATCAAATATTCTGTACTCTGCCCTTGGGTTTTTACGTCCAAGATGCATTATCTTGCACTTATCCACATTAAATGTCAGCTGCCACAACTCTGACCATTTTTCTGGTTTACCTAAATCATTTGCCATTTGGCTTATCCCTCCTGGAACATCAACCCTGTTACATATCTTAGTATCATCAACAAAAAGACATACCTTACCATCAAGACCTTCTGCAATATCACTAATAAAAATATTAAAGAGAATGGGTCCAAGAACAGATCCCTGAGGTACCTCACTGGTGACAAGCCCAAGCTTCGAATATATTCCATTAACTACAACCCTCTGTTGCCTGTCACTCAGCCACTGCCTTACCCATTCAACAATATTGGAATCCAGACTTAAAGATTGCAGTTTATTGGTAAGTCTTCGATGTGCAATAGTGTCAAAAGCCTTACTGAAATCTAGGTAAGCAATGTCTACTGCACCACCCTGATCTATAATTTTAGTTACCCAATCAAAAAAAATCAATAAGATTAGTTTGGCATGATCTCCCTGAAATAAACCGATGTTGTCTCTGATCTTGAAATCCATGTGTTTTTAGATGTTCAACAATCCTATCCTTTAAAATGGTTTCCATTACTTTCCCCACTACTGAAGTAAGGCTTACTGGCCTATAGTTGCCCGACTCCTCCCTACTACCTTTCTTGTGAATGGGCACAAAATTCACTAACTTCCAATCTTCTGGGACTACTCCTGTTAACAATGATTGGGAGATGTGTTTCCCAAAACTAATCAGCCTCTACAGTTTACAGCAACATACTGTGCATTTTGCAATTATCAGATCTCAGGACTTATTACAAATGTCCTTACTAATAGAGCTGCAAATTGTCTTAATAATACGCTGTAATATTGTACCAAAATTAAGAAATACACAGCATTATATATATATATATAATTTTTAATATCTTGTTTTTATTGAGATTTTCACGTGATATACGTGTTTTCAACAGCATTATATTTTAATGATCATATTCTGGATAAAGAAAGTCGTTATGCACTCCCAGTAAACATTATTTTCTAAAAACCGTAGACATATAATTGTTGTTTTGTGGTTTGTTTGTTTTTTGCAACCTTGGTATGAGTTAGTTGCATGCTATTAGCTGACAGTTAATTAGGCAATTTGTAGAAATGACAATGCTCTGGTACAGAGCATGATGATGGAATTGAAGATCCCTTTGAGTAGGGAATTATCAATATTTAATAAATTCTTCGTTCAGTAACGATGCTTCAAGATGGTTAGAAAAAAAGTAATATGTCTGCCATCTAATGGTCACAGAAAGCATTTCAAGAACTTTTTGCTTAGACAATGTATTGGTAATATCTTACAGCAGGCGTCACAGGAAGGCATCACTAATTTAAGAGCAATTTACTGGTAGGCCACATTTTACTTTTGTGGGCACCACTACCATGGAAAGAAAAATTACTCAAAAGTAAAAAAAAATTAAAAAAAATAAGCAGGTTATGCATTTAAACTATTACCACTGTATCAGGGTGTTGTGAAATATACAGCAGTCACTTTATAGTTAAAGCCTATAGATATAGCTACACCTCACAGCATCTTGAAAGCATGCTCTATTTAAATGGCACTTTGTCTTAATGTAGTGATTTTAACACATAGACAACGTCCCGTTTTTCAGACAATAAAAGACATTCCTGCTTCTGAGAATTGGCTATATTTACATTTATTCAAAAAACACAGCTCTAGCGGTTGTCAGGCTTGCAGCCACTTGGTGATCTTTCTACTTAAAGGGAAACCGTCACGGCTTACCTGGCCTTCTGCTCCCCACCGCAACTAAAGAGGTGGGTTTTTAACTTCTGTAACACCCACCTCTGGCCCGCCAGCGCTCTTCCTCCGCTCTGTGTTAATTTGCCCTGCTTGGGGACACTTCCCCAAGCATGGCACACCACCTCCATGACTCCGAAACACTATCTTCATAGCCAGTGTGCTAGCGTCAGAACAGAGAGACGGCAAAGGTCAAGCTAAAGTCAATAGGGACATGACTTGACATGACATCAAAATGTTCAGCATTATAACGCACATGATGGTAACAAATGCGTCCACCTCTTCTTATAGTATCGTTGTGTCCAATGCTTCTCTATAACTAAAGTGAGAATTGACGGGAATTCAAAGTGAATACAAAGAGATTTTCCAATTTAATGTCAAAATAGTCGAACTGGAACTAGCTGGTTTGGTGAAGTTTTCTCGTTTGACTTTGATTTGATCTTAAATGTGAAATTCAGTTTGAATTCACAATAGCTTCACTTTAGAGAATAACCGAGTACGAGAAGCATCTGATTGCTGGTGCACAGTGATTGCCTTGTGTCCCCAATGCTTCACAATGAGAAGCATTGGATTAGACAAAAGTCACCATAACTGATGATTTCATCTAAGGCAGAGTGGCTGCAGAATCATATGACTAGCGTAGTTAGACATTTTTAAAGAAAATTGAGACAAGAAAAAACGAGCAGAAACAGACTAATTTATATAGCCTCTGGAGCAGTAATGAATCATATATGTTTTATTTATTTTTTATGTTTTGTTGTGCAATACAACAGTCTGCACAAAAATGCAGCATATAAAGTCATCATAGGCAGTAAAACAAAGCAATAAATTTGCACAATGTTTCAGTATAACTAAACATGCTTAGTAACTAATAAACAGCAGTGTTCCATTCGGGATAGTTCCACATGTATTGTGTAAACATCCAGAACATGTAAGGACATGCGTTTCCAAATTGGTGCTCCACGGAAGCCTGGAGTTCCGTGAGAACTCTGCAATTTTGGGAAACACAATGGCCGTCACTGATAATTGAGACGGACCTCGCGCGCAGTGATCCTGGAGCCGGAATATGACGTCACTCTGGCCCTGGCATCACTAAGAACTGTGCAAGGGAGCTGAGCAGCAAGATCACTGCTCCCTCGCTCCGCCAGCCGCTCAGCCCAGCAGCCCCACTGGACCCCAGGGTCCACATGCCAGTCGCTCAGCCCAGCAGCCCCACTGGATCCTAGGGAAATAGGGACTCCATTATCAGCACTCCCAAAGGTAGGGAGACTGGGTGGATTGAAATTAAAAAAAAAAGAAATTGTGTGTGTGTCTGTTAAGGAGTATGTATGTCAGTTTGTGTGCTTGTCAGTGAGAGTGCATGTGTGCTTGTCAGTGAGTGTGTATGTGTGTTTGTCAGTGAGTGTGTGTGTATGTGTGTGTGTTTGTCGGTGAATGTGTATGTGTGTTTGTCAGTTAGAGTGTGAGGGTGTATGTATTTGTCAGTGAGAATGTATGTGTGCTTGTCAGTGAGAGTGTATGTGTGCTTGTATGTGTGTCTGTCAAAGAGTATGTGTAACGGACCGTTTTGCACACAAGAGGTTAAAAAACGTTTAGGCGATATTCCCCTTTCAAATGCACAGGCAGCTACTGCAATCACCAATCTCCCGAACTGCAAACTACACGAATCCTCCAACTCCCGAACAGGAAACACACAAATTCTCCAACTCCAACTGGCAGTCGCACTGTAACAGCACTGTAACAGCATACAATCCAATTCCCCCCAAGAACGAGACGACACTTCGTTTGAGGGTCAAGCAGAACTGATTTACTGGGGCTACCTGCCCGGCTTTTATGCAGGTCTCCCACCTGGTGGACACTACCCTAGGGGACCAGATGGAAGACTGGGAAACATATTGGACATTAACCAATCACAAGCTTACAGTCCCACAATGCATCACAATCCCTCCTCTCTGTCCTGGAGATAATTGGGAAGTAATCCAATTATCTCCTAGGACAAAGGCAAAACTCCATTAGCCACATGGCAGACAAAGGACAATAAAAGACATAAAATTACATACTGTTACATTTATCACATAGAACATACACATTCTACCTATCCCCAGATAGCTTAGATCTGAGCATACATTATTACCGGATGGCGCTCAGATCACATACATACAGTTCAATCGCCATGGAGCCAAAGTCTTTCATACAGTCTTTCATACAGTCTACAGTCTTTCAGTATACGGATGGGCTCCATGGCATAGCTATCTGGGGTAGCATGGGTTAAACAGTAAAGTACCAAATAGACCGGTGTTCGGATAATTGACTGCAGGTAGGAGAAGGGACGTCGGCGGCTCACCGGTGTTTGTGACTTTAACAGTCCGCAGAAAGGCACAAACCAGCCTTTCTGCAGGGAAAAAGAACAGTGTTAAACATGGGGCCATAGTCACAGGGCAGGAGGCTGGCAATCAGTCTTCTCCAATGCCCAGTGGCGAGGTTGGTTCTGCCACAGTATGTGTGTGTGAGTGTGTGCCAGTGTGTGTATCTGTGTGTCACGGTTTGTGTATGTGTCACTGTGTGTATCTGAGTGTGTGTGTGTGTCAGTATGTATGTATTGGGGTGTGTATGTGCCGGTGTGTATCTGTGTGTCAAGGTCTGTGCATGTCTCAAGCTGTGTATCTTTGTGTCTGTGTGTATATGTCAGTGTGTATATGAATGTGTGTATGTGTCAATGTTTTTATCTGTGTGTCTGTGTGTTAATTTGTTTGTGTATGTATGTATGTAAATCAAACACATTTATGTTCATACATGCCAGCAATCAAACACCAACACAACCAATTGTGAGGTGAGAAATAGCAAGATACCCAGCACACCAATCAGCCTATACCAGTCTCCAAAAATGTTGCAGGTCCTCAGGCCTAGTGTCTTAGGTTCTGGTAATAGGGCCAATGTTGGCAGATGGTTTCCCCTCCTAATTCTATCCTATGTAGAATACCCAGACTTGCCTTAGGTATGCTCAGCGCCGATACTAGCTTGTACACCACCTTCCTTGAGGCTTGCTGATGCGGCCTCCGCCACCTTAGACACGCTGTTCGAGTGATCGGAGTTGCTGGTTGGTATTGGATGCAGCAGGGTGAGCTCACAGGTACTTGGACAGCTTGTGGAGCAGGTATGGTCTGCTTGAATCACAGTTTCTTCCAGAATGTGTCAAATATTTTATCCAGTTGGTCTAAAGCAGAGGACGTCTCTCCACAGCAATCAAGGGAACACGTGGCATCTGCCATGTTAAGTCCCTAATAGAGCCAGGGAACCTCCAGGGTGGGGACCGGGAGCACCTCCGACAGTTCAAAGGGGGAGGTAGCAGGGGATTCTGTTGAAACCCTGCCTTTGCCAGGCCGATTGTCCGCCTTTCCCTTCCACAGTGCCTAACAGGCCGCACAAGTGGTAACAGGGAACTTCATCTGGATGGCTGCAAATGACTGTAGAAGGCATTCTAAGGGCGGTTAGTTGATTCGGGGATCAAAGCTTATGTTGCCAGCCCCCAAAAGAGAGTAAAAAGGGCAGTTGACTGAAGTTAACTGAAAGATACATGAGTTGCTCTCTTGAAACACGTGCAGTCGACATTGCAGTCAGGCACTGCCCCCCGCCCAGTACTCCATCTTTTATGAAACTAAGATAAAGTGAGGTATAGGAGGTGAACTATTAAAGACTCTCTGCCCTGACCATGAAATATGTAAAATATCAAAAGTCAGCATGTCATCCAACTTCAAATGCTGGGAAACATCTCCATATTGGTCCAGGGGTCCCAGAAACCAACACAACTAACAAAATAATAGCAGGAAGGCCTCTTCCTCGGGACCTGGTAAAAATTAGAGCCTCAGTAGGTAGTTGTGGTCGCTGGCTATTTTTGCCTTTCTCTGTGATTTTCTGTTGGTGTCGTAGAGACCCTCCGTTGAAATCTCTGCTGTGACAGCGACAGAACTTCCTAGGCCTCGGATAAGGCTCATCGGTTACCTACCGAAAGAAAAAAATGAATCTCACCTGATGGGATAACAACAGATCCACTAGGGAGCTTCGCGGCCTTTGCCTCTGTGGGGTAGCCAGTCAGATATCTTGATACACCTGCAGTGTTTGGCTATGGTACTGCAGGTCTGCAGCTCCGGTTCCTTTAAGTGTTGCCTCCATAGTGCGGTGGTAGTGGTATTTGAGGATGACGTTGCATGGCTGTTCTTTGTTTTTTCGCGTCCACAGAGCCCTGTGGATTCTATCAATCAGCCAGCAATTGTCAGTGTGGCAGACCTAGCCACTTGGGACTGTAAAACACTTTATTACTGTGAACTGTGTTCGGGACTTTAAAATGTCCGTATCCCCTATTGTTCGTCTATGGGGATACAGCATCCGTTTCCCGAACAGTAATCTGCAACACTGTTCTGGAAACTACCTACACTACCTAACTACCGAACGGGAGACCACCCCGGTGAGGTTGTGTGTCTCTCATTAGCCAAGTTGCAACATTGTTGCAAGTGGTTAAATGGTTTTGTGTGTGGCCGCCGTTTGTGTACCGAACACGTGGCGGCGGCCATCTTCGTTCGCTAAGAGTTCAGCGGTGTTTGGTCGTCGAGTGCCTGGAACTCAAATAGGCTACTTGATTTCCAAACACCGCTGGACTTCCATAGCATTCGGGAAACTCGCTCTTTCTGTGAATTAAAACCGTTCGTGCGTTTTCCCTTTCTAGACCCGGTTCACTAACAATGGTTTTCTGTGTGTCGTTCACCTATTTCTGCAGGGATCTGAGCGGCAATTCGTGAGATTGTTCATTCAGATCCCTGCAATCTAATCAGGGGTCATTCGTGGAAATATGTTGGAAATAACCAAAGTTATATATTTTAATGTAAAATACCAGATTTCACTGTACCAACTGTTAACTTAATTATCTATGCTTGATGATGTCATTATTGTCCCTTGCATGGTCAGTTTCCCACACAGTCCACTTGAGTAAAACCCCTGCTGTCCAAGTCTGGAAACCCTGTGCAGGGACAACCGTATAAATTTGGTGACTTTTCTTTTTTTTTCCAATTTGAATTTTATTGACTTTTTCGAGTATGCAAACTTGGGGGGGGGGATACAGAAAGGAAGGGGGGGGGGTGGGGAAGACAGGTTATCAGCATTCGTGTTTAAGCAGTTGTACAGGTAGACAGTTATACCGTTATACCAATATACCATTATGCATTTGTACATTTATACAGTTATACCAATATTCAGTTATACGATTATCCACTTTTACGTGGGTTCCCAGGTATATGTATATCTCTCCGCTAATCACCATTCTCGTGTAGGTAGTTGTACGGTTATACAGTTACACTCTTATATCATTATATCATTAGATTGTTGTATATGGGCTCCTAGGTTTATTTACATTTCCCCGTTATGTGGTTGACCAAGGTTGTCCCTGGCGTATCTCCCACTACCTGTTGCGTAATGTAAGCTGAGGCATTTGCTTGTACACCTAGTGGATGCTGGTGACGTCACCTTTTGTGGGCCTTGATGGGTGGTTTGCTTTCTGCCCACTAGTGTGGTTATAGCTTATCTCCAGCTTCCCGCCCTCATACCTCGGATGTTATGCTAGCCTTCCAAGTCTTGTGTGCCTCAAGTATATGAGTGCGTTTCCCAAATTGTGCTGCTGTCATAAGTTCATACTCCCAGTTTTGTTCTACCTGTTTTATCACATCCTGGATAGTGGGGGTTGTTGTTTTTTTCCATAACCTGGATATCGTCTGATTTGCTGATATGAGGGTGTGATAGAGAATCGTCCTAATGTGCTTCGGGATGCTCTTGGGCAACATAAACAGGATGCATGTTTGTGGGTTATCTAACCTGGGTGTCGGATATATTTTTTGTAAATGTTGGGTCACTTCCTTCCAGAATGAGCTAAGTGCGGCGCAGGACCACCAGATATGTAGCATGGTCCCCACCTCACTCCCACATCTCCAGCATATGTTGGTAGTGTTTGGCCACATCTTTTGGAGTTTGTCTGGTACTAAGTACCAGCGGTACAATAGTTTGCGTTGTAGTTCTAGGTGTGTGTGGCATGCTGTGAGTCCCTGATGCGCCAGATATGCCCGGTCCCAGGTGTCTTCTGGAAACGTCTGGCCCAACTCTTGGTGCCACGCCAGTTTGATCTTATCTAGTGTTTGTGTTCGTGTTGCTATTAGCTCCTGGTATCCCCATGATAGGGTTTTCCCCAGTGTCTTTTTGCCCACACAGTGTTTTTCAAGTCTCGTCATGTTCAGTTCATCGTCCCATTTATCTTCGGCGTCTAGCTTACTTGAAACGTAGGACTTTAGCTGCATGTAAGAGAATATGACCTTATTGGGCAGTGTGTATTCCTCCTGAATTGCCGGTAGTGCCTTCAGTCGCCCCCTGTCTATCACCTGATATATATGGTGTATCCCCCCTTTCACCCATGTCTCCCACGGGAAAGTTGGGATGTCCAGCCCTACTGTTTGGATTGGTGTGGCCATAGGAAGCTTTTGTTTTGCCACCATTTTATCTCTTATTTTGTGCCATATTTGTAGAAGGGTCTGGGTACTGGGCAGGAGTTTGTCCCTGGTGTGCTTAGGGCAGTTTCCTTGCCATATCAGTGCTCGTAGGTCCCTTCTGGGTGCCCAGTGCGCCTCTATGGCTACCCATTGTGGAGCCTTGACAGTGAGGTTTATTTGTGTAATGTTATGGAGGTATGCTGCTCTATAGTAAGCCGTTAAGTTCGGGAGGCCCAACCCCCCCCTGCGGACTGTCTGCTGTAGCGTCCCTGCTGCCACTCTTGCTTTTTTCCCCTCCCAAATGAAGGCACTGATGGTGTGCTGCATATTTTTGAGGTATTGCTTTGGTAGGGGTATCTGTAGTGTACGGAACAGGTATTGGATTTTTGGTATTAGCGACATTTTGACTGCTGCTATGCGTCCTGTCCATGACAGGTATTTTCCCTTCCATGCTTGCATGGAATCTGTGAACTCTTTGTGCATGCGTACATAGTTGTGGTGGAATAATTTATCAGGGTTTTTTGTAAGTTTGAGGCCCAGAAAGGTTAGGTGATCGTTTCTCCAGTCTAAGGGGAATGCCTCTCTCAGTCTGGACGTGAGGTTTGTGCCTAGATGCATCCCCAATGCTTGTGTCTTGGTGACATTCAATTTGTAATATGATACTTCACCATATGATTCTATGTGTAGCATCAAGTTTGGCAGGGAGATTAGGGGCTGTGTGAGCGTTACTAGGATGTCATCTGCAAATAGATTGAGCTTGTACTCCCTGTCTCCTATTGTGATGCCCTGTATGGATGGTTCCGCCCTTATCGCCGCTGCAAGGGGCTCCAGTGCCAGGATATATAATAGTGGGGACAGGGGGCACCCCTGCCTGGACCCATTTGTTATGTTGATTTGTTTGGACACAAATCCTGCATTGAGTACCCTTGCTGTGGGGTGGGAGTATAGTGCTTTTACCCCATTTATAAATGATCTAGGGAACTTGTACTTTTGGAGCACTGCTTCTAGAAAAGGCCAATTAAGGCGATCAAAGGCCTTTTCTGCGTCCAATGAGAGTAAAACACCCTCCGTCCGATATCGTCTTAGGCTGTGTATGAGGTCGATCACTTTCCTCGTGTTGTCTGATCCCTGTCTACCTGTGGTAAAGCCCACCTGGTCATCATGTATCAGTGTAGGGATGATGTGTTTTAGCCTATTTGCCTGTATTTTAGCGTAGATTTTTGTGTCTGTGTTTAGTAGGGATATTGGCCGGAAGTTTTGACTACATGTGGGTGGTTTGCCTGGTTTTGGAAGTGTTATAATGTGAGCTCCTTGCATGTCTGCCGGGGCTTCTGCCTTTCGGGTGATGGCATTAAAGGTGTTTGTTAGGTGTGGTGCAAGAGTGGCAGCAAATCGTTTATAGTACGCGTTGGTAAACCCATCGGGTCCTGGTGCTTTCCCCTTGGGGAGGCTCGCTATTACCTGTAGCACTTCTTCCTCTGTGATAGGGGCTTGTAGGCCCTCCCTTTGGTCCTCAGTAAGGCCCGGTAGTGATATACCCTCCAGGTATTGTTCTATTCGTGTTTGTGACGGTTGGGGGGTGTTTGGGTCCCGACCCAGGTTGTACAGGGTCGTATAGTAGTCGGCGAACACGTCGCTGATGTCTTTGGGTGTAACCCTTTTTTCCCCTTTAGAGTTCAGTATGAATGGGATTTTTGTTTGTGCGTTCCTTTGCGACAGTCTCCTCGCTAAGAGTTTGCTGGCTCTATTTCCCTGGGTGTAGTGGGCTGCCTGTAGCTTCCGCATTGTGAACCCCATTTTTACTAGGTCATGTTTTTTGCCTTCGTCTATTACTTGTTTAATTTGTTCTAGGAGCTGTGGGGTTGGTGTGAGTTGGTTCTGTTTGGTTAGATTGTAGAGGGTAGTCAGCCATTCTTTTCTTTTTGTTTGGGTTGCCCTTTTTATTGCACTTGCTTTCCCTATAAGGAGTCCCCTTACAACTGGTTTGTGGGCCTGCCACAGTGTTTCTGGTGATATGTCTGGAGTTGTGTTGGTGTCAAAGTAGTTGGAGAGATCGTCTTTAACTGTGTCGCTGTATTGTCGGTCTGTCAGTAGAGATTCATTTAGTCTCCACGGGCTTCGATGCTTGTAGTCATATGCGTCGCATAGCACTAAGGTTATTGGGGCATGGTCTGACCACGTTATGGTACCTATCGTGCAGGACATGATGTGGTTGAGGTGGGCACCTTTTATATAGTACCCGTCAATACGCGAGTAAGTGTTATGTACCTGAGAGAGGAAGGTGTAGTCCCTCTCCCCAGGGTGTTGCAATCTCCATGCATCGTAGTAATCGTGTTCTTTGAGCAAGCGTACTAGTGGTTTGCATTCCCTCTGGAGGGTAGCTGATCTGGGAGTGTTTAGCTGTACTGTGGTATCCCATTTGGGGTCCAGTATGTGATTGAAATCCCCACATAATATAGTAATGCCCCTCTGGACCGATTGCACTAGTGTGATGACTTTATGTAAGAAATTCCTCTGGTGTGTGTTGGGTGCATATAGGTTGACTATCGTGTATTCTAAATTGTTGATTTCGCATATCATG
Organism: Pelobates cultripes; assembly: GCA_933207985.1. NCBI lineage: Eukaryota > Metazoa > Chordata > Amphibia > Anura > Pelobatidae > Pelobates > Pelobates cultripes. The sequence continues at coordinate 21,594,654 of OW240924.1, forward strand.
ATAATATATCGCCCTTCTTTGTCTATGGATATGTATAACGGTTTGAAGGACACATCCTTGCTGATGAGGATGGATACCCCTTTCGTTTTGGACGTGGAGGTGCTATGGAATTGAGCTGTGTATTGCGCCTGGGCTAGGATTATTGATTTTTTGAGGTGTGTTTCCTGCAGGCACACTATATCGGGGCATTCCCTGCGCAGATCTCTTATGAGGCAATATCGTTTTACTGGGGTGTTTAACCCTTTTACATTATGACAGTGTATCTTCATATTTTATTGAGTGGTGTTGAAGTATCTTGCTTTTGACTTGGGGGGTCAGTGTCTGGTGTGCTACTCCTCCCTGGGTCCTATGGTCTCCAACTCGGATATATGCTACGTGGTCTCCAACCTGTCTGGTGGTGGGGGGAAGGGTGGGGTGGTGAGCAAGGGTGGATGCAGTCATGCTAACCTTATGCAAGACCTTTGGGGTAAACAGTGCAACATAAAACAAAACATACAATATCACAGTATTACAATTGAACATTTCCCACTGAAGGGTAGGGCACCCATTATGTGGTGCCATTGGGGTGCGTGGTGAACTCTGATGAGTGATGTGTGCGGTGTAGCTAGGTGAGCATGCCATGCCCGTTACACGCTATCTTTTTGCCTGCGTGTGTTTTGCGGCTAAATGGTGAAAGGTGAGATGGGTATGAGTTCTAGCGTGTCTGGGGTGTAGCTTCTGGACAGGCCTGTATTTAGGTCTGGGCTCCTATCAAGTTGTTGTGAGTGGGTTGTTTTTTTTTTTTCTATTTAGTGTGCTAGGCACTGACATGTGCCAGGTTAATGGTGTGGCTGTGTGAGTTAGATATCGAGTGATAGGGTTTGAGTGTGCGTGTCATGTGTGTCTGGTATACTTGCGGCCCATTGTCCGACTGCTCCCTCTGGAGTCTCTGTTAAGTCCCATCTCTTGCTTGGAATCCCTTTGTGGGATCATTTTTTGGCCCTCTTCCACTCCGGAGACAGTCTGCGCTGATCTGCAGCCTTTGCCCCTGCCTGGGTTGGTTGAATGCCCCAGCTGCGCAGTAGTTTGTGGCCTTCCTCTGGTGTGTTGATCGTTGTCAGTGTGCCATTCCTCCTGATCAGCAGGCGGACCGGGTATCCCCACCTGTACTGGACGCCATTGTTGCGCAGGGCCTCTGTGGTCGTTTTGAATTCTTTCCTTTTCTGTAGTGTAGCCGCTGACAGATCCGTGAAGATTTTTATGTGAGTGAATTTTTGTGGCAGATCCCTTTGCCCTCTCGTGGCCTGGAGAATTGCCTCTTTTACGTGGAAGTAGTGGAGGTGGGTTAGCACGTCCCTTGGTGTGTCTTGCGGCAGGAACGCCGGCTTTTGGACCCTGTGGTACCTGTCCAGGATCAGCATCTCCGCTGGTAGCTCGGGGGTCAGTGCTTTGAAATACTCTATGAGGAAGGGGTGCAGATCTTGTTGAGACACCTCCTCCGGTATGCCTCTAATTCGCAGATTTTGTCTTCGTGAGCGGTCTTCCAGATCCATGATTTTCCTTTGGGACTGGTTCAGTAACTGCTGCAGGTTGTGCACTTGGTCTGCCAGCTCGTTATGAACAGATGTCTGCTCCTCCACGCGCTGTTCCACCCGTGCGGTCCTGTCCCCCAGCTCCTGCACGTCTTTGCTGAGTTCCCTCAGAGTGCTTTGGATGGACGCCAGGATTTTGCTGGACATATCCTCCAAGCATGTCTGCAGAAAGTCTTGCGTGACTGGCAGGTTGTGGGAACCCGTGGGCGTCCTTAGCGGCAGTGTGTCGTTCCCGCCGTCGCCATCTTGGGCCTGGTCCAGCAGGCCTGTAGCTTTCGGCGTCGAGGCTCGGGCCGCGAAGAACTCCGACCTGTCGGATTTTTCTGCTTGTTTCTTGTGCTTTGGGTGGGACATCGTTAGGTGAGTCGGGGGTCCCGGTTTTTCCCGCAGGCAGTGCTGTTTTTTGTCGCTTTTAGGGCTAGCTGGGAGCGGAGCTCAATCCCGTGCGTCCATCCGCGTTGCCCGCTAAGCCACGCCCCAATTTGGTGACTTTTCAATAAAGCCTCAGTTGACTCCCAGAACTGTGTTTCATCCGGTTTCTGGGGGATTTGGGATATTGCCTTTATTCAGCACTTCTCTTGGATTACTTTATTCTACCAGCGGAGATATTGTTATTTAATATTGCAGCTCCACTACAGTCAGGTATCTAGTCAGTGGAGGAGCTCCAGGTTTAGATCCTGCAGGTTTCCTTCTCCAGCCTTTTTGGCTACACCTCAAAAGTGCAAGTTGTTGCGACAAGACTTATTAGATAGGTCTTCAAAGGCCTCTTCTAGCTCCATCAGGAGATCTGTATGGCCATAGTGCAGTCGACTATTTGAGCCTTCAATACTTTTTCCACTCTAGTCCAGCTGTTCTCTGGCCCATTGCTCTTACTTCCTCCTTAGTCTCCTTGATAGACTTGGAGAATTTGTGCACTAGACTGGCTTTTAATTTCCCTATTTGCTGTAGAATGTGTTCTGTGACTTCCGATATGGGCAATGTCTCCTCCAGCTCTGCAGTGCTAAAGTCGTCATCTTGGCTGCAGATCTGAAGCCAACACGCTAATGTGAACATCATGGCTACTGTGGCAACCTTGCCCTTTTTATTTATATTTTGCGGTGTCTGGGTGCTCATGATGTTGGTGACTAATGTCCGGAGTGAGTGCTACATCGATGATTGGGTCTCTGCCATGATAGTTACAGATTGCAGGGTGCTCGGACCTGCTCTTTTAGGCTGCCATACGGTAAATTGAGTTTCAGATCCCTGCTCTAACCATTAGTTTCAGTAATCCTAAACATTATACACCCCTAACACTACTGCCCCAAGCCCCAGTCACCATAATCACAATTGTGCTATCGTTGTGCTCTTATTATAAACGGCACAAAAATGATGGTATATTTTAAATCAGAGAATGTTATCTCAACATTTTTAAAGGTTAATATTAAACTGGCCCTTAAAGACGACGATTTGCTCTCCTGAGAATTGTCTAAATTAAATGAATTTGAAACTTGGTCAAATATTTACCCTTTAAAAAACCTTTCAATAAGTTTGCATGTAGTATCAAGTTGCAAACAATTCTAACGAGGACCTCACAGAGGCCTTGAGTTGTCAGAAGTGATAGATATACTGAACTGAGTAAGCAATCTGTATGATCAATGCTGAGATTTCTTCTATGACAAGCTAAAGAGATAATACTTGTCAGATACCGTATATAATCTAAAGCTGTCACCTTCAAATCACATCAAGACCCTGCAAATCTGCTCGTGCTCACTTAAACCATGATAATCTGCTCATTCACCCAGATACCCTGGAAATCTGCCAAGTCATACTGAGAATCTGCCCATGCACACTGAGACCTTAAGATACTGTGCATTCAGTGTGAAACCCTAAGAATCTGTCCATTCACACTGACACCAAGAGAATCTGTCCATTCACACTGACACCAAGAGAATCTGTCCATTCATACCGATACCCTGAGAATCTGTCCACTTACACTGATACCCTGAGAATATGTCCATTCACACTGATACACTGAGAATCTGTCCAATTACACCGATACCCTGAGAATCTGTCCATTGACACTGATACCCTGAGAATCTGTCCATTCACACCGATACGCTGAGAATCTGTCCATTCACACCGACACCCTGAGAATCTGTCCACTTAAACTGATACCCTGAGAATCTGTCCATTCACACCGATACGCTGAGAATCTGTCCATTCACACTGATACCCTGAGAATCTGTCCATCCACACTGATACCCTGAGAATCTGTCCATTCACACCGATACCCTTAGAATCTGTCTATTCACACTGATACCCTGAGAATCTGTCCATCCACACCGATACCCTGAGAATCTGTCCATTCACACTGATACCCTGAGAATCTGTCCATTTACACCGACACCAAGAGAATCTGTCCATTCACACCGATACCCTGAGAATCTGTCCATTTACACTGATACCCTGAGAATCTGTCCATTCACACTGACACCATGGGAATATGTCTATTCACACCGATACCCTGAGAATCTGTCCATTCACACCGATACACTGAGAATCTGTCCATTCACACTGATACCCTGAGAATCTGTCCATTCACACCTATACACTGAGAATCTGTCCATTCACACTGATACCCTGAGAATCTGTCCATTCACACTGACACCCAGGGAATCTGTCCATTCACACCGATACCCTGAGAATCTGTCCATTCACACCGATACACTGAGAATCTGTCCATTCACACCTATACACTGAGAATCTGTCCATTCACACTGACACCCTGAGAATCTATCCATTCACATTGATACCCTGATAATCTGTCTATTCACACCAATACCCTGAGAATCTGTCCATTCACACCAATACCCTGAGAATCTGTCCATTCACACCGATACGCTGAGAATCTGTCCATTTACAACGATACGCTGAGAATCTGTCCATTTACACTGACATCAAGAGAATCTATCCATTCACACTGATACCCTGATAATCTGTCCATTCACACTGATACACTGAGAATCTGTCCATTCACACCGATACACTGTGAACCTGTCCATTCACACTGATACCCCGAGAATCTCTCTATTCACACTGACACCCTAAGAATCTGTCCATTCACACCGATACGCTGAGAATCTGTCCATTCACACCGATACACTGTGAACCTGTCCATTCACACTGATACCCTGAGAATCTCTCTATTCACACTGACACCCTAAGAATCTGTCCATTCACACCGATACGCTGAGAATCTGTCCATTTACACTGATACCCGGAGAATCTGTCCATTCAACCTGAAACCCTGTGACTGCCTACTGCCCCGAGTATCTACCCCTCTATGCTAAGCAGCTCCCTGTTTATCCACTTCAGCCTGACATACCGAGAATCTATCCATTTACGCTTCAGATTCACTCTTCCACCTTGAGAACTGGCCCCTTTAACTTAACAATAAGTGTTCGATGTTCTGAATGTATGACCATATTCCATAATAATCTGCCCTTTCACGGTAACAATCTACCTACTGACCCTTTTATCCCAATAATCCTAACCTTGAAAATCTGCCACACTACCATCAAAAGACACCCCCTTACCCTGGCAATCTGCCCTGTTGTTATTATTATTACTTTACTTTAGAAACAAATCTACAATGCAGCATGATCAGTTTAATTAACAGTGAAAATCAGCAGCTTTTAGCTTGCGAGGCAAGTTCAAATGAATGGCCTTTTGTTTTTTACTCGAAGCCAGTATTTAATAGAAATGGATTTTAGAGATAGAGGCTGCAGGACTGCAAGGTGTGACATCACATATCCCTGTAACCTCCCATCAGTAAGACCCAGACAGCTTTCACACAAATCAGTATATGCCTAGCAGACACGGACTATGCTTCTTAAAATTCTATTACCACTTATGATAACCAGCATGTGTCATGAATGTAACGAGCACAGTCCCATCTCACCCTGCTGTCACTTATAAACACCTCCAGGGACGTCATACATACTAATCACAGTCTGGCAGCCTGGTCAGCCACAGATACTGCAGCCCGCTCGAAAACATCCAATTCTATTACGGCTGCGCTGCTGTTATTGTTATAGAATTTTTTAAAAAGATATAAACTGCTAAATAATCTTGCTAGATGGGTAACCCACTTCCCATCACATAAAAACACAAATCTAAATACAAATACTAAGTTAAAGAAATCTACAATTCCAAATATCAAATAATTAATTTAAAATGCTAAAGTTGGACTAAAGCCTATTAGTATACGGTATCAGTCCCTCCACACACCACCAAAAGGGAATATTTGTTAGCATCTTTAAAGGGACACTCTGGTTACCATAACAACTTCTTCTAAATGAAGTTCTGAGTGTCAGGAAGCCCCCGGGCACATTCTTACCTAAAGGGATGAAACAGTTCTCGATTTCACCCCAAAGTGAGCCTCCAGCGCTGATCTGTAGGTCCACCAGGTGGCATCCGGCTTCTGAATCTCAGTTTCAGGAAGTGCGGAGTGCTGCTGGGCAGGGGTGCCGCGGACTGGCTAGAGTATTTAGATGATGCTTTGAATCAACCAGTAGTTCCCCAGTGATATATATATATATTTTTTTTATGTATTCAGAAGCTGAATTCTACCTGGGTGACATACAGATCGTTGCTGGAGGCTCACTTTGGGGTTATACAGTTCGAGAACAGTTTAGCCTCTTAAGGTCCTCTAGGCACCATAACAACTTCATTTAGATTAAGTTGTTACAGTGACCGTAGGGTCCCCTTAAGACCTGTAGCAATGTTACATATATTTATACAGCCACAGTCTGAAGATACAGGGGATAAAGCACACTAAATATCAACCTTTTACATTAAAAGATCTTAAATGGTGACTGCTCCGCTTGCGGTTCGGTGGCAGTGGGTGCTGGGGAAGGTGTTTTACTTACCTGAACCGGTCCCTCATGGCAGCCGCCATGGTCCGTCTGATGTCCTCTTCAGCTCCAGGCGCTTCATCTGCCAAGAACCCACTTCAGTGTTGTACTCCCGCGCATGCATGAGAAAACAACACTGAGGTCTACGGAGGATCTTGCAAGACTTTTTTCCCCCTCAGCCTGGAGGAAATGATAAAATAAAACATTGGAAATGTAACTGATAGACCTTCTAGCAGCGGTCTCAAACTATGTGAGGAATGTTCTTGGTGGAATAATAGTGACCCCATAGCTTGGGCTGTCCTTAATGCCTCAGGTGGGGTGTCTATTTGGCAACGTCTTCTGGGTCTCCCTCGGGGTGAACTCCCGTACATTCGCTAGGTCAAGCTGGGACAGTCCTGTGCCTCTCGTTGGTGCTGCTGGGATTATGCCCATGGTTATGAGGAGTGACTCTAGTTCCTGGAAGGTCTGCGCTTTGTGAGTTATCCCGTTGTGGGTAAAGAATACTGCTCGCGGTGTTCCCCATCGGTAGGGCATCTCTTTGGCTCGGAGGTGTTGCAGGAGAGGTTGCATTGATTTCCTCCAGGTAAGGGTACTCTTGGTAATATCTGGGAAGATTGTTAGAGTTGTGCCCTCAAACGGCAAAGGTGTCTTGTTTCGTAGTGCAGCTAGGACAGTAGCTTTGTCCGACAGGGATTGGATGCGCAGTATGAGGTCTGTAGGCGCGGCTGCTGGAGCTCTTGCCGGCTTTGGTAGTCGGAACATCCCGTCTAATCTCAGAGATTTAATTTGTTTAGGTGGAATTAGGGCTCCCAGGAACCGCCTGATGTAGTGGGGCAGCTCAGAGAGGCCAACTGAGTCGGGTATCCCTCGGATTTTTAAGTTGTACCTCCTCTGCTGATCTTCTAAGGCGTCTAGCCGTTCCGTGGTGGCGGTCTGCTGCTTCGTCAGATCTGCCATTTGTTGTTCCACTTTGGCTAATCTGGAGTCCTGTGTACTCGAGCAGGCCTCCAGCCGCGAGATTTTGGACTGGGCTCCTTCTATGGCCTCTCTATAGTAGGCCATGTCCGCCGCCAGGTCCCTGCGCAGATCAGCCAGCATTTTCTTTAATTGGTCTGCTGTGACCGGTTCCCCAGGCGCTTTAGATGTATTGTTATGGTCTGGTGTGGGACCGAAGCTCGCTCCCTCCATGAAGCCTGTGTCAAACTCCTCCGAGGAATACGAAAGCGAGGTCGTCCGCCATTTTGGACCACACGGCCTGTTGTGTGTTCCTCAGCATGTCGCCGATGTCTCTGCCGTGAGTGCCTTTCTCTGCTTTTGCCTTTTTAGATTTTCGGCCCATGGTCTGCAGTGAGGCTTAGGAAGCTGTGTGGGTTCTTTTGGGTCTGGTTCCACCATGAAAAGGGTACTTTTATATTGTGTTCGAGTCGAAGTTCACAAAAGCGTGACTGCTCCGATGCGCTGCTAGCTCCGCCCCCCATTGTGATGTCTTTTGATTGTGGAGTTTAGAATTAAATACTAATTTTGGAAAGAGGGGTGACAGAGTAGCTTTAAAGTAGCTATATGAGGTCCCAGTTGGGAAACCGTTGTAAAACCATTGTAAAAAAAATTAAACAAAATAAAAATAATAAATAAACTAGATTGGATTAGTTGTGCTAGTCCCGTAGACGAGATGCCAGAACAACTAGAGAATTGTAGTATGCAATGATACCTTTTTTTGTTTAATTGGACTAACGTCATTTATGTTCAAACGGCTTTTATATGTGTCATCGAAAATGTACAACAGTGCGATGGGATAGCAAAATAGGAGACACGTAATATGATTATAAATGAATGTAAACCTAAAGAATATTAACAGTTAGAAGGTATTACAGTATCAGTATCGGTACACACATCATGTTACATGCATTCAATATGCAGACCTCTGCATCGTATGGTCGTACATTAAGGGGTGAGTGTGTCACCTCTGGGTGAGCCAGGTAGTGACTGTGTAGTACGTGGCCAAGATTCGCCTGTTATCATAATGATTGCATATAGCCTAGGAGTATCTTCTAGGCGGGTAGGGGCCACTATAGTGTCTGTGGTATAGCTAACCTGAAAGTTTAATTCGTAGGGGGGACTCGTCGTCCCATACAATATTGATAGATAGTGGGTTTCCATTGGGTCTTATTTCCTTTGACCGCGTACACCTCGCGCAGGCCCTGTTTTGTCGTACTGGTGGTATAATCAGTTGGGTCAGTCTCGAGTAGTGGGCAGTAGCGAGTTAGCGGAGCATCCGGATAACACCTGAGGCCCAAGCCTGCCATACCCTCCTGTTTGGCTGCGGTTGAGACTAGTGCGCACGGTCAGTGAGGTCAGACTCTTGCGCGAGGGCAGGGAAAGAGGGCAAGTGGTGTAGAAAGGAGAACACGAAGACAGAAGAGGATGGGGAAGAGAGAGGAATGATTAAAAAAAAAAAGGACTAACGTAATTTAAACTATTTAATAATATTTATACTACAATAATATTTAGAATATTTAAAAGTTAGACTTTTGAGTTAAAAAATACTCTGTGAACAAACTTTCAATGTCTCTATAGCAACATATAGACGAGAATGTCTTTAATATAACGGCATGGAGGGGGTCTATACAGCTATTGCACCAACTCAACACAATTCTAACTCATTGAGTGCTGCTGCCTCGCTCCTGCAGTACTTTGCTAGATCCTCCACAACTCAATGCACCTCCAGCTGCTTTTAATCTGGAGAATAATGGTATAAAGGCTAGCCCCATTGGCCTGCAAATCTGTCCCTTCACAATGAAAATCAGCAAACTACCTGTGAGATCCTGTGAATCTGCTATTTACCCTGAGTGAGAAAACGCACATTCATCCTGAAAATATTCTCATTCTCCCTGTTATATAGAGCCAACTTATTCCACAGTGCTGTACTATGTTACAATGCTATACAGAGGAGCTCGAAGTAGCTCAGCAGAGCGTGAGTTAGTTCTATTTAATTAAATTATAAGTTAAAACTGATGTGGCATATTGCACTACTGTCTGTTTGTTTTTCCTCCATATGTTCTTTGAAAGCTGATGAATTACCCATTCAAGTTTTTAAAGTATGTATATATGTTTACATATAGCACTTTAAGGTTATTTTGAACACTGGTTACACCTGCATTCGCTGGCGCGGTTTATCACTTGCTGTTTTTCTACATTTTGTATTGCACACAGTGTTTTGGGAATATTTGTCGATTTACTGCTACTGTTTATTCTAACTATAGAGAGCACCAAGAGTTTTTCTGTTACATACTTTACAGCGTTATACTGAAGGGACTTTTACAACAAATTAAATACATTTTAAAAGATTTTGAAACGAAAAAAAAAGATTGATGAGGACCCTGCTTGAACAAATTGACAATCCAGAGGACATGGGGTATAAAAACACAATACTAAGAGCAGCATGGGATGGGATAGTTGCACAATTAATTAGGTTGAGAGAATAATGTCAGTATCCTGGAGTCCATTGGTTATTCCATAAATAGGGATTATCTTAAAGGATTGCAGACTAGTGGAGACTCTGATGGGTGGAGACAGGCTGTTCGGTAAGAATGAAGCAGTCCCCGAGAAGTTCTGTAAGTGTGAGCTAGCATTACGGGCATGAGCAATGGACACGAGAAGGTCACAAACAAAGCTGTCCAGAAATGGCATACTTATGAATTTAGTTGGGGGGGGGAGGGAGAAGAGTGGCTGAGAAATTTGTAGGTAACAGTTAATATTTTGAACTGAATCCTACAGAGTACAGGACGCCAGTGTAATGATTAAAAGAGAGGTGATGTGTGGGAGGAAATACAGGAGAGAGAATAATCAGCCTGGCTGCAGCATTCATTATGGACTGTATAGTGACAGTACGGTCTCTAGAGAGACCAATTAGCAGAGCATTATTCACCCAAAGAACCTTAAAGACTACTTCACTTATACCTAGTATCTGTCCATTCATGAGGATATCTGATCTACCCTGAGATTAGCTGCCTAGCAGTTACACCAGGCTACCTCTATGAAGATCATTAGATGAGTTCTTGCAGAGATACTAGTTTCGTTCACATAGTAATTCCCTTTAATTAGTTAATTGTGGCCTAATGGTGTGCGTACCACTGCCGCTCAGCCATGCAGCACAATGCATAGAGTACTCAGGTGTAAGCAGAGGTCAGAAACCGATTGATCCCCTGTCTTATGTGTCAGGTTGTCAATAGACCTTGATCAATAGGAACAAACAGTTTGCATCACCCTCAGTCTTCCCAAAGTCCGGCAAATATTGACTTCAGCTGTGTGCACATCCTTCCGTAACAATACCTCTGCCCCTTGCCCCTCGCCATGTCATTCATTCCATGCTTATTTCTTCATTTGTTTTCCAAATAGCCTTGATATTCTTTTAATGTGTAAGAATAAACTGCTTTCACTGAAAGACTATTTCAGGTATTTACTAGACTTACTATATCACTATCCATCGTTACAGCTTCCACAGTTTTCTTCTTTGGAAAAATAAATAGACTTGCATAAAAAAAAATAATAATGGAAAAACAAAGGAATTTATAAACAATTCAGTCCAATAAATTATATAAAACAAATAAATTATACCTTCAAGCAAAATGTAATATAATTTGGCTTAGAAACATGACAGCTACTAATAAAATCCTATTGTTTTATTGTTACTAGATCGCAAAATCCCTGGGGAAGCCTCAGTATATCACTAGATTGTAAGCTCTTTGTCCCATGACATTGTAAGCTTCTCAGAACCTAAACTGTGAGCTCTTTGGGACAGTTATACTACTAAACCACAAGCTCTTTGCTTTATCATCGTCACAAATTTCACAGGATCTTAACTGTGCTGTGCAATTAATATGGAATTTACTATATAATTGTTGCTCAGAAAAATGGACATGTTGAAGTCTCTATTTTACTCTAAGTGACCGCTGGTTACAGGACAACTTTGTTTTTCTGACATCAGGAAGCAGCTCGCTCTGAGTCTTGGACAGCATACAGATAAACAACCACTGTGATCCAAACTATGCTTTCTTCTCCCACAGCAATCTGGCTGCATTGTGAAAATAACAGATTGCACAAACAGTATAAGCAGAAGAGTAAAAACATCTTAAAGATCAGAGCAGATCTCCAGGAGGGTATAGAGAGGTAGTAATAGTACTTTATAGATCCTGGGTAAGATCTCACCTAGAGTATTGTGTTCAGTTCTATAGAGCAGATCTCCAGGAGGGTATAGAGAGGTAGTGATAGTACTTTATAGATCCCTGGTAAAATCTCACCTATAGTGTTGTGTTCAGTTCTATAGAGCAGATCTTCAGGAGGATATAGAGAGGTAGTGATAGTACTTTATAGATCCCTGGTAAGATCTCACCTAGAGTATTGTGTTCAGTTCTACAGGGCAGATCTCCAGGAGGATATAGAGAGGTAGTAATAGTACTTTATAGATCCTTGGTAAGATCTCACCTAGAGTATTGTGATCAGTTCTATAGGGCAGATCTCCAGGAGGGTATAGAGAGGTAGTAAAAGTACTTTATAGATCCTGGGTAAGATCTCACCTAGAGTATTGTGTTCAGTTCTATAGAGCAGATCTCCAGGAGGATATAGAGAGGTAGTGATAGTACTTTATAGATCCCTGGTAAGATCTCACCTAGAGTATTGTGTTCAGTTCTATAGAGCAGATCTCCAGGAGGATATAGAGAGGTAGTGATAGTACTTTATAGATCCCTGGTAAGATCTCACCTAGAGTATTGTGTTCAGTTCTGTAGAGCAGATCTCTCGGAGCATATAGAGAGGTAGTGATAATACTTTATAGATCCCCAGGAGGATATAGAGAGGTAGTGATAGTACGTTATAGATCCCTGGTAAGATCTCACCTAGAGTATTGTGTTCAGTTCTATAGAGCAGATCTCCAGGAGGATATAGAGAGGTAGTGATAGTACTTTATAGATCCCTGGTAAGTTCTCACCTAGAGTATTGTGTTCAGTTCTATAGAGCAGATCTCCAGGAGGATATAGAGGGGTAGTGATAGTACTTTATAGATCCCTGGTAAGATCTCACCTAGAGTATTGTGTTCAGTTCTATAGAGCAGATCTCCAGGAGGATATAGAGAGGTAGGGATAGTACTTTATAGATCCTTGATAAGATCTCACCTAGAGTATTGTGATCAGTTCTATAGGGCAGATCTCCAGGAGGATATAGAGAGGTAGTGATAGTACTTTATAGATCTCTGTTAAGATCTCACCTAGAGTATTGTGTTCAGTTCTATAGAGCAGATCTCCAGGAGGATATAGAGAGGTAGTGATAGTACTTTATAGATCCCTTGTAAGTTCTCACCTAGAGCATTGTGTTCAGTTCTATAGAGCAGATCTCCAGGAGGATATAGAGGGGTAGTGATAGTACTTTATAGATCCCGGGTAAGATCTCACCTATAGTGTTGTGTTCAGTTCTATAGAGCAGATCTCCAGGAGGATATAGAGAGGTAGTGATAGTACTTTATAGATCTCTGGTAAGATCTCACCTAGAGTATTGTGTTCAGTTCTATAGAGCAGATCTCCAGGAGGATATAGAGAGGTAGTGATAGTACTTTATAGATCCCTGGTAAGATCTCACCTAGAGTATTGTGTTCAGTTCTATAGAGCAGATCTCCAGGAGGATATAGAGAGGTAGTGATAGTACTTTATAGATCCCTGGTAAGATCTCACCTAGAGTATTGTGTTCAGTTCTATAGAGCAGATCTCCAGGAGGATATAGAGAGGTAGTGATAGTACTTTATAGATCCTTGGTAAGATCTCACCTAGAGTTTTGTGATCAGTTCTATAGAGCAGATCTCCAGGAGGATATAGAGAGGTAGTGATAGTACCTTATAGATCCCTGGTAAGATCTCACCTAGAGACTGTGTTCAGTTCTATAGAGCAGATCTCCAGGAGGATATAGAGAGGTAGTGATAGCACTTTATAGATCCCTGGTAAGATCTCACCTAGAGTATTGTGTTCAGTTCTATAGAGCAGATCTCCAGGAGGATATAGAGAGGTAGTGATAGTACTTTATAGATCCCTGGTAAGATCTCACCTAGAGTATTGTGTTCAGTTCTATAGAGCAGATCTCCAGGAGGATATAGAGAGGTAGTGATAGTACTTTATAGATCCTGGTAAGATCTCACCTAGAGTATTGTGTTCAGTTCTATAGAGCAGATCTCCAGGAGGATATAGAGAGGTAGTGATAGTACTTTATAGATCCCTGGTAAGATCTCACCTAGAGTATTGTGTTCAGTTCTATAGAGCAGATCTCCAGGAGGATATAGAGAGGTAGTGATAGTACTTTATAGATCCCTGGTAAGATCTCACCTAGAGTATTGTGTTCAGTTCTATAGAGCAGATCTCCAGGAGGATATAGAGAGGTAGTGATAGTACTTTATAGATCCTGGTAAGATCTCACCTAGAGTATTGTGTTCAGTTCTATAGAGCAGGTCTCCAGGAGGATATATAGATCCCTGGTAAGATCTCCCCTAGAGTATTGTGTTCCATTCTATAGAGCAGATCTCCAGGAGGATATAGAGAGGTAGTGATAGTACTTTATAGATCCCTGGTAAGATCTCACCTAGAGTATTGTGTTGAGTTCTGTAGAGCAGATCTTAAGGGGGATATAGATCACTAGTAAATATTGTGCTCAGTTTTATTAATGAGTAGCTCACTATAAAAATGAGGTGTGTTTGATTCACAAAAGTTCAAAAAGAAAGTGCTCAGGCAGAAACATTAGTATTATTGTATCACTATTGATAAAAGAAAAATATACTTAAGTTTACGAGCTGCTAATAGTTTACTGGGAAATTGGCCATTTGAATGAATTACTTGAAATAGTTCACAATAGTTTAAAAAGTGTATTACTGCAACACACAGCCTTAAACAGAGTAAAAATAATATCCTTAATGATCAATTTGGCAAAGAATTGTTTTATTGGTTGGGGAAGTGGCAATAAGCGGATAGAACTGGATACATTGTGATCTGAAGTCAAAATGTTAACTATGTAGGTTAGAACATCCTCTTTGTGATCTAGGACTTAAAAGGTGAAGGCTGATATCATCCAATCACACACACCACCCACGAGTAAAGTTTAATCATTTGCCCAGACTCCACTTCCCCAAAAATCTTGTCCTCTCGTCAACATTGTGTCTTTGTGTGTTTTGAGTTACAGCGTGTACTAAGTCAGAAACAAGAAATAAGGACTCCTTGGGGTTATGTAACAAACACGAGTCCACATGGGATCAACGTTCTGATGACACTCAGATCACCCAGCCAAAGTACATACTTTGGGTAAACATTAACCTTTTCCTCTCTCGGTAAAGAACTGGAGTACTCTAAAAAAATAAAAATACATCCCATTTTATTTATAGTCCTTTTACTCCTGTATTCTGACAACAGAAACACATCAAAACGATATCCTGTATAACTACAACAGAATGAATTTGAAGCATTGGAATGGCTTTAATTTTTTACATTAAGGACCTTCCTCCTTTTTCTTAGATATAATATAATATAAGAAAATACAGGGAACAGACGAACAGGTAGATGCCTTTCGTCTACTGCCCAGTGACCAAAATCTGGCGCTGGACCTCCGAGGCCTACCACGCAGGTGGTGCCAAAAGTGAGACTGTGATCTTATAGAGCTACATAGGTTGGAGTGCTTACTTACCTGCATGTTTTAGCCCAGCGACTCACTCTGGCAAACACATGGGGAGGAGATCACAGAAATCTATACTGACCTAAACTAAGAAGACTCGTGATATTGACCAGATACTTCAGAGTAACTTGCACAAGAAGGCCATAACTTCAGTAGACGCAGGGGCCTATGACCTCCCTCTGGACAATGGTATGGTGGATAATGCACAATACGCTGGTACACTGGTTGAAGAGGTTGAAACTACAGCAGCTCCAGATGTTCATAGTCCAGCTACTAAGCAGGACATACAACAATTATTCGCAGACATACAGAAACTATTTGTCTGATTTGGCCATTGTGAAGGCGGAGGTTCATTTGTGATAGCCCAAATACAAGCTACAGAGGAGTATATCCTCGACTTCAGACATATCCTAGTGAAAATTGGGGGGAATCGATTCAACAAATACAGGCTTCTCAAGCCACTCTCTCTCTCTGTACAGACAACCTAGATGACAGAAGCAGATGAAAAATATAAAAATTAGGGGCATAGCGGACTCTGTTGTTCCTGAAGAACTACCCCACTTTATACTATGTCTGATAACACCAGTGATCCAGCTAAGCAGGCTAAGCAATTGCTCTTTGATAGAGTTTATAAGATAGCTAGATCTTCCATGAATCTATTATTACTTCCAGAGATGTCATTTTGCAATGCCAAACATTTGCAGATAAACAATGTCTCACGTCTATTCTAAGGGACAAAGCACCCTACGAATTTGATTCATGTAGGCTAAAACAGTAACCCCATATATATATTTCTTGTGTCAGGTCCCTCTTCCACACCTCCTAGACCAGGCATAGGCAACCTTCGGCACTCCAGATGTTGAGGACTGCACCTCCTGTGATGATTTGCCAGCATATGAGTGTAAGAGTATGGGGTATGTAGTCCACAACATCTGGAGTGCGGAAGGTTGCCTAACCCTGCCCTAGACCACCAACAACACATTCTTGGGATGTCACCAAAGTGGTGCCCTTTGTTCTGGAGTATGAATGGGACCCAGTGGCATGAGTGTACCTACCTTATTTTACTAAAATATTGTTTTGTTACTTTCTCTATAATTTTTAAGATTTTTATTAAGGAGCAGTCGTTCAACTTGTGGCCCTTTTGGTGTCCATGTTGACAACACTACTGTGCTGACATAATCGGTTAGTGGAAGTTACAACAGATTGCATTAATTTTTTATTTTAGACTACTGCAGGCCTTCCACCTACTGAAACAGATTCACTCCACCTCTGTTTCCCCATAGGTTAGGGGTATAGTCTCGCATAGAAGCTACATTTACCTCTATCTGAGCAGTATTAGCGATAGGATAATGATCTTGAAATACAGTACAAGGTAAAATCCCATTCATGCCACAATGGTTAGTGCGACTTCATACTAGTACTTATAGTTTGTGTCTTTTTTTCTTTATATTAAAATGATATATAAATGAAGCTTTACCACGTATAAATCACAAGCTATGATGTTACATACATAGTTACATAGCTGAAATAAAATATAAAATTGCATCCATCAAGTCCAGCCTTCCTCACATATGTTTTTGCTGTTGATCCAAAAGAAGGCAAAAACCCCAGTCTGAAGCGCTTCCAATTTTGCAACAAACTAGGGAAAAATTCCTTCTTGACCCCAAAATGGCAGTCGGATATCTCCTTGGATCAAGCAGCTATTACCCCACTAATTCGAAATTATATCTTTGAATATTCTGTTTTTGCAAGTATGCATCTAGTAGCTGTTTGAACATCTGTATGGACTCTGATAAAACCACCTCTTCAGGCAGAGAATCCCACATCCTTATAGTTCTTACTGTAAGAAAAACCTTTTCTTTGCCTTAAATTAAATCTCCTTTCTTCCAGCCTATATGCGTGACCTCGTGTCCTATGTATAGCTCTGTTTATGAATAGATTTCCAGACAATGGTTTGTATTGGCCACGGACATATTTATATAATGTTATCATCTCCCCTCTGAGGCACTGTTTTTTCAAACCAAAGAGATTAAATATTTTTTTAACCTTTCTTCATAACTAAATGCTCCATTCTTTTTATTAATTTTGTAGCTAATCTTTGCACTTTTTCTAGTTCCATAATAACCTTTTTTAGAACAGGTGCCCAAGTTTGCACAGCATACGCAAGGTGTAGTCTTACCAGTGATTTATAAAGAAGCTAAATTATATTTTCATCCCGAGAATTTATGCCCCTATTTATATATGACAAAACCTTACTGGTTTTAGCAACTGCAGATTAACATTGCATATTGCTGTCTAATGTGTTGTCTATAACAATTCCCAAATCCTTTTCATGTATGGTTATACCTAATTCACTACCATTTAGGGTGTAAATTGTTTGTGCATTCTTGACCCCTATTGCGTAACTTTGCATTTCTCTACATTAAATTTATTCTGCCATTTTAGTGCCCAGTCCCATAATCTATCTAAATCCCTCTGGAGCAAAGCAATATCCTGCTCACATTTTATTACTTTACAGAGTTTTGTGACATCTGCAAACACTGATACATGGCTTTCAAGATCATTTATAAATATGTTAAATAGAAGCGGTCCCAGACCAGAACCCTGAGAGATGTTTATATATACTTTTGTCATACATACTTTTTGGCTTGTATTGTACAACTATGAAAGCTTAATAAAAAATAAAGATTGACAAAAAAATAAATGTGAAATCTGGGTATTAATTGTTTTATATTTTATTTGTTTTCAAACACTAGATGAAGGAAGACAGACTATATTTTTGACCCTGATTTCGATACTTAGAATGTGTCACAGGACCTTTGCACCAATGCAC
Source organism: Pelobates cultripes (assembly GCA_933207985.1). NCBI lineage: Eukaryota > Metazoa > Chordata > Amphibia > Anura > Pelobatidae > Pelobates > Pelobates cultripes. The sequence goes on from OW240924.1 coordinate 21,612,647, forward strand.
CTTTGGAACCAAATGACATGTTGTTTATATCCATCAGGTGCAGGGTACGCAGTGTGAAGAAACTGAGATAAGTACTAATATTACTTGCCTTGTTGCTTGACCTATGATTCAGCCACTTCGTTGAAAAACCCAGACTACAAGCTATAAACAGCAGATAAGATACCTGTAAACATGCATGTGCAAGTTAATTAGCTGTCAGCTTATGCGGAAATATAACTCTCTTTTCTAAGAAAATACCTCCAGAAAGATAGCGTAAAGACTATATATAATAAACCACTCTGGAGTTATTCACTAAAATGGAAACTGTAACAAACTGAACAAAAGTAATCATACAGTATAGACCATGAGAGTCCATGATTAATATAGCTTTATTGAAGTACCAATTTGGCTATTTTGATCAGAATTTTTTTCATTATATTGTCAATTCCCCAGAATTTGCAGTTTAGGGAACAAATCGATATAAATGAACTGTATGGATAACTAATGGGACAGTTACTATTTATAGTGTTCAGAATATTGCAGGGGTGTAATTAGGGAGCACAGGGCCCCCTGGTGCAAGCGTCAGAGAAGCAGAGCCCTCATCGCCCTTCTTTGTTCCACCTATGCAATACACCAGAGTTTGATGTGTGTGGTGGCTGCGTGTGATTGTGTGGTGGTTGTCTGAGTGTCACTGTGATGGTTGGAGTATGACATGTGTATGTGAAGTTGGCGCAGTGTGACTGTGAACATGCGTGCGGCTGGCTGTGTTTGATTGTATATGGGATGTGGCTGTGTGTGAGTGTGGAGTGATTGGCCCTGCATGGGGTAACTTCCCTAAGCATGGAAATCTCCCAATGGGGCGAAGGCAGGCCAGTGGAGACAATGTTATGCTCTGGGCAATGTTCTGCTGGGAAACCTTGGGTCCTGGCATTCGTGTGGCTGTTACTTTCACATGTACCACCTACCTAGACATTGCTGAAGACCACGTACACCCCTTTATGGCAAAGGTGTTCCTGATGGCAGTGGGTTTTTTCACCAGTATAATGCACCCTGCCACACTGCAAAAATTGTTGAGGAATGATTTGAGGAACATGACAAATAGTTCAAGGTGTTGCCTTGGGCTCCAAGTTTCCCAGAACTCAATGTTATTGAGCATCTGTGAGATTTACTGGAACAACAAATGGCCCCACCTCGCAACTTGCAGAGCTTAAAGGATCTGCTGCTAATGTTTTGGTGCCAGATACCACAGGACATGTTCAGAAGTCTTGTGGAGTCCCTGGCTCGACACATCAGAGCTATTTTGGCAGCACAAGTGGGACATTATTATTAGAATTATTAGGCAGGTGTATTTTAATGGTGTGGCTGATCAGTGTATATACATACATACATACATATATGCATATTACTACAAATCACATGAAATTAAACTTTTTTTTTAATTAAACATTTTCATCCTTTTAAGCACACTCACTCTCACTGACCCACACACGCAATCACTGGCACACACAGTTTATCCAACACACACTTTCACTGATACAAATACACTGACAAACACTCACTGACACACACACACTTACTGACAGAAAAACACTCTTTAACCAACAAACATATTCTCAATGACAAACACACAGTGACATACACATTCTCACTGACACACACACACACACACTCACTGACAGGCAGGGGCGTTTTAACCGCGAGGTAAACAAGGCATTTGCCTTGGGCAGCATTTTCCGCCCCCCAAATGCCCAGGGCAAATGCCTTGTTAGCCTCGCGGCTAACAGACATGCCGAGCGGGTGGGCGGCGCTGGCAGGCAGCTGGCGAGGGAGCTCTTCCTCTGAGCGGTCTGCTCAGCCCCCTCGCACGCCGCAGAGTGAGGCTGGGAGCCGGAAGATGACGTAATCAACCCAGCTCCCAGCCTCACTCTGCGGCACGTGAGGGAGCTGAGCAGACCGCTCAGAGGAAGTTCTCCCTCGCCAGCCGCCCGCCCAGCGCCCAGCAGCCACTGGACCCCCAGGGAGAGAGGGAACCCCCCCTCCCTTCCCCAGCATTCCCAAAGGTAAGGAGGCTGGAGGGGGGTGGGGGTGGGGTTAAAAAAATAAATGTGAGTGTGTCTGTTAGTGTGTGTCTGTGTGTTTGTCTGTTAGTGTGTGTGTTAGTGTGTCTGTTAGTGTGTGTTAGTGTGTGTGTGTGTGTGTCTGTTAGTGTGTGTGTGTGTGTGTCTGTTAGTGTGTGTGTGAGTGTGCTGTTAGTGTGTCTGTAAGGGTGTGTGTTAGTGTGTGTGTGTCTGTTAGTGTGCGTGAGTGTGTCTGTTAGTGTTTGCGTGTGAGTGTGTGTGTCTGTTAGTGTTTGTGTCTGTTAGTGTGTGTGTGTGTCTGTTAGTGTGTCTGTTAGTGTGTGTGTGTCTGTGAGTGAGTGTGTCTGTTAGTGTGTGTGCATATTTAGAAGGCGGGGCGGGGGGAAGGGATGGGTGGGGGTCGCGCGCGCACGCGGGATTTGGGGGGGCGCCTGAGTTTTGTCCTTCCTAGGGCAGCACAAAACCAGGATACACCACTGCTGACAGGCACACACTATTACTGATTTGGCACACACACTCACAAATTGAGAGATTCTCTTACACACAGTCACAAAGAAATGGAGTGGGCCCCTCCCCACACTATGTCAAACTACCCCAATATTAGTGGGCCATATTCAGGATCAGTGTAAGAATTTCTACCATCCAAGTCGAACATCCAGTTTGCTGCCCTATGTATTCTATATCTTTCTTCAGTGTCTCACCCCCCATTTCTCATACATTCTATAGATTATTCTTATGACATAGTTTTCCCTAGCTCCCATGGCCGGACAGGGAACAGAAAGTAGCCCTGGAAAAAAATTTTATTCTAGCCTTATTATTCATCGTGTCACATTGTGTGTTTGTATTTTTTATATTATGGTGCTTTGGTAGCTGTTATATTGTTTCTTACCTGCAGACCCTCACTCCAGATTATCCATGGGTGTTACAGTGCTGAAACACCCACCCTTTAGGCCACCACTGTCTGTTGTAATTGGCCCTACTTTGGGATGTTTCTGTAGGCAGGGCAATCCTCCATGAGCATGCCAATATCATCAATGGCATCATTGTGGCAAATATACATATACTTAAAAGCATGTTTCACATGAATAAATCACACAAGCTTACTAACACACATGGACAAGCTCAATGGCACACACACAAGCTGACTACAAACTCTATGACGCTCACAAGCTCTCTAACTCACTCAAGCTCTCTGACCCATACACAAGCTTACTACAGACAAGCATACAAACACAAGCTCACTACAGCCAAGCTCATTGACACACAAGTTGAATACAAGCTCACTGACACATACTACAGACAAACACACACAAGCTAACTACAGATAAACGCCAGACACAAACAAGCTCATTGACACACACACAAGCTCACTGACACACACAAGCTCACTACAAACAAGTTCTCTGATCCACACATTCACAACAGACAGGCTCACTGCCAAACACAGAATCGCTCTAACCCACACAAGTTCACTAAAGACAAGCTCACCGATACACACGCTCTCTGACCCATACACAAGCTCACTACAGACAAGCTCACTAACAATCACAATCTCACAACCACAAACAAGCTCTCTGACACATACACAAGCTTACTACAGACAAGTTCCATGACACACACAAGCTCACTGACACAAACAAGCTCACTATTCTGCACACAAACTCCCTGACCCATACATAAGAAGCTCATTACAGACAAGATCACTGAACTACCTGACTCATACACTAGCTCACTACAGACAAGGTCACTGACACAGACAAGCTCACTGACATACACACAACCTCTGTGAACCATATACAAGCTAACTGACACACACACACTGCCTGACCCACAAATAAGCTCACTACTACACATACAAGCTCCCTGACCCATACATAAGCACACAGCAGTCAAGCTCACTGACACATACAATCTACCTGACCATACCTAAGCTCACTACTTTCAAGCTCCCTGACCCATACACAAGCTCACTACAGACAAGCTCACTGGCACACACATGCTCACTAACACACACACACAAGCTCTGTCACCCATACACAAGATCACTACAGTCAAGCTCACTGACAAACACAAAATGTCTGACACATACACAAACTTACTACAGACATGCTCACTTCTACACACACAAGCTCCCTGACCCATACAAAAACTCACTACAGACAAGCTCACTGACACACACACACAAGCTACCTGACCTATACACAAGCTCACTACAGACAAGTTCACTGACACATACAATCTACCTGACCATACCTAAGCTCACTACTTTCAAGCTCCCTGACCCATACACAAGCTCACTACAGACAAGCTCACTGGCACACACATGCTCACTAACACACACACACAAGCTCTGTCACCCATACACAAGATCACTACAGTCAAGCTCACTGACAAACACAAAATGTCTGACACATACACAAACTTACTACAGACATGCTCACTTCTACACACACAAGCTCCCTGACCCATACAAAAACTCACTACAGACAAGCTCACTGACACACACACACAAGCTACCTGACCTATACACAAGCTCACTACAGACAAGTTCACTGACACATACAAGAGCTACCTCACCCATACAGAAGCTCACTACAGACAAGCTCACTGGCACACACAAGCTAACGACAAGCTCAATGACACACACACAAGCTCCTTCACCCATACGCAAGCTCACTACAGTCAAGCTCATTGGCACACACAAGCTCACTGATCCATACATATGATCACTACAGACAAGCTCAATGACACAGACAAGCTCACTACTGCACACACAAGCTACCTGACCCATACACAAGCTCACTACAGTCAAGCTCACTAACCCATACACAAGCTTACTGACAAGGTCACTAATAAGCATATGCACACACAGAACCACTATCAGCCATTGGCTGCTAAGAAAATATACAAGTACCTGACAATGGTAGTGGGGACTCTAAGAGCAATGTTCTCTTCCTGTGGAATAGGTCATCAGGATGAGGCTGGGGCAGAGCTTTAGTGCAGGGGTTGTCTCTTGCCAGACTGGAAATGGCAAAGGAGCTTTTGTGAGACTTTCAATGCTCTCTTACTTCTCCCTGCTCCTGCTGGCTACTTACTCTGCCTGTGTACCGGCCTCTGGCAGCTTTGCAGTGGCCATATAGTCATCTGTCTGCCCCAGCCCCCAATGAAAAGTTTGAGGAGGGAATAATAAATAAGTGTAATATGCAGCATTGCCGGCCTCAGGTGCAGCAGTCCACCGGGAAATTTCCTGGTATCCCGATGGGCCAGTCCGACCATGCTAACTTCTTCTAGTAGTGGTTTTCTGCCCATCTTACTTTGTGCTTCCCTTTGGTATAACATTCCAACTAGCCTTTTTACCCTTCACCACTCAGTATTTGTTCCTCTCTTTATGTGTTCCAGTCTCTTTTCCCACAATTTAACTACCAATCTCTCATTCTACTCTCTATCACTGTGTTCTCCTTGGGCTGTACTGGGGCTGCTTTGATCTTCATGTTCCTCCAGCACTGCTCTGTTGCGATCCTTTAATGATGCTGATCCTGGAATTACACCATATCCTGGCTTCCAGCATTAAAACAGGAGATCGTTTTGGCAGGCAGGTGCCTACTCTGCCTTAGGCAACTTTTGAACTTTCCTAATGGAGTATCCTGTGGTGTGGCCAGCTCTTGGCCTCCATGTGACAGACGAAACACAGAGGGCCCGTTCGCATTTGCAAATGTTGCCATATAATGTTGGACTGTTGCCATATAAACCCATCAAAAGAGTGGGGAGCAAACCTGCCAGGAACCAAGGGCAATTCAAATGTTTTGGAGTGCAAGACGTACTAAAACTTGTAGGACATAAAGGATCTGCTGCTAATGTCTTGGTGCCAGATACCACAGGACACGTTCAGAGGTCTGGTGGAGTCCATGCCTCCACACATCAGAACTATTTTAACAGCAAGAGGTGGACCTACACAGTATTAGGCAGGTGATTATAATGTTGTGGCTGATCAGTCTAAGTGTTTCACTTCATTAACATTTTATTTGCTTATTGTTTTTGGTGCATTATTTGAAGAACAAAATATTTTTTCAAGCAAAATTCAGGTCAAAATAGATTTGTCTAAAACAAATATTGCATAAGCACCACCACCACCACCACATTTACTTATCACAGTTTATACCCTTACAATGTCCTTAAATAACCTGTACTGTTCTCAATGGAAAGTTTTTCCAGTTATCTGCGACCCTATCTACCCCGCTGTTAGTCTTTACTCCTTCCCCTGGAAGGCTATTCCAGGTATCTACTACCCATTCCGTGCTACTGTTAGTCTTCACTGCTTCCTCTGGAACGCTATTTCAGGACTCCACAACCCTTTCTACATCACTGTTGGCCTTTACTGATCTATATCACGGTTAACCTTTACTGTTTACCTTATCATTCTATTCCAAGTATCTACACCCCGTTATATATATTAAGCTCTCTCTCAACACATTCTAGGAAGTTAAATGAACTTTTCAATGTCAGACTCTTTTGCTGAGTTTCCCACTCATTGGTAAATACACACTGCCAACTGTACTTACTCATTTATTTAAGACTGGTGAGAGTACAGCACCCCTGTTCTTCAGACAGACTCAAAATAAACAAAATCCAAGTGAGACTAGCAAGTGGTGCTATAGCCAGCTGAATGATGTGTCTAATATACAGTACTATATATTGCACAAATTAAAAGAATGTTTTTTTTGGCTGCGTAGGTGGATGCTGGAACGAATACACAGCTACCATATGTATAAAATAAAGGGTCACTCTATGGATAGGCATCATTATTAGCTACTGTAAGCTACAATTTCTATCACACTCACTGGTATTTAAATAATTGCTACCCATGGTTTCTCAGGAGGTTGGGCAACACATCGTCAATAAAGTGCTATCACTACCTCTCTATATCCTCCTGGAGATTTGCTCTATAGAACTGAACACAATACTCTAGGTGAGATCTTACCAGGGATCTATAAAGTACTATCACTACCTCTCTATATCTGCCTGGAGATCTGCTCTATAGAACCGAACACAATACTCTAGGTGAGATCTTACCAGGGATCTATAAAGTACTATCACTACCTCTCTATATCCTCCTGGGGATCTGCTCTATAGAACTGAACACAATACTGTAGGTGAGATCTTACCAGGGATCTATAAAGTACTATCACTACCTCTCTATATCCTCCTGGAGATCTGCTCTATAGAACTGAACACAATACTCTAGGTGAGATCTTACCAGGGATCTATAAAGTACTATCACTACCTCTCTATATCCTCCTGGAGATCTGCTCTATAGAACTGAACACAATACCCTAGGTGAGATCTTACCAGGAATCTATAAAGTACTATCACTACCTCTATATATCCTCCTGGAGACCTGCTCTATAGAACTGAACACAATACTGTAGGTGAGATCTTACCCAGGATCTATAAAGTACTATCACTACCTCTCTATATCCTCCTCGAGATCTGCTCTATAGAACTGAACACAATACTCTAGGTGAGATCTTACCAGGGATCTATAAAAGTACTATCACTACCTCTCTATATCCTCCTGGAGATCTGCTCTATAGAACTGAACACTATACTCTAGGTGAGATCTTACCAGGGATCTATAAAGTACTATCACTACCTCTCTATATCCTCCTGAAGATCTGCTCTATAGAACTGAACACAATACTCTAGGCAGTGGTGTATCTTGGCTTTGTCCTGCCCTAGGCAGGACAAAACTCAGACAACCCCCCACCCTCCGCACGCCACCCCCACCCAACCCTTCCCCCCTGCCCCGCCTTCTAAATACACACACACATTCACTGACAGATACGTATACACTAGCTAACAGAAACACACACTCACTAACAGACACACACACACTAACAGACACACACACACACCCACTAACAGACACACACAGTCAGACACACACACACAGTCAGACACACTCACTAACACACACAGTCAGACACACTCACTAACACACACAGTCAGACACACACACTAACAGACACACACAGTCAGACACACACACAGTAACAGACACACACACACACTAACAGACACACACAGACACTCACTCACATTAACACACTCACTTTTTTTTTTTATTTCACCCCCAGCCTCCTTACCTTTTGGAATGCTGAGGGAGGTTCTCCCATTCCCTGGGGGGTCCAGTGGCTGCTTGGCTGCTGGTCGGTCGGGCGGGCGGCGCTGGCGAGGGAGCACTTTCTCCTGAGCTCTCTGCTCAGCTCCCTCGCACACAGCCCGCAGAGTGATGCTGGGAGCCGGAATATGATGTCATATGGGGAAAGTGCTCCCTCACCAGCGCTGCCCGCCTGACCGACCGCCTGGTTTGTCAGTTAGCCGCAAGGCTAACAAGGCATTTGCCCAGGCATTTGGGGGTGGCTTTTTTTGCCGCCCCGTGGAAAATGCTGCCCAAGGCAAATGCCTTGTTTGCCTCACGGCTAAAACGTCCCTGACTCTAGGTGAGATCTTACCAGGGATCTATAAAGTACTATCACTACATCTCTATATCCTCCTGGAGATCTGCTTTATAGAACTGAACACAATACTCTAGGTGAGATCTTACCCAGGATCTATTAAGTACTATCACTACCTCTCTATATCCTCCTGGAGATCTGCTCTATAGAACTGAACACAATACTCTAGATGAGATCTTACCAGGGATCTATAAAGTACTATCACTACCTCTCTATACCCTCCTGGAGATCTGCTCTATAGAACTGAACACAATACTCTAGATGAGATCTTACCAGGGATCTATAAAGTACTATCACTACCCCTCTATATCCTCCTAGAGATCTGCTTTATAGAACTGAACACAATACTCTAGGTGAGATCTTACCAGGGATCTATTAAGTACTATGACTACCTCTCTATATCCTCCTGGAGATCTGCTCTATAGAACTGAACACAATACTCTAGGTGAGATCTTACCAGGGATCTATAAAGTACTATCACTACCTCTCTATATCCTCCTGGAGATCTGCTCTGTAGAACTGAATACAATACTCTAGGTGAGATCTTACCCAGGATCTATAAAGTACTATCACTACCTCTCTATATCCTCCTGGAGATCTGCTCTATAAAACATCCATTCCACTGCTTCAACACATTACAAAGCATTACTGCAGGAATAAATGTGTACAAAGCAAAATACACTTTAATTATTTTAGAATCGCCACTGAAAAGAAATAGTTCTGTGACCTTTTTTTCAATATGTTCCCTCGACAGAACTGACTGCCTAGGTTTCGAATAACACAGCATCAGCAAATCTCGGTAAGATAAACTAATCAGTCACAGCGAGGTACAGGGACCTTTAATCCCATTCAGGTAATCAGCATTTTGTCAATAGGGTGGGATCAGTAGGGGAGGGAATAGACTGGGCTGCCTTTGGTATAAATAGGTTCCTCCACTGAGCCTCACACCACAGTTGGATACCTACAGACCTTCTCAGGTAAGTCTCCCTCACTCAGTTTTACTCTGTTATAAATAAACTTCAGTTTCCAAATCAAGGTACTCACAGCTAATCAGAGTGGTTTTAATGACATTTTAACCCGTAGAAACATCTTTTGTTATAAGTTTTATATATTTTTTTATTTTCATTTTATGGACTAAAAATGTATAAGTGCATTTGTGTACTTTATATATGTTGTATTATCCACTTTTACTTTGTATAAATTAGTTGTTTTTTTTTTTAACCTTTCTTTACATTGGTTGTAAACATTGCAGTTAATAAAAACTATAAAGAAAGAAAGAAAAATCTCAAAATGTAAGGAAACTGTCAAGAATTTTTTTCCCCCTCCGTAAATTTTTATTCATCTAAAAGTAATGGTTCTGCAAATTGCAATTAGAATTACAGATAAAGTATACGACATAATTCTTTAATGGTATATGTGCACGAGGAGTTAATCGTTTTGTCCGAGGGATGATTAGCAAAGGATGTATTTGCTACATGTTAAGAGTTAATGAGAGGATGATCTTTTCATATGATTTTTTGTTTATGTGCAAGATTGTACCACCCAACATCAAAGAATAAATGTTACGTTTCTATCAGATTGCTGTAATAACAGAAATACGAAAACAGAAATTGTTTGTATTTGTAATATTTTACAAAACCTATACTAACTTTGGCACCCTAGATGACTGTAAACTATATTTTTCTATGATGCACAGCCAACTTTCATATCTTAGGGGAGGGGTACCCAAAGGTAGATCCCCAGATGCTTCCATGATGCTTTGTCATAGTAAAGGCATTCCAAAAGCATGCAAAGCATCAAGGGAGCTGTGGTTCTACAACATCGGGGGATCTACCTTTTGGGCGCTCCTGCTTTAGGGGTTAACTGCATGTCCATGCAGCCTTATTTTATAAAAGTGACAATTTCAAGAGAAATCAGCAGTTTTATAAGTTCCATTGGTTTCCTGGCTCCTTCACGTTTTGTTTAAGGATTGCTGTGATTGTCCGGCACACACCTTGTATCCCAATACTTTTCTATAAGAAGCATCTGATTGGCGACACGTCATCAGTACTGGAGCAGTCCTGCGCTGTAATAAAGATGAGTTCAATTGTTTTCTTATCCTGTGTCTGCTTAAATGGGGAGCCTGTAATCTAAAGGAACACTCCATTTAAAAAAACAAACAAACATATATTTTTTTAATTGGAGTGTGCCTTTCATGTATGTGTTCCATTTACATTGTATTTACTCAGAGTGTTCACATTTGCCTCCTATATGTTCTACCTGATACACCATACAGTCTTATAATACCGTGTTTAATTACAGGCTTTGAATTTGCTGCATATAAGATTCAAACATGAAAGTCCTGGCTTTGGTCGTCGTCATTATGGCCATCAGCGGCATGGAAGGTAAAAAGGCACCCTTTTGTTTAAAAAAAAAAAAAAAAAGTTTAAAGGAACGCTCCAAGTGCCATAATCCTTGCAGTCCTCTGTATTAGTTATAGTGTCAGTGATGTTTTAGGGCCCTTCCAGTGTTAGAATGGAGTGACAACTTACCTGGGGTCTGACTCCTTATTGTGCTCCTGTTTCCAGGGACAGTTTGGCTACTTACCTTGAAGGGAACTCCTGGCACCATAACCACTACAAGGATCTGTAAAGATTATGATCTTTAAAGTGTCCCTTAAAAAAAACTAAAATCATCATCTTACACTGATACTTTATCTGTACAGCAGCCGCTTCTCCCACTATGAGCCCATCAAATATGATGATCTCTGGTCCAATACAATGCTAAACACCAAGGACCTAATGTGTCAACTTCTGCATGGAGAGTCTCTTTAATGACATCGGCTTTCTATAGGAAAATATTATTAGCACTGACTGTCTTGCTGAAACATGGATTTAAGCCCATTATTTTATTTTTTTAAGTTTACTGCATGATATCATAAATTAGATAAAGTGAGTGGTCTCGATTTCATGTCATACAACAATGAAAATATAAAAGTAAACAATAACGTCTCACATAAAACATCATCGTTGTTACAACTAATATATAGATGTTTTTTAACATTTTTTTTTTCCCCATCTGCAGCTGGTTTGGTGAAGAGGGAAGCTCCAGCTATCCCTAACCTAGACGAAATTGCCGAACAATTGAAAACCTTTGCAGAAACCTTCAAAGACAAAGTTCAGGAATTTGTATCCAAGATCCATAGCCCTGAGGTCCAATCTCAATACCAGTAAGTTTCAAATTAAATCAAATGTTCCATCTAAAATGTATGTCGAACCTTGTGGACCAAAGAAAGAGTTAGGATTTATCTTGTTAACTCCAAGAACCATAACCACTACAGCTTATTATATTAATTATGGCACCAATCAGCTATTTGTGCTGGCCATTTCAATCAGTTTGACAAAGAAAACAAGGAAATCCCGTGCCCCTAAGGCTTCCCCTTACCTTGGGACATCAAAATGAGGAGATGTGATTAATCGTTAGCCATCCAAACTCTTGTACTTTATAAGAACACACATTATTACAAGTACAATTCTGGCTATATAATTATTCACATGTGGTTTTGTACCATGCCATGGGGACACCAAAATTAACATAACCATGAAGAGGGGATATAGAAAGTAAAACAGTTATGAATCACGGGAAGCAGAATAAAGGCGCACACACCGTTACCAGTACAACTAGTTGTGCAAGTTATGGTGCATAGTTTGTCCCTTTAATTAAACTATTGCCATTGTTTATTGTATTTGGTGTCTATCTAAAAGGATTACATCAGAAGAGAATTCTAAGTATTGTGGTGTGGAGTGTTGATTTCACTGCAAATCTTTGGGTTCTATGTTTTTCATCCAATCACAAATCAGACTTTCTCAGGAGAAGCTGATTCCACAGATGTAACACACATACACGTATTTTATATTAATTATCAGTATAATTAAAAGAAGGAATTCAAAATGCCCCTTTAAGAATGAAACGGATAATCGGATGGATCTGATAAGATCTACAAATGCTTATACATAGACCAGTGATGTACCTCGACATTGCAACCTAAAGGGATTGCTGAGAATTATGGGAAATATAGTTCAGAGACATCTGCATGACCAAGGTTACCCATGAAAGAAACATAACCAATTTATAACAATGATTTCTTTGTTCCTTACAGACAATACCTGGAACAATCAAGAGCCCATGTGGAACCTGTCAAAGCCCAGGTGGAAAATTGGTTTACTGAATTACTTGCCAAAATCAAAAATAGTGCTTAAACTGTATCCAGTATCCAGAAATGATCCTTTGACTTCTCAAAAACCTCTAGAATAATTTTACATCAAAGTTCTCTTTCCTTAACTGTATTTCTGTTTATCTATTCTTTGTTGTGATTACATTTTTGTATAACAAACTTGGACATTGGCTTCTTTTTTCATTTGTAATCTTGCATGCTCGTATCTGAGTCCTGTACCAGTCTTGAAAGTTCACGCAAATGCATGTTGGTCTTCACATATAAAATATAACTCAAAATGCTTGCATGCATTTCACAAACATACATTTTGCTCTTCAAGGACAAAGTGAATAATATGATGGAACACATGAATTTCTACGTTCACTATTGCACTATATAGTCAATATCACTTTAAGTTAGGGATCAACCGATTATTGGTGTGGCCGATATTGAGCATTATGCCAAATATCAGTATCGGCCTAAAATTATACTGATATGGCCAAAAATGCAGATGAGGGAGGAGGCCCAGAACACGCTAACTTCAGCTCCTCTCTCTAACTCTTGGGAGCCCCCGGCTGTTATAGTGTTGCCGTGGATTACCACTGCAACGCTCCACGCGGCTTACTAGGCTTGCAAGAGTTGGACAGAGGACCTCCCGGACAGAGAAGATAGCGTGTGCTTGGTCCCGGCCTCCCCCTCTATAACGTGAAACCCTCTTGCAGCCTGCACAAATTACTGGACCACCAGGGAGTGCTACGTTCCCCCTCCTTGGCCACAGGTAAAAGGCAGGGAGGGGGGTGAAGTAAAATATATATAAAATATTTATTAAATATATTAAATTAAATCATTTAAAAAATACACAATAAAAGATTTTAGCTAAGCTGCCATCTCTTCAATGTGAAACCCCCTGGCTGCCTGCACAAAGCCACTGGACCACCATGGAGTGTAATATGTTAAAAGGCAAGGACGGGTAGAATAAAAATTTTAAAATATTTATTAAATATAATAATTATATAAATAAAGCTTTTATCACAGCCACCCCCTCTTCAATGTGAAACCCCCTGGCAGCCTGCACAAAGTCACAGGACCATCAGGGAGATTAATGTTCTTCTCTCTGGCCACAGATAAGATATCGATATTGGCCCTAAAAACACAATATCAGTCAATCTCTACTTTAAGTAATAAAAATCAAACATTCTAGTGGTGCCTTGCAGACAAGGCTGCTGTGTGCTTTAATTCTGTATGATTACCTTCTCATAAACATGAGGTTTTTTAATTATCTATCATTTTCTGGGCTTGCCTATAGAGTACAGACACTAGTGCTCAAAGGGCAGCCAGGGCAGACATAAGAGGGGTTTGTTTATTCATTAACCACCAAACTACGGAGAACTAAAAACCAAAAAGCAAAACATAAGCAAAAAGGTGCCAAAAACAGCCGCACCCGCACGCTCAGCTTAGCTATTTCAGCCTTAAACGTACAATTTAGTTTTCCATTCACTGCATTTCGGTGTTTACTAGAAAAACCCTAAATAGAGACTCTGCAAACATTGGGAGAAAAAAAACACAAGGTAGGCAGGCATGAAAAGAGCCATCTGGTCAGATTTAAAGAGGCAGACCATGGAAATACACTGAGGGTTAAAAAGAGACGTTCATACACTACCTGTCGTTACTTGACTCCTCTTCATATTCTTTATGGAACTTGTGAAATGTATCTCACTGTATACGCAGTTGTCATTCTGGAGATCGACCCACCAGCAGTCCAGGCTGAGCACACACCTTGAGTGAGATACATATATGACATATTAGCCTAACCCCGATCTGTAATGTAAGGTCATAAATCAGCGGGCTTGTGTAGAACACAGGATCTTTGCAAGGAATTATGCTGTCCTAAGCAAAGATGCATTTTCACATTCCCTTGTAATTCTAACTCATCTTCAAACCATGTCTCCAAATATCGGCTGTAAGCTATTGTTAAAGGAACACTCTAAAAATCATAACTACTACAGTGGGGTGTAGTGATTATGGTGCCAGGTGAGCATTGACGCCCCCAAATGTAAGCAATCAAGCCATTCGATAACAACGTCACTTCTTACCAGACGCTAATCTCCAAGCTCGGCCTCCTCTCTACCCTGGAAGCTCTCTTCAGTGAGCTAAGACCGGTGGTGCCGAGTTTAGCTCATTGGCGGAGAGTGATCAGCTGACACTCTCAGCCAAAAAGCTGGCCCTTCACAGCAGGGTTTAACTTAAGACAACTAATGTATGCTCCTAGCAGTAGCTTCTGGGTCTCCACGGAGGCTGAGACCGGCGCCCAGCGGACCCAAGTTAAGAAGCCACACTGTTAGACAGCAGACACTGGGCTGGCGCCAGAGCAATTATTGTAGGTCTCTGTAGAGTGCTCTGTAGTGGTTATGGTATTTGGAGTATTCCTTTAATAAGAGCAGCCAGTAGATATTTGCTGCTACAAATTACCAGTTCATTTACAACCTTAATTCATAAAACATAAAACGTATTGCTGACATTGTAGTCGTAAAATCACTGTTTAGATACCCTTGCCTCCTTTTGAAAAAGCCTCACCTTTTTCCCTCCCTCTCCATCTGTGGCGGAGGGAGACCATGAATCTTGATGATATTGCTAATCCGATGCTTAACCATAAATTCTAAAAAAAATTTAAAAAAACATTGGGAGGCTAATGCGCATATGCAGCAAAACACCGCGCTGCACCAATCAGCATCTCCTCATTGAGATGCATTGAATTAATGTATGCAGAACGTGGAGACGCTGATTGACAGTGCTACAGCACTGACCCAGGAAGCACTTTTAGTGGCCGTCTGAGTGACAGCCACAAGAGGAGTTACTAGGCAGTAATGTAAACACTGCCTTTTCTCTGCAAAAACTGCCTGCAGCGACACACTATACACACCAGAATGACATTAGGCTGTAGTTGTTATAGTGACTATAATGCCCCTTTAATGTCTGCTCCTTGGTAATGTCTACTGCGACATAAAATTTACCATTGTAAAAATAACAAAACATTTCCATAAAAGCTAAAACAGATTAACCAAAAGTTAACCCTTTCAGAACCTCAACAGCATTCAAAAGCACATAAGAAAACCTAAAAATGGGGGGCGGAGCCAACCACCGAGCCGCATGGACTTGCACTCACTGAGCTCCCTATCCAGAAAGCACAATCCACAGCCATCGGGCAATAAATAAGCAAAATGGGACACCCAAAACGAGCTAATGCAGGGCACCAACCCTCCAACAAGACATCCGCTGGGAAATCTGGAGTTTTAACAAAATATTTTAGAGACAATACGGAAACTCCAGGGGAGCCTGAAGGCCCAAATATGGAGTCGGATTCATCACCCCACCACTCTGCACCAACTAGTCCATCAGGATCTGAAACATCAAACTGCCAACCAGATGCAGACATTAGGAGCCTGCTCAGAGCCCTATCTTCAAAAACCGACATAGCCATAACAGGAGCAGACTTCCAGCAAACCAAACAGAGTCTCGGCCCTGGAAGATGACAGATACACTAGAGGCCCAAATCGGAGCACTAAGAGAGGTGGTGGAAGCCCAAACAAAACAGTTTTCCTTCTTACAAAGGTCCCTGGACGACCTAGACAACAGGGGCAGACACAACAACCTTTAGAATTAAGGGTATCCCAGAGGCAGATCGTGAACATCTACCCGACATTCTCAGGGAACTGTTCAATCTCATACTGGGCCGAGACACAGACACCCCAGTGATATTAGATAGAGTTCATATGGCTCTGCGCCCGCGCATCATGGCCTCTGAAAACCCACGCGATGTGGTATGCAGGCTCCATTATTTTGAATGTAAAAATAAGGTGCTGGAGGCACTGAGGCATTCCCAACAACCTCTTCTTTACCGAGGCCCCCCTGTTGCCATATATCCAGACCTGTCTTGGATGATGCTGCGGGCCCGCAGGGCGATGAAACCCATTACAGATCAACTACGCGCCAGAAATCTCCGATACCGCTGGGGCTTTCCCTTTGCTTTGACGACCACATACCAAGGCGACTCCTATACCATCGCACACCCTCAAGATCATTTTCTGGGCTTGCCTATAGAGTACAGACACCAGTGCTCAAAGGGCAGCCAGGGCAGACATAAGAGGGGTTTGTTTATTCTTTAACCACCAAACTACGGAGAACTAAAAACCAAAAAGCAAAACATAAGCAAAAAGGTGCCAAAAACAGCCGCACGCTCGGCTTAGCTATTTCAGCCTTAAACGTACAATTTAGTTTTCCATTCACTGCACTTCGGTGTTTACTAGAAAAACCCTAAATAGAGACTCAGCAAACATTGGGAGAAAAAAAACACAAGGTAGGCAGGCATGAAAAGAGCCATCTGGTCAGATTTAAAGAGGCAGACCATGGAAATACTGAGGGTTAAAAAGAGACGTTCATACACTACCTGTTGTTACTTGACTCCTCTTCATATTCTTTATGGAACTTGTGAAATGTATCCCACTGGATACGCAGTTCTCATTCTGGAGATCGACCCACCAGCAGTCCAGGCTGAGCACACACCTTGAGTGAGATACATATATGAGATATTAGCCTAACCCCGGTCCGTAATGTAAGGTCATAAATCAGCGAGCTTGTGTAGAACACAGGATCAGCGTTCCTGAGAGCAATAGACCTGCCGGAGATCCGCATACCGGACTGGTATGGCCCCATCCCGCCTCCTAACGCGCCCTAGAGACTGCCGCAACGCAATCGATGGCAACAGACCCCCTGAAAAAGACGACCGGGTCCCTCGGAAGACGCGACCGAAGACACGTCCTGAAACCCCAGCTTCCTACCACAGATAAGATGCCCACTGCACCAACACTTCACCCCGTGGAAAATCGTGAGTGACTGATCCCTCTTTACTTACCGCTACAATGGAGACCTCTCCTTTCCTTTCTGGCCGCTGACAACTCCCGCACACCATAACACGAGGACACATACCTACGACCACTGTATATCTTGTTGATTCAATCCATTACCACTGACCGTACTGAAAGATATCTCTCGACTACAACAACCAGCCTTAAACCAGATCTCCGGTCACGCAAGTATCATGCATTTTGGGGATGGGGATTGAAATACACCAGGACTGCCTTAGACTCATCTCTGTCTGTCTGCCCTCCCGTTCCAGATCCCAGGTTCCCTTGTCTCCCTCTAGCCGATCGCCCCACTGCAACCCAGAGATAGACTAATCTAGCCGACTACTACCCCACCCCTCTTCCTCCCCCCCCACTCCTCTGACGCAAAAGACAACCATCCCCTCCCTCCTCATCAACAGTCTGCACTTGACCCACAAGAGAAGATATATTTACTAACAGCTATTCTGGTTCAACACTTAAATGTTTTCATGCATGTATACTGTTTTATGTGATGATTGTTTTAAATAATTGTTATGATGTGATTCCATATGTCATGCCATTGTCATATTCACAGATGCTCGCGACCGACCACGGGCCCTACCTTAGATAGTCCCCCTACACAACTACTGCCCATCCTCCAACTACTCTAAACTTAATAATCTGGATTGGCTTTCTGGAGCCACATTTTCCCGTAACACACTACCTATCCCCACACCTGGGGAGCTGCAGTCCTCACTGCACAACCTCCATATTCCGCGCCACTGAGGCGAACTCACTGACTCAACCTTAAGGTCCAGGTGACCTATCCCAGGTGCACACTAGATACCCGGGTGGCCTATAAACCTCACCCAGAGTAAACCACCTAACGATACCCCCAAATAACCTACACCCAGTGCTGCTGACAACAGAAACATTAGGCAGCGAATTCCTTTGTACATAGTTCATCGTTCTATATTTTTCTTCCTACTCCCGTTCCCTCCCACACCCATCTCCAATACTACACCTCCCCCCCGGAAACCACCGCCTGTAGGGAAGACCGGGAGGGGACTCGCCCTCGCCCCCCCCCCCACAGATGGCCACGATACGGATTATCACACTCAATGTTTGGGGTCTCAATACACCTGAAAATGATCTCTGACACTTAAGGAAATACACAAGTTGAAGGCAGGTGTTGCCTTCCTCCAAGAAACACACTTTAAACATACGGCAGCACTGACACTACGAAATAGACACTTCCCAACCGGATATTTTAGCAACTTCACCAAAACCAAAACTAGAAGGGTAGCAATACTAATCTCATCACATTTACCCTTCCTGTACTCCTCTCACAAAACTGACGACTCAGGCAGATTGCTGCTGGTCAAAGGCCAGATCGGCCAAACCGCAGTCACCTTTGCAAACACATATCTCCCCAACAGACGTCAATGTAAGACACTTAGAAAACACCTCAAAATCATTGAACAATTCGCGAAGGGCATCCTATTATTTGGAGGAGACTTCAACTTATCACTAGATTCACTCCTAGACACAACCTCCCAAACAACAAGATATAAGAAATCAGCACGCCAGCAAATGACAACATTACTAGATCAAGCCCAACTAGATGATGGCTGGCGCATTACCCACCCGACTGATAAAGACTACTCCTATTAGTCACACGTATCACACGTATATTCCAGGCTGGACATGGTCTTTGTCCCGCATAGATTCCTTCACCTTATCCAATCCAGCAGATCAATAACGTGGTCAGACCACGCACCCTTGTCCCTAGACATAAAGATCCCCACTTTACCGCACAAATCATTCCAATGGAAACTGACGTAGTCTCCCACATAACAGAATCCCTCCATACCTACTTTGCTACAAACACAACTCCTGATATTCCCCCCCCCCACTTACGTGGGAAGCACACAAATGTGTAATGAGGGGAGAGCTGGTCGTGCTGGCATACAGACAAAAGAAACTAAGGGAAGCTAAACTCCAAACCCTTCAGGAAGAAATTAGAGCCCTTGAAAATAAGCACAAGCAGGACACGAGACTGAGCACCTACACAGAACTAATAGCCAAGAGATCAGCATTACAGGACATTTTAAACATCCATATCAAACACACTTTCCTACGCACAAAACACTCATATTACTCCAAAGGAGGCAAATGCAGCCGCCTACTGGCTAATGCCCTGAAACAACAAAGGCAATCGTCCTTTATATCTAAAATCAAGACCACCTCAGATTCACTGTCGTACAAACTCCCAGACATCATGACCTCCTTTCATGACTTCTACACCAAACTATACAATCTCAGGAACCCCCCTGCCCCCAGAACAAGACATAGAAAACTTCCTAGTGACCAGAATCCACCAAACAATCCCCAAGAACTTAGGGACCACTTAGGGACGTCCCAATTTTTCCCCTGAAGAAGTCCAATCTGCCATAAAACAACTTAAGATAGGGAAAAGCCCAGGCCCGGATGGGTTCACGGCCAAATACTACAAAACATTAATGTTGGCACTGACGGAACCATTCTTGCTAGCCTTTAACTCTCTTACACAAACTGCTTCTCTCCCCAAGGCTTCCCTAGAAGCCCACATAACCATTATCCCCAAACCGGGGAAAGACTTGACCAACTGTGGCAGCTACTGCCCGATATCCCTGATTAACCTGGATCTAAAATTATTCGCGAAGATCCTGGCAAACCGCCTGCGCCCCATACTGCAAACTCTGATTCACCCTGACCAAGCTGGATTCGTCCCGAATAGAGAAGCTAAACATAACACCACAAAACCCCTAAACCTAATTCACATTGCAAAACGTAGACCGATCGATAGCCTCATACTCTCAATTGACGCAGAAAAGGCGTTTGATCGCGTAGACTGGACGCTACTACTATCCACACTAAGAGCACTGGGACTGGGTCATTGCTGGATATGTTGGATCCAAGCTATATACTCCTCTCCTATTGCTCGACTCCGAATTAATGGCCAACTTTCAGATCCAGTTTACATAAGGAACGGGACAAGACAAGGTTGTCCCGCTCCTCTTTATCCTTATCCTAGAGCCTTTTCTGAATGGGATTAGAGACAACCCAAACATCCAGGGCATATCTGTCCAACAAGCGGAGTACAAAGTCTCCGCTTTCGCTGATGACCTTCTCTTTACCATCCAGGCGCCCGAATTATCAATACCTCCCCTGATGGAGGAACTTTCCATATACAATGCACTCTCAAATTTTCAGGTTAACTTCTCTAAAAGTAAAATATTACCACTGACGATGACCCTTCAGACGCGTACACTCCTCAAGTCCAAACTCCCCTTCACATGGGCGGACAAGTCCATTGTATACCTCGGTGTCTATCTATCAGCCAACTTAACGTCCAACTACGATCTGAACTACAAGCCATTATACCAATCTATCTCCAAGGACCTACAGGCATGGCAAAAAACACACTTCTCCTGGCTCTGTAAAATAAACATCCTCAAAATGAACACGCTACCGAAAATACTGTACCTCTTCCAAACCCTACCTATAGCCATTCCCAAAGCCTTCTTTGCCAATCTGCGAAGTCTCTTTACCTCATTCATCTGGGCGCATAAGCAACCCAGGCTCTCATATGAAGTGCTTACTAGACACAAGTCCTGTGGAGGCCTAGGGCTGCCCCACATGGAAAAATACTACAAAGCTACGATGCTAACAAGAGTATACGAAAGGTCCCAACACCCACCAAACCTCCAATGGACAAAAATAGAAACGGCTATATTTAAACTCCCCATCCATACGATCCCTTGGCAAAGGGCTCACCCCAAGCAGCTGCTCCTTGACCACGACACACCCCATGATACCTCCCACATCCAAGACATGGGATAGACATGCGTGAAAATCTCAACATATCCCCATACCCATCCCCACTACACCCAATCACCCACAACCCACACTTCCAACCGGGACTGATTGCCGCAAACTACCGAGGCTTCCGAGATACCTATGACCAGACGTACCTTACTCTAGGATCTATTCTAGATGGTGACTCACTTCATCCGCTACCAGACCTCATACACTCGTCTGCTCCATCTACAATGTAAACATTTCACTACGCACAACTACATCACTTCCTAAAGACAGACACAGGGGGACCAGACCACTCTCCGATTCTGAAACACATTGCAAAACCCGGAACATTAAAACTAAGCAGCTCTCGACTTTCTATAAAATTATCCAGATAGACCACGCTGCCCACCTACCTAAATTTACCATCTCATGGACCGAGGACCTTAACACACAATTCACGACAGCACAATGGACATCCATATTTAACAAAATACATAAAGCATCTATTTGCACCGCAATCCAGGAAAGCGGTTATAAGAGAATCTCCAGATGGCACTACTCCCCAGCTAAACTACACACGTTATTCCCCAACACCCAGATGTTTGCTGGAAATGTGCCCAAACAGGTGCGTCCCTGGTCCACATCTGGTGGCATTGCCCTCAAACCCAAAGATACTGGACAAACATAGGGACAATGATTACGACCGTAACAGGAATAAAACTTCCCCATACCCCACACACTCTGCTATTCCTGTTGCTGCCCCACACCCTCACCAACACACAGAAAAGACTTGTAACCCATCTCCTCACAGCAGCCAACATCCTCATTCCAGTAAAATGGAAAAACCCCTGTAACGGATCACTTGGCACCCCGACTGGGTACCTCCGTTGAAGGATGCTCCCAGCGCTTCCTGAGGACTCCAAGCACTGCAGCAGACACCACAACCACCGAACCGGAGAAGCATACGAATGCTCTCAAGAATATGAATGCTGTAAGCAGCTGAACAGGAAAAGCATACAATCAGCTTACACTCCTGGCAATCAGCATACAATCCAATTCCCCCAATAACGAGACGACACTTCGTTTTGAGGTCAGGCAGAACTGACTGTACTGGCACATACAGCCTCTTTTATTCCCAATCCACAAATTTAGTACTGCCCACAGGGTTTTACAGAACAACCAATCAATCTGTACAATACACACAGACACTCCCACACAAAATCCTCCCCTCTGCCTCTGAGAAATACAGTATCATAAAACACATCACAGGGACCCCAAAATATGCAATAACCCCACAAAATCCTCGGAACCGGGGGATCTGGGTGAACCACATATCCAAAATTCACCCAGATCCGTTCAGTAGTTTGGAAGATGCAGTTTAATGCAGATTCCGCAGAACATATACAGGCTTTATGCAAAATAATTACTGTATAATGTGTCCCCTGTTCTGTAGTTTATTTTATTTTTTGTTTTGTTTTTTTAATTAATTTTTATTGAAAATGTTTTCATATACAACAAATATACTACACCATGAGGTCAAATTCATAATATATATAGCAAATAAATAAATAAATAATAATAATAAATAATACATAATTACATATAATATTGAACATGTTTCATCAATATACATCGTCTAATTTACTTTAGTTTAAAACTACTGCACAATGTCTTTGTGCACCAAATACCGGCGAGATGGCACCGTGTAGAAAAGTCCAAACAGTGTGTGTGAGTTAAAATGGCCGCCATCCATTGTTCTCACCATGTGCTTCATCCATTGTTTTAACCATGTGCCTCTGATACATGAAATGGTGGCCACCCAGTAACTCCACAGTATGTCCCCATATGGTTCTTAAAGGGCCGGCAGCAGCCTAATAAAATACAATATGCCTAAATACTGTATTTAAAGGCCCAAATCTCCCAGGGGCCATAGTCAGCAGGCAGGAGGCGGGCAAACAGGCTTCTCCAATGCCCAGTGGCGAGGTTGGTTTCGCCACACTCTCACTTCAGTAAATACCCCTATTTGTGTCACAATGTGATTTATAGAACATTTTAGCTAATATATGTGGTAGGATCCATAAAACGTTCCCTTGGGCTGAAGATAAACTTAGCCGACATTTAGGGGGAAAAGCTTTTCTCATGAATGATTTTCTTTTTCAGTGTGTCTGTACACAAATGGCTATGACAGGCATAGAGAGTCTTTCATACAAGTGCCATAGTCATTTCTGAGCTTTTTTAGAAGGGAACTGTCAGCATCACTCTGTGAATAACACAATCATTTCAGAATCTATTTACAGGAGAACAAGCCACTAACCTCTACAAATAACATAGCAATTAATGGGTCTTCATATAGCGGAGGAGGCCCTGGCCTCTGTGAATACCGTAGCCATTTCTGAACCTGTCTGTTGGGAACAAAGTCCTGAGATTATTTACCATAACCATTTATGACACAGAAGTACAGGCCCTGTCGAATGTAAATGCCATAGCCATTTGTAAGCCTACATACATACTGCAAAGCCATTTTCTGGACTTACCTAACCTATATGGAAATAAAACCCACTCTCTGTAAATACCACCACCATTTCTAAATCTGTCAAAATGGGGACAGGCCCTGTGTCCTATGAATGCCATAGCCATTTCTGGGCTTACCAACAAGGATACTAACTTTGCACTCTGTGAACTTCTTAGCCATAAGTGGGCATTCCTAACCCATTAGGGAACAAGCCCTTGCCAGACATACTCTAGCCATGGCTAAGTCTGCCTGTATGGGAACAAGCACTTGCCCTCTGTGTGTGCCATATAGTCAAAGTTTCTATATTAGACTTCTAGGAGATTTCTAAATAATAAGATCATAGTAGAATCCTATGGTGTTCCAAATTCCAGAGACATCTCTCACATTCTCCCACATAACAAAGACTGCTAATCTCTGGCACTGCAGCTGCTGGACAATACTTTCTCTTTATGTTAAATCACACACCTGGCTGCCTGAGCATCATGAGAAGTGCAGTCCACCCTAGCTGCTATGTGAACAGTGAGGGCCAGGAGTGGTGCTTCTTGGGTTCTGAACAAGTCACATTATTCATGGTTTATATGAATTATAATGAGATTAACTTGGGTTTTACCATGAACAGTGACATGAATTAAATTTTCCTATTTTTGTATTTGCTTTTAGGAGCCAGACAAAGTTTATACAGAAAAGAGATCGCAGGTCACTCTCTCCTATTAATAACTACAATTTTCCATATTTTTATACACATCATCAATGAGATCAGTTTACTCTTAACAGGCCAAATACATAAAAAAAAATAAAAAAAAATAAAACTAAACCTGGAGATAATTATGAGGACAAGTCCCCTCTGTGAGGAGAGTATGCTAGCTTGCCCACAGTCAAAATGGCGGCCGCGCCCTCTGTAGAGCAGGGCTATCAGCTGGTTCCGCCAGTATCTCTTCCTCTGCTCCAATATGGTGGACGAGGCTACTCGCCGGGTGGTGTCTGAGATTCCCCTGCTGAAGACGGGGGCGAGTCCCAGGGATAAGGAGCTGTGGGTGCAGCGGCTGAAGGAGGAGTACCAGGCCCTCATTAAGGTGGGGACACTTTGCTGTCACTCAGAGGATCAACTCCTACAGCTGGGTAGCTGCTTGGGATGGATGCTGGGGTGTATGTTGGGGTGTATGGGGTTCAGGAGAGCATCACGTGGTATATGAGGGCACACTGACACAGAATGTGGCTCTGGAGAGTGTTCACAATTCAAGCTGTGTGAAAATATCTGCTGCTGACGTGTCACCTACTGCTGATGATGTCATCAGTGTCACCTGTACATCTGTCAACATTGGTGGCTAGTCTCTGCCCACCTAGTCTGCCCCTGTGCCAGCCCTCCAACCTGTGCTGTACCCAGGGCTGGTGCAAGGATTTTTGCAGCGCTAGGCAAAAAAAAATTTCAGCCCCATTTGCTACACTGACCCATGCAGGCTGACGCGCACCCACTGACCCGCACGCAGACTGAGGCGCACCCACTGACCCGCACGCAGACTGAGGCGTATGCACTGACCCACACGCACTGACCCCCTTCATACAAATAGTACAAACAGCCCACAAACACAACATCCCTGACAATCCACATACACACACACACACACACAACCCCAGAAGCAGCCCCACACATTAACACACAATATGATAAATCATTAAAATACACAATTCCACAAGCAACCCCTATGCACAGCCAATATTCGTAGGTTTCATACACCATACCTCAAACATATACATTATAACAGCCCACATACTCACAAATACAACATTACAAAACAACTGCAGCACCCATAAATAACACAATCACAATACAGCAACATATACACCACAATAAAAAAAAAAAATAGAACCTGCACACCAAGCGATTTCAAGATCTTGTTTTGGCACAGTACTACTAAAAGCTTGCCCTCCGCTGCCCTAGTGCCAGCCCTCTAATCTGTGCTGCTTGTCCTAGTGCCAGCCCTCTAATCTGTGCTGTGTGCCCTAGTGCCAAGGTAACGTGCCATCCCTCTAATCTGTGCTGTGTGCCCTAGTGCCAGGGTAACATGTGCCATCCCTCTAATCTGTGCTGTACCTGCCCTAGTGCCAGGGTAACATGTGTCATCCCTCTTATCTGTGCTGTACCTGCCCTAGTACCAGGGTAACATGTGCCATCCCTCTAACCTGTGCTGTACCTACCCTAGTGCCAGGGTAAAATGTGCCATCCCTCTAACCTGTGCTGTCTGCCCTAGTGCCAAGGTAACAAGTGCCAGCCCTTTAATCTGTGCTGTCTGCCCTAGTGCCAAGGTAACATTTGCCAGCCCTCTAATTCGTGCTGTACCTGCCCTAGTGATAGGGTTCTGTGCCAACTCTCTAATCTGTGCTGTCTTCCCTAGTGCTAGGGTTCTGTGCCAACTCTCCAATCTGTGCTGTCTGCCCTAGTGCCAGGGTAACGTGCCATCCCTCTAATCTGTGCTGCCTGTCCTAGTGCCAGGGTTCTGTGCAAGCCCTCTAATTTGTGCTGTACTTGCCCTAGTGCCAGGGTTCTGTGCCAACACTTTAATCTGTGCTGTCTGCCCTAGTGCCAGGGTAACATGCCAGCCCTCTAATCTGTGCTGTACCTGCTCTAGTGCCAAGGTTATGTGCAAGCCATCTAACCTGTGCTGTACCTGCCCTAGTGTAACGGACCGTTTTGCACACAAGAGGTTAAAAACCGTTTAGACTATGTTTCCCTTTCCAGATGCACCGACAGCTACTGTAAGCACCAATCTCCCGAACTGCAAACTACACAAATACTGGAAACAGCCTAACAGGAAAAGCCTACAATCCGCTTACACTTCTGTCAATCAGCATACAATCCAATTCCCCCAATAACGAGACGACACTTCGTTTTGAGGTCAAGCAGAACTGGTTTACTGCCCGTCTTTTATGCAGGTCTCCCACCTGGTGGACACTCCCCTAGGGGACCAGATGGGAAACTGGGAAACATATTGGACATTAACCAATCACAAGCTTACAATCCCACAATGCATCAAAATCCCTCCTCTCTGTCCTGGAGATAATTCGGAAGTAATACAATTATCTCCAAGGACAGAGGCAAAACTCCATTAACCACATGGTTACAATAAAACACTAAAATACAATAAAATACATAATGTTACATTTGGCACATAAAATATAGCTTAGATCTGAGCGCACATTACTACCGAATGGCGCTCAGATCACATACATACAGTTCAATCGCCATGGAGCCAAAGTTTTTCCCATAGTCTTTCGTTACACGAATAGGCTCCGTGGCATGGCTATCTGGGGTGATGCTGTTCATACGGTCAAACTACCGAATGAACAGTGATTTGGTTCCACTACCGAATGCAGAGGTAAGGAGGCTGGCGGCTCAGCGGTGTTCGCGCAAATAAGTGTCTGTTTTCAGTTCAATAGTTTGGGCGCTGAACACCGCTGGCCGTTCGGGAGTTAAAATGGCCGCTGCCACGTGTTTGGCAAACGAACAAAGGCTACCCAGCGTTCATCAATTAAGCTGCGGTTAACCGCAGCTTCTGGGTGGTCAATTGACGGCACACTCCAGTTCCCAGGTGGTCCATCGTTCGTTAATTTGTTCGGTAGTTTGATGTAACATTATGTATTTTGAACACCCCGGCAGAATGGCACGACTGTCTCCCCTTTCAATATTTTGTCCTGCTGCTGGGGTGCGAAACCGACGGTCTCTGCTCCCTGCAGGACACTCTGCCGCTGGGGAGGAAGAACGGTACCTTCAGCTCCCTGTAACACACACTGCCGTTGGGGAGGAAGGACGGCACCTTCAGCTCCCAGTAACACACACTGCCGCTGGGGAGGAAGGACGGCACCTTCCGCTCCCTGTAACACACCCTGCCGCTGGTGAGGAAGGACGGCACCTTCGGCTCCCTGTAACTCGCTCTGCCGATGGGGAGGAAGGACGGCACCTTCTGCTCCCTGGTGGTCCATCTTTCGTTACTTTGTTAGGTAGATTGAATCTACCGAACACCCTGGCAGAAAGGCACGAATAAACCTTTCAGCAGGGAAGATAACCGGTTTTAACTGCAGGGCCATAGTCTAAAGGGAGCAGTCGAGCAACCAGGCTTCTCCAGTGCACAGTGGCGAGGTTGGTTCCGCCACACCTAGTGCCAAGGTAACATGTGCCAGTACTCTAATCTTTGCTGTACCTGCCCTAGTGCCAGGGTAACATGCCAGCCCTCTAATCTGTGCTGTGCCTACCTTAGTGCCAGGGGAATATGTGCCAGCTGTAGCGAAACCGACCTCGCCACTGGGCATTGGGGAAGACTGATTGCCAGCCTCCTGCCATGTGACTATGGCCCCTGGGATGTATTGCACTTTAAAGACATTATTTGGGCCTATTGGATTTTTAAACACTTTTTCTGCCCCTTTGAATACATGAGATGGTGTGCCCCCCCCCCCCACCCGTTTCCTGTCGATTGTTCTCCAGCAGGGCGTTGTCCCAGGGACACTGCCAGACCAGTTGGAACTTGTTGCTATGGTTTAACCCCATGGTGATTTGACTGTGTTTGTGGCATCTGAGTGCTGTTCGGATATAGTGAGCACTCAGATCCAAGCTATCTGGGGATAGGTTGAATGTGAGGGTTCTGTTAAGTATGATAGGAATTATATATTTTTATGTGTTTTTACTGTTGTTGTGAATAGAGCTATTTTCTGTATGCTGGAGGTAATTGGCTTACCACACCCAAGCCATACTTGCAGGTGGTCACAAAGGGATTTCCAACTAACTTTGGACCCACTGGACCAATTTGTATGATTTTGACATATGTTTGTATTTGGAGTATGCTGATTCTGAAAATGCAAGTGAATGTGATGTATACTTTTATAGTTATGAATATTGTGTAAAACTGTATTTTCCTGCCTGTGATAATTAAGTTAGACCATTGTGTTCAGTAATTATATCACAGGCAGAGGGGAGGATTTTGTATGGCAGTGTCTGAGTGTATTGTACGTATTGATCAGTTGTTCTACAAAACACTGTGGGCAGTACTATGTGTGTAAAATGTGCATAAAAGCAGAGTGTTTGATTAACCCCTTGCTGTGATACTTTTTACTGTTTTAAAACACAAATATTTGTGTTCAGCAAAGTCTCCCGAGTACAACAGTACCCCTCATGTACAGGTTTTATGGTGTTTTCAAAAGTTACAGCGTCAAATATAAGGCTTGTGTTTCATTTTTTTCACATTAAACCTGCCAGATTGGTTATGTTGCCTTTGAGACCCTATGGTAGCCCAAGAATGAAAATTACCCCTATGATGGCATACCATTTGCAATAGTAGACCATCCAAGGTATTGCAAATCGGGTATGTCTTTTTTAGACCATTACCCTCCCAGGAATCTCTGAGGTGACCGGGGGCCCACGAAGTCCTCATACCGAATTTAGTTCCATAGTGGTCGTGGATAAGTACCGCTGAGGATTATTTGTGGGTTTTGTTCGTGTGAATGGCCGTCAGGGAGCTAGCGTTTGGTTCCATTCGACTGAAAGGGAAGTGCCGAACCAGGGGCATCAAGGGAAAGCTGCTAATGACGGTCCAAGAAGCATCTCATAGTTGAACGCGTGCCAATCATGTATTCCACGTAACTCCAGTTGCGATCCTTACAGGGGGCTGGCCTGGCGAATGCTTGCACAGGGTGCTATGTGTTCAATCATTTCAACCCTACTGCGCATGTCTTGATTTCATCATTGCGTTATTGGAATCAAAATTCAAATTGCTAGTATATTTAAAGAGCTGTTGTTGATTGTGCCCCATGTAGAGCTTTGATCCAGGACCTCTTGATTTTACATTTATTTCACCTGTTATTTAAATGTTTGTTTTTTTTTTTTTTGTTTGTTTTTAAACAGTATGTGGAAAACAACAAGAAAGCAGACAATGACTGGTTCAGAATGGAGTCTAACAAGGAAGGCACAAGGTAACCCTTCATACAGCTTCATCAGCTGCCTGCAGTGTGTGGCTGGATCTCTGGAAACCCAGTCACTGAAAGCGTTAGGGACTTATCCTTTAACATGGAAACTGTGTATTATTGATAAGGAAATATCACATTTTAGATTATAGATAGGATAAATAGCAGAGTTGACAATGTTTCCATTTTGGTCTAAAATCTGCAGTCACACTTTCTGATTTAGTGGATAAACCCCTTTGAGATTAACCATTGTCAAATCTGTTCCAGCTGCATGTGATATTCAATAAATTATTTTCATTTTACCGATCTCCACCATTACTAGTTTATAGTAAATGAAGATAAAGAAGCGAAGTCCAGTCAGAATGGTGTAAGAATGTAGTTTGGGAGTACAGTTACTGCACAGGACTCTAATAGAGAACATTTCTCTTAAAGGAAAACTGTCAGTTTCTATAGTCTTCCCTATTTCAGTCTCTGCACCGAAGCAGGGAAGACAATATAGACTGAATACAGAATGTGTATACCTGAAGGATATTGTCTGGTGCTGCAAAGGAGCTCTTTAAAGGGACACTATAGGCACCCAGACCACTTCAGCTCGGTGAAGTGGTCTGAGTGCAGTGTCCTAGCACCCATGTTTGGGATTAATACACTTTGCCTATATATGCATGAGGACATCCAGCGTCACAGAAATCCATTAGGTCTCCCCCGCTAGTTGACTTCCATGGGGAAGGAGAGAAGGCGGACCCAAGCCAGTGCCGAGGGACATCGCCATTGGACCCAGGTAAGTGACAGAATGGGTTATTAACCACTTGTGCCACACGGGGAGGGGCTTGACAGAGGGGGAAGCTACAGGACACTATAGTTTCCCTTTAATATCTCCTTCGGTAGAAAGGGAGCCCTTTATCCTCATGGATAAGTGGTTATTCAGGTCTCTATGGTTCAGGATATTATCCAACGTATCAATGCATGATCCTCGGAGGAGGCGAAACATGTGTCACATGTTCTTATGGCATACAGGTTCTGGTTGCTTTGTCAGTCTGGAGGAATAGTTCACCAAAATCTTGGGAACCTGACTGTTTAGAGGTTCCCTTGGTTTCAGACTTCTTCCCCATTCTGGCGAGACTCTGTTCCTCCAATTATTGGAGAAATTACACAATAAAAGGAGGTTTTACAGGCTTACTGTGTCAGAGCTTGACGGAAACACGTCGAATTAGCTCCGTGCCGCTTTGTAATTTTATTTTGTTGGTTTTACTTCATATATAAAAAAAAAAAAAAAATTACTAATCAGTTTCATTTCAATACTTGATGAATGCAACATTATTTTTAAAAGTATACTTTTGAGGTGACAGTGTCCTTTAAATCTGTAAGAATGGATATTTCTCAGGTCTCTCACGCTGCCATGGAGTTTATGGGCAGATCTAGAGCTGTTTTTATTATTTGCTTTAGTTTTTTTTTTTAGAAAAACAGCTAAAGTGCTCAGGGCCGGCGCTACCTGTTAGGCGGACTAGACGCCGGCCCCCTCATGCTGCAGCCGCCCGAGCGCTCTGTAGAGAGCCTCAGGCGGCTGCAGCTTTGTCCGCCCGGGCGCAGCCTGAGGAGAGGGGCTGACAGGAGGGAAGCGCTCAGCGCTCCCTCCTGTCACTCCCTCACTGTAGCGTGGCCGAACCCTGTATCATGGTCCGCGGGTACAGGGCGCATCTGTCTCCTGTACTTGGCCGGACTAACAGGAAGTACACACTGAGTGTTCACTTCCTTTTAGTCCGGCCGGGTACAGGAATCAAAAGCTCCCTGTACCCGTGGACCATGATACAGGGCTCGGCCATGCTACAACAGAGGTAGAGGGGGGAGGAGGGGCAGGGGAGGAGAAGAAATTGGCAGGGGAGAAGAAATTGGCAGGGGAGGAGAAGAAATTGGCGGGGAGGGAGAAGAAATTGGCGGGGAGGAGAAGAAATTGGCTGGCAGGGGAGGAGAAGAAATTGGCAGGGGGAGGGAGAAGAAATTGGCAGGGGAGGGAGAAGAAATTGGCAGGGGAGGAGAAGAAATTGACAGGGGGAGAAGAAGAAGAAATTGACAGGGGAGAAGAAGAAGAAATTGGCAGGGGGGGGAGAAGAAGAAATGGGGAGGGGGGGGAGAAGAAGAAATGGGGAGGGGGGGAGAGATTGACATCCATCACACACACACGCAATGCACCCCTTGCACACAGAAAAACACACAATGCATTACACACACAGACACACATACACAAGCAATGCAACCGTTACACACAATGCATCCCTTACACACACTCAATACACCCCTTACACACATTCAATGCACCCCTTACACACGCACACACTGCATCCTGTACATACACAGAAACACACCTTGCAGCCCTTACACATACAAACACAGATTCACACAATGCATTCCTTACACACACATCAGGACATCCCCTACACACTCCACCCCTGTGAACAAACTCATTGGTGGAACATGAAGGTGGACCCTGGGACCCAGACCTTGAGCTGTGTAAAGGGTCCCCAAGAAATGGAGCTGCTTCCCGTTCTCCCAGAACATTGATTTTTGTGACCACAGATACAAACAGCCTCCAGAGAGCCTGTTCTACACCAGACCAGTGGAGCCAGACTGCAGCCCATCATCATCCTCATCTGGTTGTAAGTAGGCAATCTAGTATATTATTCGTGGCACTAAGCTCTAATTTACCTCACATTAAAGAAACACTATAGTCCCCAGAACCACTGCAGCTTAATGTAGTTGTTCTGGTGTCTATAGCCTGTCCCTGCATGCCTTATAATGTAAACACGGCGGCACTGCAGCATTGGCGTTAGTTAACATGGCAGATCATATGGGTGGAGCATTGTGATGTCACATGGGGGGGGGGGACACAAACTTTACTTTTGCCTAGGGCCGCAAAAATCCTTGCACCGGCCCTGAAAGTGCTAGTGTTTGGGGAGGGTTGTAGTTTTATATATATATATAATTTATTTATTTATTTTTTTTTTTTTTAAACCATACACAAATACAAGCATGGTCTAGAAGTAAATCAAGTTTTGACACTCACAAAGTTAGCACATGGAACTGTAAGGATGCACAAGTCCAAACAGCAATGGGTTTTGGCTCCCCCTCTGTTGCAGTTCCATATGCTAACTGTGAGTGTAAACAAAACATGATGTGCTTCTAAACCACACGGAACGTGGTGTACTTTCTTGTTTCCGTAATAATTATACATTATGGTAAAGAGTTGCATGGAATAAAGATATTCTGTATTAAGTAAAACAGTGTTTAAACAAACATACAGCTGTTCAGATATTTGCATATGCCAGTTAATGAGCTTGCATACAGTAAAATTCCTCCTCCTTTTTTGTTTATTCCAGGTGGTTTGGGAAGTGCTGGTACATACATGATCTCCTGAAGTATGAGTTCAATGTTGAATTTGATGTGAGTCTTTAGTCCCTTTACTTAATGAAGCATTGGGTTAGTTTGATCTCGGTCACTTGGTGAATGTGATAGCATTCTTCTTTACTGCCAGATTCAGTGTATTTTCAAATTTGTGAGGCTGGGGCAAATTATTACATAATAAAAGGATTTTCTTTGTTTGCAGATCCCAGTGACCTATCCCTCCACAGCTCCAGAAATCGCCATTCCAGAGCTTGATGGCAAAACAGCCAAAATGTACAGGTACGGCTGGTGTTTGCTGGCAGGGTTTGTGAATGTGCAGTGTCTCTAAGTTTGCAGAACGAAGACTGTTACAGCAAAATGTTTAAACCAGTCAAATCCATTGTGTGCTAATCCATCATTAGATCAGAAGCACCAGTTTTAAAGCTCGTCAGATTGTTAGCGCTATATACCTAAACATTTTACTTTTTTATTTATTTGCTTTAGATCCCAGTGCTTCTCAGAGGTCCCACAGCTGTCCACTTGAATTTATCAGTCTTCTTTAAGCTTGTTAAAGGGACAATCCACTGCCCACCCCCCCAAAAAAAATTAATTCACTGCTTATTAGATATACCCTCCCAAATGAAAAACATGCATGCATTAAATTATGCATTTTTTTTTCATTGGAGTAGATTTAAAAAATGCCTGCAAAAATTGCATTTCTCTTGTCTAACTTTGCCAGCCCTTCTCTTCTTCCCCAGACTTTCTGCGGATGTCCAATCACAGACTTCCCAATGCAGCTCAGTGAGATATATTTGCAAGGCAGGTGCTCTGGGCAATTGCTGCCTCTTGGATTAAGCTCCAGTGAGCTAAACAAACCAGGAAGTAAAATAACGTATTTTCTGCTTGAAACCAGTGGTGTTTAACAAGGTTAATTTATGTATGAGCCAAAATATGCACTTTTGGTAAAATGAAAATAGACTTAATAGACTTTTCACACATAAAGCATTTCAAGATTTTTAAGATTCTCTCAACCGTGCAAAGCTAAAACTTTTAATCAATCCTCTTTTACTCTTTAGGGGAGGAAAGATCTGTCTCACAGAACATTTCAAGCCATTGTGGGCACGCAACGTTCCGAAATTTGGGTTAGCACATCTCATGGCATTGGGGGTGAGTATCAATTACAGGACAGTTTAACTCTTTAGAGATTTGGTGGCCAAAAAGCAAATCTTCCAACGAGCAAAGCATTATGGGAGATGTTCTGCAGCAGCGGGTCTACAGTTTGACCTTTCCTGCATTGAAGAATAGAAGAAGCAATTGTGTGGTACAAAATGTAAAAACCACTTGCACCATAATTCTATCTGTGGATCAAATTTCCTTGCAACAGTGGCATGTGTATAAAAGGAAATGTAGAGCTGCATGCTTCCCATTTATTAACCATGCACTGTCAAATTCTGTTTGCTAACTCTGATTTAATTAGTAGTTTGTTTTTTGTGAAACTTGACTTATGGCTTTGACCATGCTCGTTACAAAACCTTGCCTATGGTGGCTTCTAAACCATAGTGATTTGCAAAAATCAGTGCAGCTATAAAGTTAACTCTTCTTTTAAACATTTGTAGAGGATGTTAGTGGCTCCAGACTGACTGACTGAGCTATGTGCAGTGCTGAAAGTACACAGACACACAGAGCTTTACAACACAGCTGAACTGTCGCGTTCTGCTGCGGTGATTCTGAAACTGCAGCCAGCCTGCTAACTGCTAAAATCAGGAAAACCAGGCTACATTTAGTTATCAAAGTCAGCGGTGCACATAGCCCTTCAAATCCTGGGTCTGCTTCCAAGTTAAAGGAGACCCACAGGGTCTGAAAGGATCGGTGTGAGGTCAATCCACATGCCCCCTCTGCCCAGTGATCAGCACTGTGTTTTCTGAAAAAAAGGGAGGTGGACTTACTCTGCAGAAAGCTGCAATGTTTTTTAAAATTAGGATTTTAACATTTGTGCGTAACTTTGGTTGTTACATTTGTGTTTGTATTGCATTCACATCGTAAAGAGCTGCTGCAATTGTTTTTTTAATGTTGCATTAGAAATGAAGGTATGCACACTCAGTTATCTTTGTTTTTCAATCTTACACAGCTGGGTCCTTGGCTGGCTGTTGAAATTCCGGATCTGATCAGCAAGGGGCTTGTAGAACACAAAAACAAGTGATGAAGCGGTTTCAATAGATCATCCAGCAAGTCCGTGTGCCTCCAAAATAAATAGGAACTTTTATCTTTAAATATAAGGCTTTGATTCCAACATGGGATTGTGCCCATCATATCTGGTTACCACACCGTCTGTGTCCTTGTACAAGATGGAAAAGGGGAATATGCCACCATTTTAGTTAAAGAAATAATACAATTTTTTTCGTTTGGTCTGTCTGTATTTGACAATATTGTTATCATACCAAGCATAATTTTAAAAAAGAAATGACAAAACCCAAATAAATTGTTATTTAAAATTATGGGATAGGTGTTACAGAGGCTTTATTAGGTATGTTGCAGCAGTGCAAAAAAAATGTTATATGGTTTGATTTAATAAAAGCTGTGTGTCTTGTATGTGAAGATAGTTAATACATTCAGTGCCAATTAGCTGGGGATTTACATTTCACATATGTGACCTATAACACGTTCATTTAAAAAAAAAAAAAATGTAATTTTGATCGATTGCATTGCTAACCACTTGCATTGTGTTTGTTTGGGTTGTTCACTAAGATTGTGGATTTCAGGAATTTATATTTTATATCAAAATAGTCAAATAAGAAATATTTTCAATCCGCTATGGTTTTTAGTTTATTTAAAGGTCCACTCTAGGCACCCAGACCACTTCAGCTTAATTAAGTGTTCTGGGTGCCAGGTCCTTCTAGGGTTAACCCATGTTTTTATAAACATAGCATTTTCAGAGAAACTGCTATGTTTATGAATAGGTTAAGCCTTCCCCCAAAGACTCTAGCGGCTGTCTCATTGACAGCCGCTAGAGGCGCTTGCGTGATTCTCACTGTGAAAATCACAGTGAGAGCACGCAAACGTCCATAGGAAAGCATTGAAAATGCTTTCCTTTGCGACCGGCTGAATGCGCGCGCAGCCAGCTAAATGGGCGGAGAGGAGGAGGATCGGAGGCGGAAAGCTCCCAGCCCAGCGCTGGAGAAAGGTACGTTTTTACCCCTTTCCAGAGCCGGGTGGGGGCACCCTCAGGGCACTATAGTGCCAGGAAAACGAGTATGTTTTCCTGGCGCTATAGTGGTCCTTTTAAGCCTAAATGTTACTATGGGAGTGACCACCCCCCTTGACAATTCACCTTTTACTGTATAACTGTGTATGGGATGGGTAATTTGGGTCACTTTTGGAGGCTGGCTATGGCAATCTAATGGCTAAAACCATAAACATATTTAGTTGAGAACTTTCTAAAGCATTGCTTATACACTAGATCCAGCTTTTTTTTAACTTTTACAACTCCTGTGATTCTGTGGACATCTGTTTTCAAAGAATTCTGGGATTTGTATGCCATCAACATCGAGGGATGGGAGTAGTTTGAGATCCCTGGTGTTTCTCATGGTCAGCTTCTGCGCAGAAGGTAGGAAATTTTGCCTACATTAAAGATGGCTGTCCTGTAGCATCCCCAACAGCGGGTGTTGTCATTTTCCTGGATCCGTCAGGGATCAGTTTAAAGGAACACTATAGTCACCTGAATTACTTAAGCTAAATAAAGCAGTTTTAGTGTATAGATCATTCCCCTGCAATTTCACTGCTCAATTCACTGCCATTTAGGAGTTAAATCACTTTGTTTCTGTTTATGCAGCCCTAGCCACACCTCCCCTGGCTATGACTGACAGAGCCTGCATGAAAAAAAAAAATTGGTTTCACTTTCAAACAGCTGTAATTTACCTTAAATAATTGTATCTCAATCTCTAAATTGAACTTTAATTACATACAGGAGGCTCTTGCAGGGTCTAGCAAGCTATTAACATAGCAGGGGATAAGAAAATCTTAATTAAACAGAACTTGCAATAAAGAAAGCCTAAATAGGGCTCTCTTTACAGGAAGTGTTTATGGAAGGCTGTGCAAGTCACATGTAGGGAGGTGTGACTAGGGTTCATAAACAAATGGATTTAACTCCTAAATGGCAGAGGATTGAGCAGTGAGGCTGCAGGGGCATGTTCTATACACCAAAACTGCTTCATTAAGCTAAAGTTGTTCAGGTGACTATAGTGTCCCTTTAACCTCAATTTCATGTACTGCGCATGCATGCGACCACACACCCCTCCAGACGATTTATGTACTAGTAATAAAACTCAATTTCTCTATGTTTAATCAATATATTAATAATTGTATTCAGCACATAATAAAAATGGGGAAATTGATGTTTATTAATAGTACATAAATAATCTGGAGGTGTGTATGCGCAGAACATAAAATTGTGATAAAACAGCTCGTAGTGACAGTCCAGATTTCTGACTGGTTTACGAAAATTAGAGCACAATGGCTGCTGGCGATGCTACTGGACGGCCATCTTTAATGTGGGCAAAATCTCCTTTATACTTAACACAAGCGGACTAAGACAAACACCTGGGATATCAAACTCTGCCCCTCCATGATGATGGCATACAACTCCCAGAATTCTTTGAAAGCAAAAGATGTCCTCAGATTCATGGGAGTTGTAGTTCAGCAACACCTGGTGTGCCATGGGTGTGAGATCTGTGCCCCAATCAGTTTTCATACATGCATTGATGAGGACATGGCTCCAGTAGCAGAGGGACCAGCATTATATAAGAGCATTGTGGAAGCTGGATTCAGTGTATTTAGAAAGCTGAGTGAGAATTTTTCTGATTTGACTATTTCTGTCTGAGATCGGTGTTGCTGGCATGGATTAGCACGGTCTGTATGGCTTCACACTCTCCCTGGTAACCGTTGTCAGGGCTGGGCAGGGTCTCGCCAGATCTAGCGCATGCGCACTGTGCTGGCTGAGGCAGAAAGGGGAAGGGCAAGATGGCGCTCAGTACTGCTGTTGCTATGAAGCCAGGGAGGGGTAGGCCGTGAATCCAACACAGCCCGGAGCTAAGTATTCAGGTAAGACCTATCGCCGGTATATCGGGGGCGGGCGGGAGGCTCCGTGTGAGAAATGTAAACACTGACTGACTGACTGTGTATATAGCTATCATATACTGACTGACTGTGTGTATAGCTATCATATACTGACTGACTGTGTATATAGCTATCATATACTGACTGACTGTGTGTATAGCTATCATATACTGACTGACTGTGTATATAGCTATCACATACTGACTGACTGT
>OW240924.1:21656296-21701173 GCA_933207985.1 Pelobates cultripes
ATTATTTCTGATGACTTAAAGGTAGGCAGACAATGTAATAGAGCAGCAGGAAATGCTAGCAGAATGATTGGTTGTATAGGGAGAGGTATTATCAGTAGGAAGAGGGAAGTGCTCATGCCATTATACAGAACACTGGTGAGACCTCACTTGGAGTATGGTACACAGTACTGGAGACCGAATCTCCAGAAGGATATTGATACTTTAGAGAGGATTCAGAGAAGGGCTACTAAACTGGTTCATGGATTGTGGGATAAAACTTACCAGGAAAGGTTAAAGGATCTTAACATGTATAGCTTGGAGGAAAGACGAGACAAGGGGGATATGATATAAACATTTAAATACATAAAGGGAATCAACACAGTAAAGGAGGAGACTATATTTAAAAGAAGAAAAAACTACCACAACAAGAGGACATAGTCTTAAATTAGAGGGACAAAGGTTTAAAAATATCAGGAAGTATTACTTTACTGAGAGGGTAGTGGATGCATGGAATAGCCTTCCAGCTGAAGTGGTAGAGGTTAACACAGTAAAGGAGTTTAAGCATGCGTTGGATAGGCATAAGGCTATTCTAACTATAAGATAAGGCTAGGGACGAATGAAAGTGTTTAGAAAATTGGGCAGACTAGATGAGCCGAATGGTTCTTATCTGCCGTCACATTCTATGTTTCTATTGACTCCTAATCTATATCGCATAGCCAGGATTGAGTCCTAATATACATCACATAGACTCTATATACAGGACTGGCCACTAATATACCTCCATTATTATTATTATTATTATTATTATTATTATTATTATTATTATTGGTATTTATATAGCGCTAACAAATTCCGTAGCACTTTACAATATTATTGGAGAGGGAGATTTATCAATAAATCAGACAATTACAAAAACATGCAGGAACTATATGATGAAGAGGACTCTGCTCAAACAAGCTTACAGTCTGGGGTCACATAGACTTTTGTAACAGGACTCAACCCTAATATAAATCACATAGACGCTATATACAGGACTAACCTCTAAAATACAACACACAGACCTTTCATACTTGATTCACACCTGACACTAGCCATAGAAATATTACGTGCAAATAAATACTTTGTTTGTACAATAGAGACATATTATGTGCATGATTGACCCCAAAAACAAACCAGGAACCTTTATAAATGGTACTAACCACCAATAACAAACAGTTTTTATATGCACTCCTGGTTTCCAAATTATACCACATATAAGGTTATTCACTAAAAAGCATTACATTTCAAATTTAAAGAAATATTCCAGGTACCATAGCTTCTTCATCAAAATGAACTTGCAATGGTGCCAGGAGGTCCCTGGCGCTGGCTCACCTTTAGATGTCTGTGTTCCAGTGTCGGATCAACTCTGTCCCCCTGACCTCCCATTATCTGAGATATGAGATAATGGAAGGCTCAGGCAAGGGCATAATATTTTAATGAAGGGGAAGGTACTGATTAGCTTAAAACGTGAGCTGACCACTCCAGCCCGATGCAGTACGTGCCTGTTGTTGTTATGGTGCCAAAACTGGTCCTATACGTTTAAAATAATCAGACCTTAAAAATTTCTCTAATTCAGCTATCCTGTCAGTTTGGTTACTCCAGCCTTAAATTTGAAATTCACTTTGAATTCTCACTTTAGTAACACATTCTCAACAGGATTAGTGGGGATGCCGTTAAAATACTTGTGCCGTGTACAAATGGATCTGCAGAATTCGCTTTGCTTATAATATCTAGATCCCTAGGTTAGTGAAGCATTGGCCTTGGTTTCTGCCAACACCGCTGGGGTTGCAACAACCCGGGAGACGGTGAATGGGGGAGGAATCCCACGGGATGAGATTTTTACTAATTGTGTTTATTTAAAGACTGAGTTTACTGCCTTATCACTGTGGAGTATCTATCCTCTTTTCACAGACTGCAGCAATGTGAGGAGTGGGAGATAAACAGGCTGACTGCAGAGTCCCCGCAATGAGGTACGGGCATGGGTACAAAGTGTGAAACTGCTGTAAGGAAATTACAAGAGGGGCCAATAACCCCTTTATACTTGAAGGGGGGAGACCAAGTACTGCTTTCACAGTGTCCCCGATCCTTCAAACCTTTGTGTATTTGAACAGAAATGTTCATGTTAAAAAATATTAATAATTCCTTTAGGTTTTGCACTAAATGCTGCTTTCCCATGTTTAGAGAAGCAGCATTTGGAAGATGCAACCAATATAGCATGCTCAATTTCTTCCTTATCTTGACAATGTCTTAACACGCATGGCATTTTGGGAGTTTGTATTGGCTATAGGGTTTCTATGGAGTCAATGCAGGCAGTTGATTGCTTAGTTTCTTGGCTAAAGAGCTGCACAGTCAGACCAGAACTTTTATTTTGCTTAATAGTTTCACTTATGCCTAATTGCACCTCACCTGTATCTGATCAATTAGCTAGCAGGCTTTTAAAAAGAAGGGATCAGCATGCTGCAGAGTGAGGAGGAAAAGCTAGAGGAATGGTGTCTTGCAGTTATACGTTTTGTAAATTGGCAAGTGGAAAAAGCCACCCAATTCCAGATAGGGATTTGCTGTGTATAGTAAGTGCTCATGCAAGAGCAATGAATTTTATTTTGTTAATTTTTTATTTTGAAACACCTGTATATATATTTCACCGAATAAATCTGAAAAACTGAGCTGGATGTGTCTTGGACTTTCATTACCCTAGAATGCTGTGGTTACAGGATCTGTGACAAAATACTACCTGGAAAAGAGGTGGTGTGTTACACTATATATATATAAAAAAGCATGTAAGACAAGGTATTTTTGTTTTGATGAAACATCGACTTTTTTTTATTTAATAAAGCTTTTTTTTTGAAAACCCAGAGTGCTGGCCTTTGGAATTTTTATATATACAAGTGTTGCTGAACACTGGGTATTCTATGCTTTAAAAGTTGGAGTGCAAGGCTTATTGGATAAAAAATATATATATATTTTATATATATAATTTTATATGTGTCCTGATGAAAGCTCCGATCGGGAGCTGAAAGTTGACATCTCTGGATTAACTAAGAGTAAATCGGATGAACAAAACCTAGATATATTTTATGTCTCCAAAATATGTGGTTCAAAGCAGAACCATTGGATCAGGAGTGGGGAGACTCTTCCAGCGAAAGAGTAAAGGTTAGTTTAATTTTAACCATTTCAGTGCCAAAATAGAGTATGCGTCCGTATTCTAAAGACTTTAAGGAGCATACCAATAACATATATATATATATATAATTTATTTTTATTTTATTTATTTTTTTATTTTATTTCAGTGTTTGTTTTGGCAATTGATATAATGTCAAGGGCTGTATGTAGTAGCGGTTACCCAGGGGTGAAACTCACACTAATGTGGGTCAGGTTTGGGACAGTATGATATTAGGAGGCCCACACTATGTATCATTCCCGACAGCCTGTGTCAGTTTCGACTTATGTGCAGAGACATGCACTGACAGTCTCTGCACATACAACTTGTACTGATGTATTGAGAGGTGTTCTGATAGTCGCTGCATACAGCCTGTTTTTTCTGAAACTGATACCAGCCAGTTTCATTTTTAGATGGCAAGTTAAGATAATATGTGCTTAAAACAAATAAACCCAACACGTGGTGTGGTTTCGCTCAGCTGTTCTGTTTCTTGCGAAATCTCACAGCCTGAATCTGTTCCCAAAGCCCTGCTGTCTGTTTGTTCAGGGTGCCTGTTGCTGTCCGTTCAGGATGCATGTTTGAAGCGTTTTCCAATGATCTAGGATAATATCCTTTTTGACCCCAGAAAGGCAGTCAGATCTCTCCTTGGATCAAAAAGCTATTACCCCACAGATTAAAATTGATATCCCTGAATTGTTCAAACATCAGCTGCTGCCTGTTTGCCTGATCAATAATCCCATTAGGTATTTGCAATCCTGCACTTTTCGCCAGGTGTAGCATTTCCATGAGACACATTTAGGGGTACCAGAATTTCTACTCACCAGGCTAAATTTTAGATCACCAATGGCGACTGGAAATCCACTGTTGCCTGATTTTGTTTTTTACGGGTTGCCTGCTGGTATCTGATTTGTTCAGGATGCCCACAGCTGTCTGATCAGGTATATCCCTCGCCTTTTGTCCAGGATGCCCACGGCTGTCTGATCAGGTATATCCCTCACCTTTTGTCCAGTGGGCCCTCTGCTGTCTATATGTTCAGAATGTCTCCTGCTGTTTGGTTTGTCAGGATGCAAACCTCTGCCTGGTTGCTCTGTATGACTGTTACTGTCTGCTTGCTTGTTTATTTGATCAGGATGCCAATGAATGAAAATCGTGATCATTCCATGGGAGTACACCTGCCTTCGTTGGGAAAGTAAATAAACATTTACATGTCAATGAGTTATAGGTGTTCATCAGCTGTTTCACATACCTTACAACTTCCAGCAGATGCAGCTAAACTGTCTTGCAGTGCTAGTACATTCTCATTATCCTGTTAGTCGTTATTTACATACACTTACTGTCTCTTTATCCAGGTAATGCTGCTAATCTATTCCTCATACACTGTGGGCGTCCTGATTTATGTCCTTCAAAACTAGAAATATTAAAATGTGCCAATCCTGGCAAAATACATTGTTATGATTATTGATATTATTGTTAGTCTAATCCTCCCCCTCCCACTGCCTTCTGGTTTTCATTGTGGCTGAAAGTGAGCAATGCCACAGATTGTGATAGCAGATAACAGCCAATTGGCCTCACTCCTCCAATTCCCTAAGTAAAATCACAGGATTTATTCCTGATTATGTTTCTTGCTCAGAAAATCATTCCTAAGCTTT
Source organism: Pelobates cultripes (assembly GCA_933207985.1). Classification (NCBI taxonomy): domain Eukaryota; kingdom Metazoa; phylum Chordata; class Amphibia; order Anura; family Pelobatidae; genus Pelobates; species Pelobates cultripes. Next base: position 21,661,121 of record OW240924.1, read on the forward strand.
CTTCAACTCTTCCAATATTTTAGTTTCTGCCACTTCTTCTAGAAGGCTTTTCCTTGAATCTACTACACATTGTAAAGCATTTCCTGATCACCTAATTGTCCCTCTTGCTGGCTTCAAATTATAACCTAAATTTGTTGGTTAATTCTGCTTTCTGTTAACATTTTGGGTTTGTATTTTTTTCTTTTGTGGCTAACAGATGCCTCTTTTTTTTTTTTTCTTTTTTCACAGAGTTCCTCTTTCTATAAGACCTAAGATGCCACAAGTTTGTGAGGCCAGGATTGTTAGGGGAAAGGACACAACCGTTATCACCACTCAACCCAAACCAGCAGGAAAACTCCTAAGCTCTCATCGCACAGTAAGTCAGGAACGACAGAGCTCAGCATATTCCACAACCGTCTTCAGTAATGGAGTACTCCCTGCTCAGAAGCTCCGTCCCCTTCCTCCAAGGCCAATCGTGGAGGACAAGGTGAAGACCACTCGAGGTCGTGCTGCACAAAGGACAGAGACTTCAAGTTCTGCAACTAAGAAAGGCCCTATGAAGGGCATCCACACGCTCAAAATTGCACACTCCTCTACCACCAATAATGTATCAACTCCACCTCTTCAGCAACGGGCAGGAGGCCTCTCCCGCTCCAAGTCTGTGAGTTACGGAGACCTGAGGCTATGCACAGACAAAACAGATGAGATCACCAATGGTCTAGCTCGGGTGGAGGTCAGAGAGCGGAGCTCATCATCAAGCAGGAAGCCCCCTTTAGACCCTGCTGTTTTAAAAAGAAGCAGTTCACTGAAAAGACTCAATGTGATGCCCACGGAGGACATGCAGTTGAGGCATGTCAATCAAGCTCTGCGATTGTTCAGAGCAGACATTTCCAGCAAGACAACTCCCATTAAGATTGCAGATGGCAAGAAACCATCTCTGGCCTCGAGCCTACCTACCACTGTAGCCCCCATCTGCAATGGTATTACATCACAGGACAAAAGCCAGACTGTTGCAACTCCAGTAAGTGCAAACCTCTCTAGTAAATCTTCTTCTAAGCTGTGAAAATAATCTGGTGCTCCATATAATTAAGTGTCACAAATATAAATAATTCCATCCCATAATGTGAATTTGGATGTCCTAGTTTTCATTCGACAGGGTTACAATGTTCCTTTTCGCTTTTAGTGAGTGTATAATTCAGAAAAAAACTCATTATAATGTCATACGCTTGTCACTTGCACAATGTCTTGTCATTCTTTCTTTTTTTTTCATGAATGAGACCCGTTTGTGGCCAAAGTTCCATAAAAGGACCCTCCAAGCACCATAACCACTTTCTTTCATCCTATATGTTGCTGTTAATCTATAAGGCCAACACATCTCTTCTATAAAATCACAGGATTCTCTTAATATTTTACAGCATGTTCATGCCGTACATATTCCACTTGTACGAGCTTTCTTATGCAGTAGCTGTCTAAGGGTTAGATTCTATTAAATGAGATAGGGATAGCTCTGGTACCCAAAGCCATTTATCCCACTAATGTCAATGGGAGAACTGCTGCTCAGTTACCAGAAGTAAGTTTGTGTAATTTGACAGAATTCAGCTCTATGTGAGTACCTAGTCAGGATCATTGCATATACGTCAGTTAAAGTAGCTTAATTTCTGGGGGAAAATATTACAAAAATTTTTTTTGAAAGGTAAAGGGACACTATATGCACCAAAACAACTTTAGCTTAATTAAGAAGTTTGGTGTATAGCCCCTGCAGTCTCACTGCTCAATTGTCTGCCATTTAGGAGTTAAATCACTTGCCACACCTCCTTGTCTATGACTTGCAAAACTTTAGTATACACTTCCTGTAAAGAGAAATCTAATGTTTACATTTCCTTTAGTGCACATTCTGTTTAATTTAGAATTTCTTATCTTCTGCTCTGCTAGTAGCTTGCTTGACGTTTCAGGAGCCTCCTGTATGTGATTAAAGTTTAATTTTACAGCACAGGAGATATAAACATTTAAAATAAGTCGCATCTGATTGAAAATGAAACCATTTTTTTCATGCAGGCTGTGTCAGTCACAGGGGAAATGTGACTAGGGCTGCATAAACAGAAACAAAAGTGTTTTAACTCCTGAATAGCCACAAGTTGAGCAGTGAGACTTCAGAGGCATGATCTATACACAAAAACTGTTTAAGCTAAAGTTGTTTTGGTGACTATAGTATCTCTTTAATGGTAATTTTCCACAAAAAAAACACCTGCTGTCTGTACTTTTGGGTTCAAAAACTGAAAACAATGGGAGGACATGGATTGACTAGGAATTCACAGCTGCAGTCTTACTACAAGGAATACACTGAGTATATTATTATTTGTATTCTCCTTTATTGCATTTAAAGATGATGAATGAATTCATTAAAAGAGAGGTCAACTACAGGAAAATATGCTACTATTTAAACATTTTTGATTTTGGACTGCCCGTATGGGTGGGACCAGTCTGATATGCTTCAGAGATGTTCTCTCTGTAATGGCACAAGATGAGCTAAAACCAGCTTGAGTTCTGAGCGGGGATCCAACGAAGGGCAGGCTATTTCAGTTGCTGCCCGTTGTCAGAATACTCTTGTGACTCGTTTTTTGCTCTATTTAAACATTTTACTTGATTCTCTGTGCAGCTGTGTCTTTGTATACTATGTATGCATTGGCATGGTCAACTAGGATTAAGGCACATAATTCACAACGTGGGCCAGGGACCCATGCTACTATGTTGGGACTCTATTTTCTACTCCCTCCTCCTCTGAAGATCTCCCTGGAGAAAAGCAGTGTGACACTGCAGCTAATTAATCCCCAGGAGATGAGCTTGCAGAGACACCTAGAATAGTCTTGAGAAAAATCCGATGAGAGAGGATGAAGCAGGGAGACCTAGAGTAAGAGATTGGAGAGGGTGTCCCATTAAGCCTCGTCATTGCCAGGAGGGACGCCGTTTGTAGAGGACAGGCAGGCAGTTCTGCAGATCCGCATCATGCCTGGGTTGCAGGGAGCCAATTTGGTGGAATTACCCCAGAAACTGCAGCATAGACTTGCTGATAAGAAGGAAGGTCAAGGAATGAAGGCAGACATCTCTGAATCGGTTGTGCACACGGCTATGATGGGCCTTCTGCTAATGACAAGCGAGGTACCGTACACATTACAGCTGATATCAACTGCCGAAAACATTTTAGAGAAAATGTATAATTTTTACCAACCTGCTTTTTCAGTATTGTCGTTCAGGACCAGCTGTAGTTTGACGTGTGACTGTTGCCTGTCTTTAACCTGTTCGAGTATAGAGTATTTTTTATAAACACACTAAATAGCACTTTATATGATCTGTTCTTCGGCTAAGCAAAAAAAAAGAAAAATAAATTTTCTTTCTCTTGGTTACTTGTAGCCACCACGGATTCCTGTCCTTGGCACCGGACGCATTGGTCTTCGGAATTTAGGCAACACAGTAAGTATATTTACCTTACGTAATGTTTACAGGGTATTTTTTTTTATGAAGGTCTGACTCTTTAGAAATTCTAATTTAAATTTGTCTGGAAACAGCCAACTTGGAGAATTTTTCTAATTTAGCTATTTTACTTCCATAAAATAGTGAATACATGTGTTTCTCTTTACTGAATAACAGTATACACAGTGGTTATCGTCCTGATTGTAACTATAAAAGAGGAATATTTGAACTGGGTCCACAATGTCTTGTAATGGTATGACATCCTCGTTTATTGTCTGATGAAATGAAAGCATTTAATCACAATTTCCATACAACATTAATCTACACAGCTCATCATATCACTGTATACATTAGGATATTTGAAGACTTTTTTGGAGATCAATAAAACTAGAAAATATATTTTTAAAATTTCCCATGGCTGTGTTTTTCTGTTTTTAATATTTCTTGAAGTCATTGAAATATATTGACATCTCCTAGAAGTTTGAGTAAACACACTTGAACGCCCATGAGGTCCTTGCTTTTACCTAGGTAATATTCAGTCCCATTCCTTAGTGTAATTTTTGTTACCTTGCATTCTAAATCTGACGTTTCTTGTAGTGCTTCATGAACGCTGTTCTCCAGTGTCTGAGCAGCACCAAACCCCTGCGAGATTATGTTCTCCGCCAGGAGTACCGACACGAACAGCCTGGCAGCAGCAAGGGCCAGCAGGAGCTCACGGAAGGTATGTATAAGGATGTATCCTCTTTGTGTGTTAGTGCTGGAAATTCTGTCTGTGTTATTTAGGCGGATATTCATGTAATGTAAAACATTATGCTTTATAGCTTAACTAAAAATACCTATGCAAACTCCCATAAACCTTAAACATGCATATATCGATATACGTTTGTTTGTGTCCATTATGATAATTTTATTTTATACAGGAGTTTAACCCCTTAAGGACCAAACTTCTGGAATAAAAGGGAATCATGACATGTCACACATGCCATGTGTCCTTAAGGTCATCATTCCTTTCTGATATTACATGTGTAAATCAGGTTACTACTTTAATCTCCACGTTTTTTTGTTTTTGCAGTCTTTGCTGATGTTATTGCATCTCTGTGGAGTCCTGAAGCTACCGATGCTGTTAACCCGTCCCGGTTAAAATCAGTCTTTCAAAAATACGTTCCGTCTTTCACCGGCTACAGGTAAGTGGGACATGGTAGAATATGTAATCTTCTAATCTGCTTTCACTGCCACTTAATCTGACCAGGGAGTGAGAGGAGCAGACTAAGGGTAGAGAGAAAGCACGAGCTGTACGGATTGTGTTCTCCGTAATCCAACATGGAACGCTGCTCACTCTGATTTATAACAGTGAAGGACAAAGTCTTCTACCAGTAAATGCATACAATTATAATGTAAAAGCTTGCGTTACATCTTATCTCCGTGGTTTGCATGGGACCGGTCACGTGTCATCCTGACTTACAGGAATGAGAGGACGTGATATGTTATCTTCCGATCACTGTGAGTCAGTATGTTAAAGGACCACTATAGGCACCCAGACCACTTCAGTTTAATGAAGTGGTCTGGGTGCCAAGTCCATCTAGGATTAACCCTTTCTGCTGTAAACGTAGCAGTTTCAGAGAAACTGCTATGTTTACTTTCGGGTTAATCCAGCCTCTAGTGGCTGTCTCATTGACAGCTGCTAGAGGCACTTCTGCGCTTCTCACTGTGAATTTCACAGTGAGAAAACGCCAGCGTCCATAGGAAAGCATTGAGAATGCTTTCCTATGGACTGGTTAAATGCGCGCGCGGCTCAGGCCGTGCATGCGCATTCAGCCCTTGATGGGGAAAGGAGGAGGAGAGTCCCCAGCGCCGAGGGAGCCCTGCGCTGGAAAAAAGGTAAGCCTTTAACCTCTTCCTCACCCTAGAGCCTGGCGGGAGGGGGGCCCCGATGTTGAGGGGGAACCAAGGACCCTATAGAGCCAAGAAAAATAGTATGTTTTCCTGGCACTATAGTGGTCCTTTAAGGAGGAGAACCAAAGGGGGTCTCACAAACTGTTTCTACTATCACCTTGCACAGAAAAAGACATTCTTTAGAGGGGACTGAACTCCTTTTATTAAAGGAACACTATAGTGTCATGAATAAAAATGTGTATTCCTGACATAGGTGTGAAACACCATTTAGGTACCCGCCCCCCCCTTTCCGCTTACATTTTTTCAGCGTCACACAGGTCTCTTTATGGCTGGTCCAACCCATGCTCCGCCCTCTTTGACTGAGATCATCAATTTTGTGAAAGCATTGGGAGGCTAATGTGCATGTGTGGCTGAGAAGGCAATGTTAACATTAACATGTCTACAGGGACAGACACCAAAACCACTACATTAAGCTGTAGTTGGTCTGATGACTATATTGTCCCCTTAAGAGTTTTCTTAAATAATTACTGTATGCACGTGCTGCTCCAGGCCTTGGGGTTGGCCTCAGCCCCTAGTAGCAATATTTAAATGAACAAAAAGAGTCCAGACATTAAATGCAGCATTACACAAGGCAACATTTTGGTCACAAATTGTGACATTTATGGCTTAATAAAGGACATGGTTTGCCGTGTGTAATGCTGCATAAATTGGCTGTTTAATACGCTGAGTGCCTGGACCCTTCTTGTTCGTTCTAATATCATCTTGTATAGAGACAGCCGGCAACCTCACTAGAACATGGGGCTGAATGCGGGATGGCCCTGATCACCCTGGACAAAGGTGAGTAGCCAGGTAAGGAAAGGAAGAATGATGATTGTGGTTAAAATTGTAAACTTTATATCCCATTTTTTTTTTTTTTTGGTTCAGTGGGTAGTGTAAAAACAGGAGAAATTCAGTTGAGACAAAATAACCCCAATACTTTCCACTATTTATTGCCTTCATGTGCTATGTGTAGTTAATTCCTATTTTAGTCTTCGGATCCTGGTACCCACTAAGATGTTGGAACACTCCAGACCAGGCAACCTTTGGCATTCCAAATGTGAACTACATCTCTCCTGAACTACATCTCTTCTAATGCTTTGCCAGCATTATGGCTGTAAGAGCATTATGGGGGATGTAGTCTACCACTTCTGTAGTGCTGAAGGTTGCCTATCCCTGCACTAGACTTACAGTGTACACAGTGCTAGCATTGCTCAATCCCTATATTTTTCCTTTCCAGCCAACAAGATGCTCAGGAATTCCTTAAGTTTTTCATGGATCGAATTCATGTTGAAATTAATAGAAAATGTAGAAAAACTCCCAGCATCCTCTCTGACACCAAACGCCCCATGCCTGTAGAACCTCAAGATTCTCTCAGGTAATTAACTGTTTGATCACAATGTTGTGTTATGTTAAAGTGTAAGGAAATTGACAGGATATTAATTAATGTAATAGATTTTGAAGAGAAATTCTTAGTTAAAAGAATTGTCAAAGTACCATAACCACTGCAGCCCAGTATTAGTAGTAGTTATGGTGTAGGAGTGTCCTTGCTCCATTCCAGCATAATTTGTCAAACTATTTTAGCATTGTTAGACACCTACCTGTAACCCTCTGACCATCCACGCTGCTTCCAGATTCGCATTAGGCACTCATGACACTATAACCACTTCAGGAGGCTGTTCATGTAACTAATTATACATTGAGCTGAGTTGAAAAGAAATAAAGTTAAAGGATCACTATAGTGTCAGGAAAACAAAGCGGTTTTCCTGACCTTATAGTGCCCTGAGGGTGCCCCCACCCTCAGGGTCCCCCTCCCGTGGCGCTGAAGGGATTAAAACCCCTTCAGCTACTTACCTTTATCCAGCGCCGGGCTCCCTCGGCGCTGGTGACCTCTCCTCCCCGTCCGACGTCACTGGAGCTGAAGTGGTCTGGGTGACTATAGTACCCTTTAATGTGATGGCTGGGCGTTTGCATGGGTTTATAGTGTTTCTGCTTGTGTTTATTTTAAAATTATGGATCCAAGCACTCCAAATGGGAAACTGCAGTCATTCATCGAAATCAGGATAAATGAACCTGACATTCCAACCACACCATGTGGTCTTTATCAAATCTAAAGATTAAATTGAGATTCGAGAAAAACCACATGGCATGGTCAAAATGTCACATTCATGTCTTCTGATTTTGATTAAAGACTTAAATTTCCCATTTGGAGTTCTCAGATCTGTAATTTAAAAATTGATTGCATAATGGATTAGCCACCCTGGGTCCTTGGCTGCACTATTGGGAGTTTTAATTGATGGAAGCATGCAGTCCCTATTATATGTAAATCTGTGCTCATTTATTTCATTGCAGTTTGAAATAAAACTTGTTGGATACAAAAACAAAAATAGTTTTGAGACAGCTTCTTAGCAGCATTACCATTACAATAAAGTGTGGTGGTTATTTTGCTTGGAATGTCTTTTTAAATAAAAACTCTCCGTTAACAATTTGTTATTTTTTTTTTATCATAGCTTTGTTCCTGCCCTAAGAACAGTTCCCTTGTAGTAATACTTGTCAGCAGTGATTGAGATAGATCTGGCTTGACCGTGCTCTCAGAGGTTAAGTGAAAATTGCTGGGAATTCTAAGTGAATTTCAAATTTAAGGCCAAAATAAGCAAACTGAAAGCATTGTTGACTAGGAGAATTTTTACAGTTTTACTATTTTGGCCTTAAAGGGACACTATAGTCACCCAGACCCCTTCATCACATTGAAGTGATCTGGGTGCAACGTCCCTGTCCCCCTTAATCCTTCAATGTAAATCATAGCAGTTTTACAAAAACTGTAATAATTACATTGCAGGACTAAGACTGCATGAGGACATCCAGGGTCAATAAAATACCCTTAGAAAAACATTGAAGCAATGCTTTCTTTTGGGGAGGGCCTAATGCGCTTGCGATGCATTAGGAGGAGAAGACGGAGTGTCGACACTGGATTCGAGTGAGTAATCAGAGTTGTTGTGTTTTTTTGTTTTTTTTTAACCCTTTACATGCCGGTGCATAGGCGAGAGGGAGGCGGCAGGATGCAGAGGAAACTATAGTGTAAGGATCTCTGTATTCCTTACACTATAGAATCCCTTTATATCTGAATTCCTGACAATTTTCACTTTTCTGTAAAAACCCTGACCATATCAATGTGGTTGGGAGCTTTAGCATGATGATCTAATGTTGTATATTGTCTCTCTCTTAGTGATGATGAAAGAGCCAACCAGATGTGGAAGCGTTATCTTGAAAGAGAAGACAGCAAGGTGGTAGGTGAGTGTTTGGTAGAAGATAGCTTTAGCGTGGTGTCTCCCAGTAACCACAAGGTCTCAAATCTTAAAGGAACACTACAGGGTCAGAAACACAAACATGTATTCCTGACTCTATCGTGTTAAACCCACCATTTAGGTTGCTCCCTCCCCCTCCCCTTAGGCCTCTAAAAGCAATTAAAAATCACCTTATATCCAGCGTCGCGCAGGTCTGCCTGCGCTAGCTCCGCCCCCTTGGTGACATTATCAGAATTTATGGATTTTTAGCCAATCTAATGCTTTCCTATGGGAGTGGCCTCTTGGAGGTGTCCCTAGGGGCAATGTAACCACTGCCTTTTATCTGAAAAGGCAGTGTTTGCATGAAAATGCCTGAAGGCAATGATCGTACTGACCAGAACAACTATATTAAGCTGTAGTTGTTCTGGTGACTATAGTGTCCTTTTAAAGGAACAGGAATATATAAATCCTGATTGCTTACGTGCATTTAGATATTTTAGTAAATCATCCTATCGTGTTTCCTCAGAATGGTTAAAAACCAGTATGTAATATGATACATGAAATACACGCTTAATATAATGCTACAGCTCCTCTCTTTCTACCCATCATTTTATGACTTTAGATCTGTTTGTTGGCCAGTTGAAGAGCTGCCTTAAATGCCAGTCTTGCGGCTACCGGTCGCCCACATTTGAAGTCTTCTGTGATCTGTCTCTTCCAATCCCCAAGGTATGAGCTCTATCATTCAGGCTTAGTTAAATGAGAGTTGTTGGGACTTGAATTCGTTTGCATCTTCTCACTGTGATTTTCACAGTGAAAAGCACGCAAACGCGTCTAGCGGCTGTCAATGAGACAGCCACTAGACTAGAGGCTTCAGAGGTTGGATTAACCCTATTATAAACATAGCAGTTTTTCTGAAACTGCTATGTTTATAAAAAAAAAAAAAGGGTTAATCCTAGAGGGACCTGGCACCCAGACCACTTCATTAAGCTGAAGTGGTCTGGGTGCCTAGAGTGGTCCTTTAATGAATTTGGTGACTATATTATACCTTTAAGTCTAAAATAGCTGAATTGGGAGAATTCTCCAAGTTTGAAATTCACTTTTAATTTAATTTGAATTCACAACCATTCTCACGTAAGTGAATAACCCTGAGACTCTCAATGTGAGGGGGGGGCAGGCAGTGTCAGCTGGATGTTCCACAGAATATTTCTGTCAAACTCATTTGCTCTCACTGGCCCATAAATCTCACTTTTCATCTTTTCCATTTCCTGTTTACACTTTTTTCTCCCTGCGATAAGTTGCTGGCTGATTGCTTCGTGCTTCACCCTGATAAAAACATGTGAAACCTATCGCCATACTGTCAGCGTATCTGCAGCCCTTACTCTAAGATTACCCTAACGCCCACGTAATCCCCTACTGAAGATCACAGAAGGGATTTCACTGACTAATTATAATCCCTTCTTGAAGTTTATTTCTGCTTGTCTTATACACTAGCTCTGAGCAATAAATCTTCTCCCCACTTTCCACTTCACGGGCCATTTAACATTACCTTAATAGATTTCTATATGTTTTTATTTATACTGTATTTCACCTTATTAATCCCCAGTATAATTCCCATCACTGTAACCCATGCATGGTCCTTTCTGTTTATGAACCTAGCTTGATTCTATTTCATTTTAATATGCATTGCACTTATTGTGTGTAATCACTAACCTTTGTGAAATGCTCTTAAAATAGAAAACATGTATACATTGCATTAGATAAACTATTAGAAAATTCAAAGATGGTTATTTAAAGGGGTTTTGTTAATGCCTGAGTAGGGTGCAGCATGCATTCTTGCATCTCTATAATCAACCAGTTGCAAGTTGAAGCAGTGCATTGTGGGACTGAGAATTTGCTCACCAGCAATACGTGGGATTTGTATAAATCAAAGACGATTTCATTTCATTAACCCATACATTATTCAAGCAATGTATAGTTTGACTGTCCAACTCTTAAAAGATTATTATTGTCTGCATGCGATCTATTCCCCCTCTCCCCCCCCCCTTGTTGTCTATTCCAGAGCCTTTCCTTTTGCCAGGCAGGTTCTTGGTAAATGCAGAATATAATGTAACATCACCTCTATCTACTTTTCTCTGCAGAAAGGCTTCACAAGCGGGAAGGTCTCTCTCTTAGACTGTTTTAACCTCTTCACAAAAGAAGAAGAACTTAACTCTGAAAATGCCCCGGTAAGTGAGATTTCCAAGTGTTTGTTTATATCTGTAACTTGGTTATTCCTTATTTTCCAATCCACGCTACAAATTGCAGGTTTTTGATCTGTTTGGATTGTGTGTCAGACAGGTTGTTCTTTCTAGAATTGCATTGCCGTATTATTCTGTATGAAATCATCCCAGCTGCAAATAAGAGCCAGGTTACTATCAGGAAACCTAGTTGGCAGGTTTTGTATCTATATTTCTCGGCAAAACATAATTTAATAAAATTTCATTATATTTGAAATTTAAAGGACACCATAGTCACCAGAACAACTACTATTTAATGTAGTTGTTCTGTTGTGTGTAGCTTTTCCCTGCAGACGTTTTAATGTAAATTCTGCCTTTTCAGAGAGTACCTATTAACACCTCTAGTGGCAGTCACCCAGACTAGAGTTGCATCCTGGGTCAATGCTGCACAATGTGTAATTTGCATGAAGGCATTGAATGTTCCTCATAGAGATGCATGTATTTAATGCATCTCAATTAGGAGATGCTGATTGGCGCAGCGCAGCATTTTCCTGCGCATGCAGAACAGCCTCCCAATGCTTTCCGATGGTGCTGGAATCACTGTAAGTTTATTTTTAACAAAGGCGAGGGGGACTGCCAGCTAACGTGCTTTTAACTTTTAATTTTTTTTTACTTTATTCTTGAAATCTGGCATGTTTTGAGATAGATTTATAATCTTAAAGGAACAATATAGTGTCAGGAACACGGGTTTCTAATTCTGACACTATATTGTTCCTTTAAGATTATAAATCTATCTCAAAACATGCCAGATTTCAAAAATAAAGTAAATGTGCTTGAGCTGCTCAAAGCTGCAGCATTTGTTGTGATTGCAGTTTGACATCAGACTAAAAAACGCTGACAAAACTGTTACATGCTTTCTCTCCCCCCAGATCTGTGATCGCTGCCGGCAGAGGACAAAGAGTACCAAAAAGCTCACAATCCAGCGCTTCCCCAGAATACTTGTGCTCCGCATCCTTTTACTGTCATTAGATGATGTTGGTTGCTGCCATTCCTTTTATAATATTTATATCAGACTGGTTGTTATACACTTCCGATTCCATATATTTGAGTAGACTAACATCTGGGCCTGCGCTACCACTAGGCAACAAGCAGCCTCATAGTGTGCACCGGTCCGGGGGGAGGTGCAGTCTCCAGTGTCCGAAAGGACCACAGTAGAGGACATTCCGTATATCCTGCACCCGGTCTGACAGGAAACTGTTTGCTGAGAGCACAAAACAGCTTCCTGTCAGACCAGGTAGAGGACACAGAGTCCTCCACTGCGGACTGCACTGCCAGCTACTTGAAGGTACAAAGAAACACACAGGGCTGAGCAGGTGGGGGGGGGGGGAGGAGAGGGAACAGAGGGCCGAGGGGAACAAAGAGACATATGGAGGGCTGGGGAGGGGGTAAAGAGACACAGAGAGGCTCGGAGGGCAAAGAGACACAGAGGGCTTGGGGAGGGAACAAAGACACACACAGAGAGGCTCTGGGGGCAACAAAATACACAGAGAGCTGGGGGTGGGGGTCAAAGAGACACACAGAGAGGCTCTGGGGGCAGCAAGACACACAGAAAGGCCCTGGGTGCAAAGAAAAACACTCAGGGCTGTGGGGACAAAGGCACACAGAGGGGAGGGGCTGAGCTGGAACAAAGAGACACACAGAGGCATGCTGGGGGGGGGGGGACATAGTAGTTTCACGTTTTATGCTTGAAATGTTTTCTACAAATCTGTTTTTAAAAATTGAACTTGACAATTTTCGTTTTTTGGGGGAAGAGGTAATAGCTAGTATTGCCTAGTGCACAATACAGTCTAGCACCGACCCTGACTGACATTTTTCAATTCTAGTGATGTCAACACAGGGAAATACTGAAACTCTTTCAACTGAGGTTCTGTCTATATTATTTAGTGAGTGTCAAGTAGCAGTGTAAACGGAATCACTGAGGGTTATTCAAATATGCGTGTGAGCTTAGAGGGCTTGTTCTTCTTACTGCTGTAATAGGCTCTGCAAGAAGCTTGCAGTATTATCATGGTAACCGATCAAAAAAGCTCTGATAAGAAAAAAAAAATATTAGCTGCACCATCTGTTGTAAAATGTCCCACTGCTCCATTTACTGGAAAATATATCATCTCATCTCTAGGGAACCCTAATCCTGTACCCATCCTAATATTTGTTATGTATGTGTGTGTGTGTGTGGTATTTTGGCATATATTATATATATATATATATACACACACACAGAGTATTGCACTATTCAACATTACCTTTTTTACTGGACTTATAAGACAAGCTTTCAAGAGTTTTCCTCTTCCTCGAGTCTGAACCAATAATGATCGATATGATAGAGTTTACCATAAAACAACTAATGTTGTTAGAGAAGGGGAGGGGGTTGAGTGGGTAGTCACTCAATCCTCTTCCCTTCTCTTACCCACTCAACCCCTTCCCCTTCTCTAACATCATAGATAATGTTTGGGAGGAACCTGAATACTTTTGCAAATATGATATCTCTATTAATTTGTTTGGTGGTCCCTTTAGTAGAAAGCATGTAGCAGATCTACTTGCCTCTTCTTTTTCTAGAGCTCCACCATCTTATGTATTTTCCCTGGCATGCCAGAAGCAAATTTTCGCTCTCCAATGTGTAGTGGTGGGTGGAAATTTTGAGCCCTGATTGAGGGATGTTGTGAATTTTGTAGTTTTCTAGGAAATGTTCAGTTTCTGTTCTTTTCCTCCTTTGCATTTTTCTTAACTCACTCCCATCCAGATCTGAACAGGTTCTCAACCACAAGGTTCTCCATTAAGAAATGCTCAGTCTTTGTGGACTTCCCTCTGCAAAGACTCAACCTCAAGGAGTTTGCCAGTGAAAAAGCAGGTGAGTCTCTATGACCACTGACCGGTCATAAATCTAGGAGACTGGTCCACCTTGTTCTGCCTCTCTCCTTCTTGTTTGGTCTAGTTCCTCCCTCCTGTTTTCTGCATGTTCTTATGGTCTTGCCCTCTCAGTCTCTGCCTCTGTTCCATCTGTTGATTTCACGTGTATGCAGGGCCGGATTGGGGATACAAAGCAGCCCTGAAAAAAAAAATCTATGCCAGCCCCATAAGTCATTGCGCCATATATTGTTGCATGTAATATGTAAGGCTATGTCTTGCCACCCCAGGTGATAGAGTAATATATACACACACATATATATATAGCTTTTTCTAATATAAAATATTGGTCCTTTCAGAGTAAAACATTTAATTATACAGTAAGCATACTCACATGCAGACACAGACTATCTCACTGACACACACAAGCTCATTGATACACAGCCTCATAGACAAACAATCTCACTGATATACATAAGCTCATTGACATAAAAACACAAGCTCACTCACTAGCACACACACACAGAGCTTAATGTAGTGGTTCTAGTGTCTATAGCCTGTCCCTGCAGGCTTTTCAATGTAAACACTAACTTTTCAGAGAAAAGGCAGTGTTTACATTGCTTCCCAGTGACAGACACTCAGACGGTCACTGGAGGCGCTTCCTGTATCAGTGCGGATTGGCGGAGATCATCAAGCTTGATGATCTCAGTCATAGAGCCAGGGCCAGTCGAGGGAAGACCAGCACGAAGTTGGGGAAAAAAAAAAGGTGAGTAAAAACACTATTTTTAAAAACACACACAGACACACCCCATGACAAATACATATACCATGACAGACACACACCCTATGACACACCATGACAGACAGACACACACACATACACTCCCACTCCCACTGACAGACTGGCATACATACTTGTTGCTACCTGTGTGGGTGGGCAGACTGATAGGTGTGCTGGCGGTCTGCAGGAAGAGCTTGGATGACGTCCTATTCCGTCCCCGGTCTAATCCCTGCAGCCGCCATCCAAGCTCTCCCTGCGGCCGCAGGTCACCCACATGTCTCCCCTGCCCCAGGTGCCGACGGCCCACCGGGAAACTTCCCAGTATCCCGGTGGGCCAGTCCGGCCCTGCGTGTATGCTGTAACAACCACCTCCCAAGAAGAGAAGACTAGCTGTCTGAGGCAGTGATTATTAAACTATTCCTCTGTTGCCATTACAAAGTATTGTCTGTATTCCCCTTGGAGTGGAATTGGATCTCTTATATCGTTGGTCATTGAGAACCACATTGAGCAGGTGTTGGCTCTGTGCTTACTGTACCTGTATCCGCAGCCATGGGATGAATCTTAGACCGTTATACTGCAAATTAGATGACTGATTGCACAGACAGGGCTTTATATATGTACGGTAGGCAACGTCCTGCATAAATAACTTAGACCACACAATAAACATATAGACACAGTTTATTTATATTGAAATGGGCTAGGCCTTAAGGGGCATAAAACTATAATTGCATAACAATAAACACATTTACATAAACTTTTAACTTCCACAACCACCATATTGCTAGTCACTCTTAGCTGACATGGCCGCCTTTTATTTTAAACCGTTTGCCACCATAGCCTTCCTCAGAACTTGCTTTACAACACCCCAACAACAATAATTATAAAGAAATAAATTAATAAATGGGGGAGGGAGGGCAGGGGGGACGTTATCACTGCTCCTTAATTACAAAATGGCTGATGGCTTATGCTCACACTGCTGCAATTTATTCCTACCTAGCTTCCCGTGCTTCTCTCATGCGTGTGCTGCATCCAATTCCCAGCCAGCTTGGGTCCCTCAACAACACCCATGTCATCACTTCTGCACAGATACCTGTCTAACTATGCCCAACAACCTAGCAAGGGGCCATGAGCCTCACTTTACTTTTGCTAACTATGCAGCAAGGGCAGCGTAACCATTTATTGCCACCATACATGTATGTCACAGTGCTATGTGCCTGTGGTATTTATTTTTGACACAAATTACTTGCTGGATCTTCTCCTGTTATTCCCCTCAAAAACTCTTTCAGGGACTTTTTTCTCATGTTAACAAACTAAATATTTATACAAACACTGAAGCTAACTGAAGTGGAAATTAAACGAGGTGGAGAATGTTTCCATTCTTACGTACGTATTTTCTAACAATGACATTTCTGTGAAAAGAAATCCGTACGTGATAAACCAAAAAAAGAAGTTTGCCTCCCAAATTCAGTTTTAAATATTAAAGGAACAATGCATTAAAAAGGGGATACCATTTCCTATATAGATCCCTTGATGGCTGCAAATGTGCAGATTCTTCTGAAACTCGAAAGTGACAGCCAAAGTATCAGCCAATCTTGACTTTCATTGTTTTCATAGAGAGTGCTCTGGATAGTCCATAAACAAAGATGTATTCCTGAACCTATAGTGTTAAAGCCACCATCTAGCCACCTCTAAATATAATAAAATGTTACCTCTATTGCAGTCTGCTGCTGCTGGCTCTTCCCCTGATCTGCCTGTTCGGCTGACATAATCACAAGTGATGATCTCAGCCAATCACAATGCTTTCCCATGGGAAATTATTAGATTGGCTGAGAATGCTAAGGACGCGGACTGGGGGCAGAGCCAAAAGCAGCTCTGGCCAAATAGGAACCATCTACTTATAGAGATTAACTAAATCAGTGCATCTCCGTGAGGAAAGTTCGGTGTCTCCATGCAGAGGGAGGAGACAATGAATGTCAGGAAGCACCTTCAGTAGCCATCTGAGGGAAGGCCATTGGAGGTGTTTATAGGCTGTAATGTAAATACTGCCTTTTCTATGAAAAGGCAGTGTTTCCAACAAAATCCCTGCAGGGACTGACAATATTTTCCAGAACAACTCCATTAAGCTGTAGTTGCTCTAGTGACTATAGTACCCCTTTAAACACAGCTTCAGGACCAGGTCTTCGGAAAGACCTGCTCCCAGATTTAATTATAAAGTTTGAATTAGAACAGTTTCCCGGCAATTTCTTTGATATCAAGTATATCTGTTCAGATGCTTTATCTTTGTTTTAAAAGAAAAAAATATATATATATCTAAACCCCTTGATATCAGTGTCAAGGTTTGGCATAATATGATTACGAAGCAGAGTGTAAACATCTTAATGCGTGTGGTCACCTGCCAGGATCAGAAATAGCAAGGCTTATGGGCCAAGGTCAGCTGCGGGATTATCGAGCATCCGATACATGAGTAGATAAACCAGCCTAAAAATAAATACACCATATAATAGCAGATGAGAGTTCTAGACTACCTGACTTTCACTAGATCCCTGCTTTTTATTATAAAACAGTTCAGTAATAACACGATAAGGACTGTCTGTACCCAACAAAATCGTGAAAGCATTAACAGAAGAACTTAAAGAAAGGCATAGTTGGGAGAGCCGCGACCGGATTTACATTTCATGTGCCTGCAAGCGTATAATTCTCAGGTGTGCCTTTGTCCATGCAGAAGAAATACAGGAAGAACTTCATATCTCAGCAAATGGGAGAAGAAAAAAAAAAAAATCACTAAATCTCAGAAGGAAAGGATAGATAAAAATATATCAAATGCAAAAAGCGCACATGTGTAGTAGGGAAAGTGCCGTGGAACACAGGTTCCTGTAGGCAGCTGCGTATGGGCAAGTCCAGCCCCAGAGAGAGTTGTACTGATGTTTGAGTTGAACTGTCCTCAGATCTTCAAGGATTGTAATATGCCGATGCAAGGAATGATTAAGGTTTAATAGCGTGAATTATTTATCAGAGACACTCTTCCTCTTGTTTCAGGAAGCCCTGTGTATAATCTTTATGCTCTGTGCAATCACTCGGGCAGTGTGCACTATGGGCATTACACGGCTTACTGCAAAGACCAGTCTGGGTGGTTTGCCTACAACGATGCAAGGTGAGTTCTCAATGTACTCTTTTATACAGGCTGTTATTGTTCACTTTTAAAGGGTTGCCATCACTTATCTGGAATTTGCACCATTAAATAGAACCTTAAAAAACATCTAAAACTGTGTTAAAGGGACACTCCAGTGCCAAGAAAACAAATCGTTTTCCTGGCACTGCAGGTCCCCTCTCCCTTCCACCCCCCATCCCATGTTGCTGAAGGGGTGGTTTAGGGTCCGTCGGCGGGGGAGACCTAATGCGCATGCGTGACAATGCCGCCCACGCACATTAGACCTCCCTAAAGGAAAGCATTAAAAATGCTTTCCTATGGGGTTTTAACGACACTGGAGGTCCTCACATAGCGTGAAGACGTCCAGCGATGCTATAGCACAGAAAATCTGTGCTATAAACCAGGAAGTGCCCTCTAGTGGCTGTCTAGTAGACAGCCACTAGGAGGAGTTAACCCTGCAATGTAATTATTGCAGTTTATGAAAACTGCAATAATTACACTTGCAGGGTTAGGGGTAGTGGGAGTTGGCACCCAGACCACGCCAATGGGCATAAGTGGTCTGGGTGCCTGGAGTGTCCCTTTAACATTTATTTCATGTGATGGTCCTTATTTTTTTTTTATTTTATTTTTTAATTATCAAAAAATTTAGCTGTTGACATTTGAAACCAGTGTAGTTCTGGCATAGCCAAGGCACACCATGCAAATCAGGAGAAGAAACAGACACATTTTTTTTGTTTTTATTTCTCCTCATACACTTACCATATTCAGTGACAGAAAAGGCATTGATTGACAGAGCCAATATGATTTGTTTCTAGATCTAATTTTAATTTTCAGATCTCACACACGCGTTAAGTATATGTAGACATAATATTAAAACATTTCTGGAAAGTGAAGGTTCCCCATTTAAAATGATCCAGACAGCAGATCCAGAATTCACCATTCAAGCTAGTATTATTACGCTTTATTTACTTAACTCTTTAAATGATTTACCACTTTTTGCATTACCAGAGTGTCACCCGTCGGCGAAAGCCAGATTACGTCCAGCGAAGGTTATGTTCTCTTTTATGAAATGGAAGACGCATGTTGGAAATAAACTTTGAGAACATCAGACCTTTATTTCAGGATTTTTTTTTTCTTGACTTGACTACTGTTAACCCCTTCAAGGAAGTGACACTCTCCCTCCTGGCCGGGACTCAGCTCTAGTCACTGCAACCAATGGCTTTATGCTGATTTGTTGGAGGGCCTGTCATCCTAAGGACAGCCATGAAATGAAAAGCAATAATGACTTCTCTGGGAGTTGGTTTAACAACTTTCATATTTAAACTAGAGACATTAAACAAAGTCGCACAAGTTCCTATTCTGTCCTTCGTCTGTGTGTTATATGCATCTACAAAGAGCTATGATTGACTATCTCCAAACTGTCCGAGACAAGCTGATTGGCATCATGTTATCACCTGGATTGGCATACAGACTACAAAGATGGCCTGGAGTCTGCCTGTTACTCAATATTTTATTAATTTATAATTTTTTCTCACGAACATTCAAAAATGTCTAAAATTACACCAGCAATAGTCAAGAGATAGTCCTCTTGCTGTTGTAAATGCAAATCTCAAGATCATTTGATAGTTTGTAGTCCGACTTACCATAATCCCTTACCAACCTTGGCAAGGCATTATGGGAATTCGACAGTTTGCCATACATGCGCTACATGAATGACCAGGGTAATTTGCAATTCAACGGTTGACTTTTTGGGAAATGACGAAACTGTAGCTCACATATTGGTGAAAATGGGAGTTCGGTGGCTTCCTTTTTTAATTTTCTTCAGGAAGAGATGTTTGTTTTCATAGCTGCATTCATTGAAATATTCAGAAATGTTTTTAATATATATATCTATTTTTTAAGTCGTGTTTGTACAACAGGCGAGTGCTTGCAGAAATGTTTTGTAAATACTAAATAATGGACTGATAATTATATTAACTTTTATCAGTAAATTTGCTACAAAATGTGAAATATATTCTTTAACACTGCAAAAAATGAGGGTTAAATACAGAAATATATAACCGTATTATATGACATATAGGGCCAAATGAGAAAAGTCAAGGTAAAGTTCCTTCTTTGACCACTAAGTTTAGTGGGGTATGGGGGTGGGGGAAGAAAAGTTTTGTGTCCGATTGTTACATGAAAATTTTTTAGAGAGGAACCGCACTCAATTTAAGTTGACACTAGGTGCACTGAAGCAGGACCAGCACATCCCACAACGATAAGGCAAACAGAAAACAAGTCTCCAGGCTCTCAAGGTGTTTAACCCACAGGCGGGTTTATTGGGTCAAAAAAGTGATAGCAATGTTTCGACCTACTACACCTTTATCAAGCTATGATGAAACATTTATTTATAAAAAATTTTACCAGGAAAGATACATTGAGATTTCTCTCGTTTTCAAGTATGTCCTGGGTCCACAAAATATTGCATTGATACATTAGGGTACAATAAAATACAAAAACAATATTAATAGACAATAGATACAAAATATAACATAGAACAGGTAGGAAATATATAATCAACCATGACAGGTGCATTCTGTTTTGAGGTATGTAGAGAGGGATCTATCACTTTTTTTTGACCCAATAAACCTGCCTACGGCTTAAACACCTTGAATGCCTTCAAGCTTGTGACTTTTTTTTCCCGTTTGCCTTATTGTTACATAAACACGTTATTGACTTCCTTTATTTGTCGATCTTCCTCCCTCCCCTGTTCCAAAGCTACAGTGAGTCCATTGCTTCCTGGCAAAGTTAAACAAGGATTACTAAAGGGGGAACTGGCAGGGAATTTCAGATGATTTTTTTTCCCAAATCTGCTAATTTGGGCATTAACGTTTTAAGTTCACCTTGATTTTTTTATTTTTTTATTTATACAATCTACACTTTGTGGAATAACCTTGCCAACGTTTAAAAATGACTTTCAGCATATCGTAAAGATGTTTTTGAATTTCCTTTTTTAAAGTCATGTTAGGAGTTCTTTCGGTGTATTTAAATGCTGTGCAATACTCAAAACACAGCAATCAGAAGGTAAATGGAAAGAGTCTCATGCAAAGCAGGAGTTATGTTCTCAGCTTCAATAAAAGATGGGACAGGACAGGTGCTATTTACAGAATGACCAGCAGGGGGAGTCAGCATGTTAAGAATATGCATTGCTCAATACGGAGCATTATACTATGAATTGACATATCCTTTTTTTTTTTTAAATCATACTGGGCTTGACGATCTTCACTATTGACCACAGCACATGCACTGTGGTAGCCATGCTCCACCAATTCAATCTTGGTTATTGTGCCTGGAATGTTTTTATTTATTATTCTTTATTTTTGTTGTGCAGACGAGTACAAAGATGTCTGCTATGCTATGACAGTAAAAATAAGCTCAGTGATATCAATATAGTAAACCGTAGTATGGCATTTGAGAGTCAGCTCAATTTTGTAGATATAGCAATTAACAGTGATAATCAGGCTTGACCAACATGAGATTAAATACTAGACATTGTGGTTATGTAAGGGAATATAGAAGCATAGCAAGGCAAGCAGTAATATTCTTATAGTATCTCGATGCCGTAGGTAAAGCATATATGTAAATACAACATACATGTTGTATGCATGTTCAGGTTTCATTTATATATGTAAATACGTCTGGGTGGTCATATGGATGATATGCAGGGCAAGGGAATAAACTATGCTCAGCATGCAGAGTAGGATCAAGCTTGTACCACTGAGGCCATACACATTAAGCAAACATTCAAAGAAAAAACAGAAAAAGATAAATGAAAAAAATAACCAGCTGCTGTTCGAGCTAGGCCGCATTAGCTGGTATATGTCAGCTCACATTGAAGGACAGTCACCCAACTCTCTGCATGGGTATAAAGCATGAGTAGCATTCAAGTCTGCGCTCGTGGGCCACACAGCGCAGTCGGGGTGAGGCGCCCCTCAGTGGCTTCCTGAGGCCAAGTCCTTCCCCGGTGGAGGGGCTGCACTCTGCTGCTTTTGCAGGTGTCAAGCGATCCTCCGCAAATGTGGGTCGCATGTAGGGGCTCGAACACCGCATGGTTTCGGCTGTTGCTTTGCCCGGTTGGGGCCTCTCCGGCTTTACTTTGCCATTCATTTCCAGTAGACTGAGCTGTAGATGCTGTAAGCTGCTTGCGTCTTTCCAACTTCGCCTAGAATTTATCAAAAAGTGCCTCCAGCCTCACGTGCGTCGGCCATCTTGTGGTATGCTTGAGTCGGCCCCGTGTCTGAGATTAAGTGTAACAAGCTAATTTGAGCTGTAGAAACTGGCCCAGCGGGGACAGAGAACTCCCACCGGTCCAAAGGGCGGGGGGAGAACAGTGCCCAGGCCGCAGTCATAAAGGCTCCAAGGCGAGAGATCGGCTGCATCTCTCATCGCAGGTCAGTCGGCAGGCAGCAGAAAGTGTCCCAGTTAGTGAGACACTAGACCCCGCTGGAATCTTTAAAGGTTGCGTCGGAACTCCTACAATGGAGCTCTCCAGAGCACCCCAATCAGTTCTTCTGACCCTTAGGGTAGGTTTAGTGCTGGTCAAGCATGATAGGGGGTTAGATTTTTTTATGCAAGGTAAGAGCTTAACCCCTTAAGGACTGGACTGTTTTTGCGATGTTGTACATTTGCGACCAGGCATATTTTTACACTTTTGTGGTGTTTGTGTTTGGCTGTAATTTTCCGCTTTCTCATTTACTGTTCCCATACAAATTATATATTGTTTTTTTCAGGACAAAAGGGGCTTTCTTTACATACCATTATTTATCTAATCTCATGTATTTTAATTTTAAAAAAATACAAAAATCTGATGAAAAATTGAAAAAAATACATGTTTTTTGACTTTTACTTGAAAAATCTTTTACTCATCTACAAAAGCGAATGAAAAAAACTGCTAAATAGATTCAAAATTTTGTCCTGAGTTTAAAAATACCTAGTGTTTACGTGCTTTTTTGCTTTTTTTTGCATGTTATAGGGCTATAGGTACAAGTAGGATATTGCGGTTTCAAAACATACATTTTAAAATTTATCAATAGTGACATTGTAACACTATTATCTGTCATAAATCTCTGAATAACACCCCACATGTACATATTTTTTTTAAAGTAGACAACCCAGGGTATTCAATATGGGGTATGTCCAGTCTTTTTTAGTAGCCACTTAGTCGAAAAAACACTGGCCAAAGTAAGCATTCATATTTGTTTGTGTGTGAAAAAAGTAAAAAAACTAAATTGAACGCTAATTTTGGCCAGTGTTTGTGACCAAGTGGTTACTAAAAAGACTGGACATACCCCATTTGCAATACCTTGGGTTGTCTTCTTTTGCAAATGGTATGCCATCATGGGGGTAATTCTCATTCCTGGGCTACCATACGCTCTCAAAGGCAACGTGACCAACCTGGCCATTTTCAATGTAAAATATTTGACCCATATATTTGACCTTGTAACTTTCAAAAATGCTATAAAACCTGTACATGGGGGGTACTGTTTTACTCGGGAGACATCGCTGAACACAAATATTAGTGTTTAAAAACTGGAAAACGTATCACAACAATTATATCATCAGTAAAAGTGCTGTTTGTGTGTGAAAAATGCAAAAAAAGTAACTTTCACTGACAATATCATCACTGTGATATGTTTTACTGTTTTGAATCACTAATATTTGTGTTCAGCTAAGTCTCCCGAGTAAAACAGTACCCCCCATGTACAGGTTTTAGGGTGTCGTAGAACGTTACAGGGTAAAATACAGTGCTAGCAAATTAAATTCTCTGGAATTTCGGCCTGGGTTGGCAGGCAGGTCCCTCAAATTGCAATAAATAAAATTACTGAATTATGTAAAAATATTACATAAATACGCACGTAGAATTTAAATATATATGCATATTTATATATTTGAAGTCTACGTGTATATTTATATAATTATTTATGTACTTTTGTATATGGACGTATGTATATTTCTTATTATTTTTATTTATTTTTATATACATAGATATATATACAAATTCATTCTAAGTGTATTTTGATATAAATATATATATATTAATTTTAAAATACAGTTAGAATAAAATTTCATATAGATATATAATTTTTTTTTAAATTTTTATTATTTAAAAAAAATTATTTAATTTAAATTACTTATTATTTATATTTTATAATAATATATATACAATATATATAGTTATTATATATATTATATATATATACGTGTGTAATTTAATTATAAGTGTATTTTTATATTAATATAAGTACATATTAATATAAAAATACACTTAGTATGGCATTATATATATGATATATAGATATATATTATATAGATATAATATATATCTATATATCATATATACACATATATAATTTTTTTTTTTTTTTTATTAACACTAACTTTATTTTTTTAAATTTTTTTACACTAGCAGGGAGACTGCCTGTCAGCACAGGCAGTCCCCCTGCAGGCAGACACATGGACACCTATTGTGACCATGTGATCGCTGTGTTAAGCGATCACATGGCCACAGGGGTCCTAATCTGCCGTGGGGAGACTGTCTGGGCTGCAGGCAGTCTCCCCACAACCGGAGCCACGCTGATCGCCGCCGGGGGAACGACGGCGATCAGGTAAGTAGCTCTGACCGTTAGGACGGTTCAGGACCGTCATCGGTCCTCAAGGCAAAAATGCCGATGACGGTCCTGAACCGTCCTCGGTCCTTAAGGGGTTAATACAGGAGCTCTCCCATAACAGGTCAAGCAGCCATGCGGTGCAGGCCTTGCTCTGCTCCCCCTCCCCCCTGGAATGTTTTTTAAGGACATAAAGAGGCTCTAGTCTACCATTTTATGCCAAATGAAAACATTCCTTTTTCTCAGGAAAATCTGTATTTTAGATTGTGAGAGAAAAAGGGCAGCATATAGATACCAAAATCACTACATTGTAAGCACAAAACCACTATGTATCAATGTCTCTTTAAGCATTGTTAATACTAGATTGTATATAATTAAAGGGACACTCCACTGCCCAAATACAAAAATAGTACAAATTTACTGTTTGGTAGATATACAGCAGTGAACACATGCATTAATTTAATTATATGTTTTTGTCATTGGGGTAAATCTAAAAATATCTTGCAAAAGCTGCAGTTCTCTTGTCTGCAGCCTTTGCAAGCCCTCCCCTTTTAACCGCACACAGACTTGCTGCCTCTTGATTTTAGCTACACTGAGCTAAATAAACCATGAAGTGACAGGACAGGTTGTCTGATAGTCAGGAGGACGTAAAAGCTTAATTTATAAAAGTGTCAATTTCTACTGAAATCTGCACATGTTGCAAAATGAAGAAAAGATGACACACTCTGCACACATAAACCATTTCAGCAACCTAAAGTGCTTTAGGCATCTGGGGTGTTCCTTTTAAGGCTAAAATATATCATCACTTTCTTTTAATGGGGAAGTCTAAGCCAATAACCACTACAGTCTGCAACAGTGGTTATGGTGCCTTGAGTCCCCAGAAGCTTTCCTGATATCAAATGGTTTAATACAATCTGTGGTTACCCTTTGCTCCCATGATCCATTCCCATATTATCGATATAGCTAAAGCTGATGTACCTCTTTCGCATTAGCCAAATCAATTTTGTCAAGTTTTAAAGATAATCATTGGCTGAGACAGGGCCAGATTAAGAGCCCAGTGGCCCTGGTGCTGACCATTATGACGGGCCTAATTACAGAATCTTATCGACTAAAAACACTAAAATAGTCATACCTCTCAAGCGTTATGTATCTGATGGAGATGTTGCCAGAGGGAAACTCATAGGATGCAGCTATAAGAAAATGCAGATTCTCTTAAAATATGCTAATCTCTCTCTAATTAATGCTTTCATCTTTCAAGTAATTCCATGCATTTGTATTGCGGTATTACTGCCATAGCGACACGGCCAGGCAGCCTCAAATATCATCTGTGCCAGTAAAATACCAGTCAGGAGGAAAACCTAATAGTAGGGTGTAAAAGGAAAAAAAAAAATGTAACTTTTTTTTTTTTTTTTTAAATTGACCTATTCCATGGGCCTGGGCCTGGGCCTGGAGCTGCAGCTCCATCAGACCCTGTGTTAATCCGGCCCTGCCCTGAGAGTGTAGGAAGTTAATATTTGCATTTTTTCTAAGTTTTACATCACCATAGCCTGCACCAGACAAATCTTGCCTCAATGTACATGGTGTACAGATAATTCTGCTTAGCAAAGACTTTTTATTCTTGATTTTTTTTTTCTTTTTCCTATGATTTGGCAAACCCACATGCACCCACAGTCTAAGCACCGAAAATCACTTAATCTTAATAAAATGTTTTTGGGTCAAAGGTGATGCTCCTGCAGTCTTTGAAATTAAAACTGTGCCATTTCTGAGACACAGCAAGTTCCATTCCTCTTAATAGCTGTCAAACATGTACTAGAGGCTACAGAAACAAAAAATTAACTAATTGAAACTATTTGACATTCAATCTCCGTTGTGATGTCTGTTACTATGTGCATCCAATGCTTCCCTTTTACAATAATTGGATTCAATGCTTCTCACAGAGGAGTTTCACATTGCCAGATTGAAATGATTGCCGCACATGCGATATGTGTCCTCAATGGTAATGAGAAGCATCTGATTGGATAAAAATCATCAGGATTGATAATGTCCCCTGAGATGGATCTAACTTGTGGGGATATTTATGGGATAATAATCGTAAACAGTGAGAATTGCCCACTAATTCAATTCTCAGATCCCAAAGGTCGTTATCGTGTTAAGTGGAAAGTATTTCATATAAATAAAATCACAATTTTGTTATAAAAATAGATTTATTTTATAATAACAAATTAATTAATAATAATATGTAACATGCGTGACAATAATCAATGAATATCCAGTACAAAATGGTATGCAATACAAAGGAATGGCTATACACGTTTCAATGGCTAAACAGCATTTGACTGAAAGGAAAACTTTTTACAGCGAAGGGCCATAAAACCCTGGCTAACAGTTAGAATAACCCTTTCAATGCTGGCTAGATCTCCTAAGTAATTAGGATCTATTCTTATGTAATTTTAAATAAAATAACATTTAAACCAGTTCATTAGTCATTTCCTGGAACCATCCAATAAGAGAATCTACCATGTTATAAAAGCAGAGTTTGTTTTTAATTTGCCTAAACAGATCTTTTATCTTATTTTAGAGCAAATCAATACACCTGGATTAAAAACAGCGGTATGCTAACACGTGATAATATCACATCAATATATAATTATTCTTAATTCCACCTGCAGAATGGAATGTTTATAACTATATATTCTTTAGTTAACTAAGATTTCTAAATATGGAAATCTGACCGTGATTTATCCAGTCATATATCATGCTGTTAGTAAATTTTAATTAATTTAAATAATTAAATGAAACCAGTATAATTACCAGTTGAGTAGATATTTCATCCGATTGGTAGATAGTCTCAGGAACTTATTTGGAGGTCTCTCTGCATGGAGGTGTGTAGGAATTTCTGAGTGTCCTAGAGTGGATATCTGTCATAGGCCTCTCTGCATTGCTTCCGACTGCTCACTTCTTTGCTTTCTTTGCATACCCTTGCATTCCTCGTCCACCTTCTTTTCTCAACCCTCCTGTCTTCCCTTTGTCCTAACTTTTAAAGGGCCAGACTCTCTGTACGTCATCAGTTGATAACCCAATAGAAGCACTAGAGGTGTGCTTACCTAGGGATCGCAATTTAGGTATTTGGGCTATAGAGGGCAGTCTTTTCCCACTAAACATACCTATCCAGGAAAGAGTTAACTTTTCTTGGTGGCTATTTTGACGTCATTTTGCGTTATCTTTATAGTAGCCATAACTTAAGTTTTCTGTCAGATCAAACAGTTTCTTTAAGTTTTGTCCAGACTATGTGTCTGGCAAATTCTGAGTTTTGACCCGTAACTTACAATGGGACCTTGTACATATAGAAAGTAAAATTTTATTATTTAATCTCCTCTGTCACAAATGTCTGGGTTTAGAATGCATCTATTCCATTAGCATTTAGACAGTCTGTCCAACCCCCGTTCTCCTTATCACTTGGTTTGTATATACTATGCATTCCTTTAGCTCTGGGAAAGTGGTTAGTTTTACAGATAGAAATCTTGTGTCTTTTGTTAACTTGAAAATAACAAAATGGAGTCTGCTCTGTTTAGAGTGACTCAGCATATACACTTTTAATTTCTATCATAGCACAAGATGTCTGCCGATATAAATACCCTGACAAACTGCATCGATGTCCTGCTGCTTCATCATGAATTTGGGGGGGAAAAAAAAGATACAATTACATTACAATTAAGTATTGTCTACGTATCATCATGTATGTTTACTGATCTTTTTTTTTTGTGAATATAATTTTTATTTATATTACTTACGTACAGGTTTGAGACTTGCAGGTCTCTAAGGTGAGTTTATCATAATTTTATAAAACATCAATGTATGTTTGGGCTCGCAGGCCCACAATGTTGACGGACTTGCAAGTCCCTGATTTCCAGTTTCACAAGTAACTTCATGTACATTTACCACCTGCCACTTGTTTTACTAATTAAACCGTGTTTATGTGGTTTATATATTTCTTGTACAGCAGCTGTGATTCGTGTTATGTTTGTGTTGAGGCTCGCAGACCTCTTATCCAACCTTTATTGTTAGGCGATGTTCAGGTCCCTTCGTCTTGGTTGGGTATTGTGTCCTAAGCGGACTCGTGTGACTCTCCACTTAGTGTCCTGGGTGTCATGTGTATGGGTTATGGTGTATCTGTGTTGAGAGGTTTATGTCTCACATTTCGGGAGGGCGTGATTGTAGCTTGTTGCTGTCCTCAGGCTATCTTGTGATTGTCACGTCTGCTCGGCCTGTGTTCCAGTAGGATTGTGTCTCTTGTAGGTTATGGGATGGGTGTGAACCCATATGGATTTTATATTCAGGGCACTAGTGTCTCCTCTATAGGTATTAATTTCTGCTTGGGTTGGGGTTATTTTCCTGTGTGGGTCTTTAGAAGAGTGGGGGTGTTATGGTTGTCATTGTCTTCCGTCATCTGTCGTCCAGTGGGTGTTCTAAGTCCTGTCTGTGGTTTGGCGTTCGTCTGATCCGAGTTCCATTTGGAATCCTTCCTTCGCTGTCTCTAGGATCCAATATGTCCAAATGTCCATGTAGGTCTTTGGGGTCGTGTTAGTCGTCATGGTGTTATCCTGAGTTCCTCCATTTGGCTGAACCAGGTCTTAAGTGGGGGTGTTATGTTCTGCTTCCAGAATTGAGGGATTACTCCCTTGGCTATATTAAGTATTCGGATGGTCATAGATCGTTTGTATTTAGAGTGTGGAGTAGGAGTGTGGTGTAGGAGCATTGCTGCTGGTTCCAGGGGGGGTGTCTCGTCTGTGAATTTCTCGAGCATTCTGTGTATATTTTGCCAATATGGTTTAATTTTTGTGCAGTCCCACCAGATGTGTTTTATATCTCCTCCTTCTTGTTGGCATCTCCAGCATAGGCCAAATTGATCTGGGTCTATCTAACGGAGGAGGTGTGGTGTCCTACACCAGTGAGTTAGTAATTTGTAGGCTGTCTCTTGTGTTTTACTGTGTGTGGAGCAGTGGTGTGTGAGGTAGCAAATGGATTCCCATTCCGTGTCTGTCAATGCGTGTCCTAGGGCATTCTCCCATTTCCCCATAAATACAGGTGTCTCGGTTGGGATGTCCGTTTGTAACATGTTGTATAGGAAGGACACTCCATGTGGGAGCGGGTCTGGGTGCATGCAGACCACCTCTAATGTGGTGTGTTCTGTAGTGAGTGCTGGTCCCTGTGGTAGAGTGTGGATGTAGTTGGTTAGTTGGAATATCTAAAGTTGTGTCCGTTAACTTTTTGCATTTCCCTTCCTGTAGGACGTGAAGTAAGCATGGGTGAGTGTCTGGAAGGATGTCTCTGAGGGCTCTTGGGTCTAGTCCCGGGGGGAAGTCTTTGTTATACGTCAGTGGAAGGAGGGGAGACAGGTATGGCGATATGTTCCCCTTCACCGCTGCCCTCCTCCATATTTTCAGGGTGTGTAGATGGACATTTCGTCCCGGTTCGTCGCGTTTCGGTCCCAGGGCAGTCCCAAGAGTGGTCTACCCGCCTCTGTCTCCTCCACCGTCTTCCACAGTTTGTGAACCCTGTCTTTTGACCACTCTACAATTCTTTGTAGGTGTGTGGCCAGGGCTCGAGTCCTGCAGGAACGCATGGGAACGGCGTTCCTGCACTTTTTCCAAAGCAGGAACGCCGTTCCCGCTAGTGATCCTGCAGGACCGGCCCTGCTACCTGCACAGAGGGGCCAGCACACGCTGTGTTCCCTCTCCAGCTATAACTCTCGCGAGACCCGCGGCTGTTACCATGGCAACGCTCCGCACAGGCGAGTCTCGCGAGAGTTAGAGCTGGAGAGGGAACACAGCGTGTGATGGCCCCTCTGTGCAGCGGCTGGTTCCCTCCACCAGGCCATCTCCCCCCTCCCTGACAAGGTAAGAAGCAGGGAGGGGGGAATAAAATAAAAAAATATAAACACATAAAGTAAGAAAAAAATGCTTCCCCCCCCCCCACATCATCCAGCACACACACACCCATCATCCAGCACTCACTCACACACCCATCATCCAGCACTCACACACCCATAATCCAGCACTCACACACCCATCATCCAGCACTCACACGCCCATAATCCAGCACTCACACACATCCAGCACACACACACATCATCCAGCACTCACACACCCATCATCCAGCACTCACACACATCATCCAGCACACACACACCCATCATCCATCACTCACTCAAACACACATCATCCAGCACTCACACACACATCATCCAGCACTCACACACACACACATCATCCAGCACTCTCACACACACACACATCATCCAGCACTCACACACACATCATTCAGCACACACACACACACACACACATCATTCAGCACACACACACACATCATCCAGCACTCACACACACGTCATCCAGCACTCACACACACGTCATCCAGCGCGCACACACACGTCATCCAGCGCGCGCACACACGTCATCCAGCGCGCACTCACACACCCATAATCCAGCACTCACACACACATCATCCAGCACACACACACACACCTATCATCCAGCACATTGGCACCCATCATCCAGCACACACACACACACACACCTATCATCCGCGCACACCCATCATCCAGCACTCACACAATTCCATCATCCAGTACTCACACACCACCATCCAGCACACACACCCATCATCCAGCACACCCATCATCCAAAGCACCACACACCCATCATCCAGCACCCCCACACACCCATCATCCAGCACACACAAACCACATCATCCAGCACTCACACACATCATCCAGCACTCACACACCCATCATCCAGCACACACACATCATCCAGCACTCCCACACCCATCATCCATCACACACACATCTTCCAGCACTCACACACACACACCCATCATCCAGCACACACACATCATCCAGCACTCACACACACACACACATCATCCAGCACACACACATCATCCAGCACTCACACACACACACCCACACACCCATCATCCACCCCACACCAAGTTCACCCACCAACCACCCCACATTCACAACCCCACACCACAAAGCAACACAATAATACATCATCCAGCACTCACACACCCATCATCCATCACTCACTCAAACACACATCATCCAGCACTCACACATCATCCAGCACTCACACACACACACATCATCCAGCACTCACACACACATCATTCAGCACACACACACACACACACACACACACACACACATCATTCAGCACACACACACACATCATCCAGCACTCACACACACATCATCCAGCACTCACACACACACGTCATCCAGCACTCACACACACGTCATCCAGCGCGCACACACACGTCATCCAGCGCGCACACACACATCATCCAGCACACGCTGCATTCATTATACACACTCTTCACTCACTACAAACACACTACATTCACTATACACAC
The DNA here is from genome assembly GCA_933207985.1 of Pelobates cultripes. NCBI lineage: Eukaryota > Metazoa > Chordata > Amphibia > Anura > Pelobatidae > Pelobates > Pelobates cultripes. Next base: position 21,692,893 of record OW240924.1, read on the forward strand.
TCTGCATTCATTATACACATTCTGCACTCACTACATCACTATACACACTCTGCATTCACTACAAACACACTACATACACTGCATTCATTGTACACACTCTGCACTCACTACAAACACACTAAATTCACATTACTTACACATTCTGCACTCACTACAAACACACTACATTCACTATACACACTCTGCATTCACTACAAACACACTACATACACTGCATTCATTGTACACACTCTGCACTCACTACAAACACTAAATTCATTATACACAATTTGCACTTACTACAAACACACTACATTCATTATACACACTCTGCACTCACTACAAACACACTACATTCACTATACACACTCTGCATTCATTATACACACTCTGCACTCACTACAAAACACTACATTCACTATACACACTACATTTATTATACACACTGCACTCACTACAAATACACTACATTTATTATACACACTGCACTCACTACAAATACACTACATTCATTATACACACTCTGCACTCACTAAAACACACTGCATTCATTATACACACTCTGCACTCACTACAAATACACTACATTCATTATACACACTCTGCACTCACTACAAATACACTACAATTATTATTCACACTGCACTCACTGCAAACACACTACATTTATTATTCATACTCTGCATTCACTACAAACACACTACCTTCATTATACACACCCTGCACTGCACTATATGCATAGGAGTGTAATTTAAAAAAAAAAATTTTTAAGGGGGTGGGGGGGGAGGCGGGAATCTTGGGTGAGTTCCCACACCTTTTTCCCCAGGACTTGACCCCTGTGTGTGGCCACATAGTATAAGTGGAAGTCTGGGAGGGCTAAGCCTCCTTTGTCCTTAGGCCGCGTCAGGGTAGTGAATTTCACCCTGGGTTTCCCCCCATTCCATACGTATCTGATCATTTCTGTTCTGAGGGTTTTAAAAAAGGGGCTCGGGATCTCGATGGGAATGGTTTGGAGGAGATAGAGGAGGCGTGGTAGGAAGTTCATTTTTATTACTTGTACTCTCCCCAACCAGGAGATGTGTGGATATGCCCATTCCCGCATGTCTTTTTGGAACGTCTGAAGTGTGTCTGTAAAATTTTCATTAAGCATGTCTCCGCTCTACCTAGTCAACCAGACTCCCAAGTATCTAATCTTGTGCTCGGCCCACTGGAAGGGGAAGCTGTGTCGGAGGGGGTTCGCCCTTGCAGTAGGGATGCTAACATTGAGAATGAACGATTTACTATTATTGATTTTCAGGTTGGATATATCTCCATATATCTGTAGGTCTCTCTGGATGTTCGGGAGGGAGATTTCAGGGTTGGTTATTATAAAGAGTAGATCGTCCGCATAGGCGGCCACTTTGTGGTGTGTGTTACCTGTCGTTAGGCCGGTTATGTCCGTGTTATTTCGGATGTGTGTAAGGAACGGTTCTAGGGCAAGGACGAACAGGAGTGGCGAGAGGGGGCATCCTTGTCTCATGCCATTGTGTATTTGGAAGGCGTCTGTCAGTGCCCCATTTACCAGCACTTGGGCCGTTGGTTCTCGGTATAGTGCCTCTATCCATTGTCGCATGTGTGGTCCTAATCCTACGTGGGCCAGTGTTTCGAAGAGGTATGTCCAGCATACTCTGTTGAAGACCTTCTCTGCGTCCGTTGACAGCAGGAGGAGGCCCCCTTTCATACTCTCTTTCCTGTGCATGAGGGTGAGTGCCCTGATGGTGTTGTCTCGAGCTTCTCTTCCTGTCACGAACCCTACCTGGTCTGGACCAGTGAAGGGATGTGTTTTGTAAGTCGGGTTGCCAGAATTTTGGCCAGTAATTTGATGTCGCAATTTATAAGTGAGATAGGCCTGTAATTTCCGCATTGTTCCCTATCTTTGCCGTCTTTGGGAATAATAGTGATGTGGGCTGTTAGGGCTTGTCTGGGGATGTAGTTCCCATCTCTTATCGTGTTGAATGCTTCTACCATGGGTGGGTATAAGTCTTCGGCATATGTTTTGTAATATTTAATCGGCAACCCGTCTGGGTCTGGGCTTTTGCCCGGTTTGGTTAGCTTAACCGCCAGTGCTAATTCTTCTATTGTGATTGGTTCGTCTATTAACTCTGCTATCTCTGGGTCCAGTGTCGGTGTCTGGTATTTCGTCAGGTAGTCGCGGATAGAGGCATTGAGGCGCGTCGTCGCCGTGCTCGTTTTCGGTTGGGGGAGTGTGTATAGCTCTGTGTAGTATGTACAGATCGTTTTCATGATGTCTGTCGGGAGTCGGTGTAAGGTCCCCTGTTTGTCTCTGATCTTGTCGATGTATGTGTGTTGTCTCTGCTTCTTCAACATTGCGGCTAATGTTTACTGATCTTTACTTCCCTTATGTTACATTTCAATATGTTTTACGTTACTATTGTGATATAAATAGTTTTGTTTTTGCCAAGCCACTCATAAGATTATGATCACTTTAAAAAATATATCAATATTTAGAAGTGTCCAGTTGAAACAAGCCCATGCACAGGGACGGATATTGCTTTTAAACAACACAGACACTGTTTTAGACTATTCACATATCATGTGTGTATCCATTTACTGTGGATCAGTGTTAATTTTGGTGGCAAATTTCAATTTAGTTTTAGTCATAGTCTAGTTATCTGAATTGTTTTAGTCGACTAAATCTAGTAGATTTTAGTCGACCCAGCTAAAATATAATGGATTTAGTTAAAGCCTGTCTCTTTTGCCCCTTCCCAAGCCTTTGTGTCATTCCAGCCCCTCTAGGTGTCTCTCTCCCAATCCCTGATCTGTCACTTTTGCCTCTTCCACAGTCCCTCTGTGGCGGAACCAACCTCACCACTGTGCACTGGAGAAGCCTGGTTGCTCGCCTGCTCCCTTTAGACTATGGCCCGGCAGTTAAAACTGGTTATCTTCCCTGCTGAAAGGTTTATTCGTGCCTTTCTGCCGGGGTGTTCAGTAGATTCAATCTACCGAACAAAGTAACGAACGATGGACCACCTGGGAACTGGAGTGTGCCGCCAACTGACCACCCAGAAGCTGCGGTTAACCGCCGCTTAATTGATAAACGCTGGGTGGCCTTTGTTCGTTTGCCGAACACGTGGCAGCGGCCATTTTAGCTCCCGAACGGCCAGCGATGTTCAGCGCCCAAACTATGGAACTGAAAACGGACACTTAATTGCGCAAACACCGCTGAGCCGCCAGCCTCCTTACCTCTGCATTCGGTAGTGGAACCGAATCACTGTTCATTCGGTAGTTTGACCGTATGAACAGCATCACCCCAGATAGCCATGCCATGGAGCCTGTTCGTGTAACGAAAGACTATGGGAAAGACTTTGGCCCCATGGCGATTGGACTGTATGTATGTGATCTGAGCGCCATTCGGTAGTAACGTGCGCTCAGATCTAAGCTATCTGGGGATATGTAGAATGTATATATTTTATGTGACAAATGTAACATTATGTATTTTATTGTATTTTAGTGTTTTCTGGCAACCATGTGGTTAATGGAGTTTTGCATCTGTCTTTGGAGATAATTGGATTACTTCCCAATTATCTCCAGGACAGAGAGGAGGGATTGTGATGCATTCTGAGATTGTAAACTTGTGATTGGTTAATGTCCAATATGTTTCCCAGTTTCCCATCTGGTCCCCTAGGGGAAAGTCCCCCAGGTGGGAGACCTGCATAAAAGCCGGGCACTTAGCCCCAGTAAACCAGTTCTGCTTGACCCTCAAACGAAGTGTCGTCTCGTTCTTGGGGGGAATTGGATTGTATGCTGATTGCCAGGAGTGTAAGGTGATTGTATGCTGTAGCGGAGATACAATATTCCACAGATTATCTCCGCTTAAGATCCCAGTGAGGCTCAGGAACAAGTAAATTATAAATCCACAGGCAAGGTTTCCAACAGGTAAAATAATCCAATAGTATCCCCACAGCAATCCCAATGTCTGGATGACACACAGCATCAGGAGCAGAACTGAAAGCTTTATTCCACTGTGGCCTTTTAAAGCATGCTCCCATACAAGGGAGGGATTACATTCATTAACACAATAGCCAATCCTGTCCTGGTAACCTCCCACACATCTCCTCCCCTCAGCCGGCATCATAATCCCCTTATCCAGTACAGCAATTCCCCCCGTTTCTGGATGTGCCCCTAAACCTAGGGGTACCACTTTAAATTATGCATCCCCTGGTAGCCCTGATCTGGGTGAACAACATATCCAAAAATCACCCAGATCAGACCAGGGGTTCGGGAATTTCATGGAGGGAATAAAATGACCGACTGCACTGGATGAACTAGCCGAATTGGGCTCCATGTGATTGGGCCCTGCGGTCGGTCCTGGAAAAGGCAAAATAAGTACCTCAAAGCTTCCAGCTATAGAGGCTGGGGAGGGTTCGCCTGAATCCCCTCGTTCGGTTGATTATGCCTACCGAACGAGGGGCCGTTCGGTAGTTAGGAACCGAATGGACCGGGCTGATGGAAGTCTCAGTGGTGTTCGCCTAGTCGATTGTCCGTTTTGAGTTCCAGACACTCGACGGCAAAACACCGCTGTTCGGGAGTTTAAGATGGCCGCCACCACCTGTTCGTTTCCTGAATGGCGGCCACCCCCGAGAACAAAGGATTGCTACACAGCTTGTCAATTACCCGTTCGCAACAATGTTGCAACGGGTAATTGAAGGCACACTTCACACAGGGGAGGTCTTACTGTTCGGTAGTTTCATTCGAACAAACTGATGGAATGAAACTACCTAACATTCAGATGAATACAATACATTTAGTACATAGAACTTTGCTATTTTACACGAATGCATTCCATTACTGCATATACATTTAGCAAACAGACGAATACAGGTTAAACATAATACAAGTCCCAGGGCAGCTCATGGCCATCCGCTACATATGCTTTTCCTGTTCGGCTGTTTCCAGTGTTCGTGTGTTTCCTGTTTGGGAGTTGGAGAATTCGTGTAGTTTGCAGTTCGGGAGATTGGTGATCGCAGTAGCTGTTTGTGCAGCTGAAAGGGGCATATCGCCTAAAAACGGTTTTTAACCTTGTGTGCAAAACGGTCCGTTACACCCTCTGTACAGTGTTACTTTTGTCGGCAAGTTTCAATTTAGTTTTAGTCATAGTCTTTTGACTAAAATGCCATTTTAGTTTTAGTCGTATTTTACTCATCTGAATTGTTTTAGTCGACTAAAATCGTTAGTCGACAAACTTAACACTGCAATGTATTGTGATATAAGATACACTAAACAGTTAATAATGTGTGTGATGGCTCTCCAAATGCGTAGACTTGGAAGTGACCAGTTCAGAAGAGTCAGTTCACCAGATGTTATTGTTTTGTCGTAAATAATTTTTATTGAGAGTTCTCAAGCTATTTAACAGTTACCTTTCTTCTCCAAAAATCAAATTACAAATACTAGTGAGAGGAATACTTATTCAGGAAGGGTGAGTCCTGTGAGTTTACGCACGCAAAAAGTAAACCCTCATCAGACAGCAGAGGTAGGGAAGCTGTGTTCACCCAGATTTAGATATTTTGTGGGTGTGCACTACAGATTATTCTTATATGTCAAAATTTATATAGATGTACTGTGTGACCTCTTTATGGAGGAGTGTTAATCTCACATTTCTACCCAATGATAAGGCACATGGGGGGGGTTGTTTTCTAAGAAGTAAAAAAAAAAAAAAAATTTAAAAAAAAGTCAAATGTGATAACTTAGGAAAAATAGCAGGTCTGGAAACAAAACACAAATTCTCGGGTATATTCTGAAACCTGATTAATCGAATCTCAATTCAGTAAGTACTGTTTTGTAATTCCCCACATTTCCCTGTGGGAAAAAGTCACTAAATTCATTAGTGGTGGCTAGTTTTGTAACATCATCAATCCCATAAAGCAATAACGTTATTAGCCTGCACCAGAGGTAGGTCACAAGGTATTTGGTCTTGAATGTGTACTGTGCGACAATGTTGCATTTAAAGCAGTAAGCACCATGTTGCAGACATGGTTTCTACATATCAAGAAATGCACCTAAAGATCATTTGATTAGCTTATTACTCCCGTCCCTTGTCATGTATGTTATGGCTGTTTTAAACCCCTCTGGCATCATTTGTGACACAGGAAGCTTCTTTAAAAACTACTTTAAAAGTGTTTATTTTGCGTGTGTGTGGGCTAAAGAATAATGTCCAATAGGGTATTATTCAAACAGAGAGAAAAAAGAGTTGGAGAAACTATTAGCACCCAGACCAGTGTGCCTGTCTTTTCAGTCCTGCAATGTAAAAATAGATGCGGTAATGTTTTTATTGCTGGATTATTACATATAGTTGCCGCCATGCCGACTAGCTCAAATTTAGATTTTTTTCTAAATAGATACGTTTATTTTAAAGTCTTGCCACTTGGTTTTTAATTGACTACAATTTATTGTTCAGTGAATGTACGCTATAATGATGACCCTCAAACAGTAAGAATCACTAATATCAAATGAATGGATAGTGATCATACATTTCTCATGTACTACCCTGTGCAAAAAATCTTCACATTGGATGTGTGTGAAGAGCATTTAATTCAGTTAAAAATATGTTTTTTAGGCCCACGTATGAATGTATGGGGTGTATTTTTACAGATACACATGCACACAGTTCCAGGCACATAGTCACACACAATTACAGATATATAGTCACGCACATAGGTACAGGGAAACAGTAACACACGCACACAGGTATAGGCAGTAACAAGCATACAGACACACACAGTTACAGATAGACAGTTACACACACACACACACACACACACATTTAATTACAGGCAGAGAGTCACACGTAGTTACATGCAGTCTTTCTCTCTCTCTCACACACAGTTACAGGCAAACAGCTGCACACACACACACACATACAGACAGTTATATATATATACACACACACCGTTTCAAACACATACATACAGTTACAGAAAGCTTATCTCTCACACACACATACACAGTGATACCTGTTTATACTATGGGCAGGAGAAGGAGCAGGGGCACTGTGGTTCTTGGTGTATAGGTGTCTGAGGAGTAGGGTTCAGCTCAGGTTTGCATAATCTGTGTTCTGTGTCTCCTTCCTGCATGGCAGAATTTACCACGTGGTCCCATATGGTGGAGTAAGTTTAAATAATTTATAAATTAAATACAACTTTCTAGTTGAAAACAGAATTCGGTCAGTTGTAAATCATGTAATAATGATAAAAGCGGCTCTCCCCATATTCTAGTAGTCTGTTGGTAACTATAAATTATGCCCACTCTCTCTGGAATTCAAGGTCCTTTGGTGGTCGCTGGAAGACTTTTTGTTATACCTCCTGTTCTGTACCCATGCCTGTTCTGTCACATTCAGTATGGACTTGCCAGCTCTGTCCTGCCGTGCGTCATTGCGCTCCCGTGTGTATATTTGGGCATTACCGTGCGTCAATGCGCGCCTGTGTGCGTTTTTGCGCATTGCCGTGCGTCATTGCGCGCCCGTGTGCGTTTTTGCGCATTGCCATGCATTTTTGCGTGCTCCCGTGCGTCTTTGCGCATAGCAGTGCATTTTTGTGCGCTCATGGGTGTAATTGTCGGTTGCCGTCCCTCATTGCGCCCACACACCGTCTTGCTCCTTAGTGTTTTGATCTTTCTTTGCCTTGAGGCTTCCCATTGGATATAACACAGGGTTTCCAACATGTTCAACCCTTATTTTATTTTTACAAAGTGTAAAACTACTACAGTGTTTGATAGGCATCTCTAAAACAATTTAACCCCACGCTCAGGGCTCGAGTCCTGCAGGAACGCATGGGAACGGCGTTCCTGCACTTTTTCCATAGCAGGAACGCCGTTCCCGTTACCTGTCCTGCAGGACCGGCCCTGCTACCTGCACAGAGGGGCCATCACACGCTGTGTTCCCTCTCCAGCTATAGCTCTCGCGAGACCCGCGGCTGTTACCATGGCAACGCTCCGCACAGGCGAGTCTCGCGAGAGTTAGAGCTGGAGAGGGAACACTGCGTGTGATGGCCCCTCTCTGCAGCGGCTGCCTCCCTCCAGCATACCACCGGACCACCAGGCGATCTCCCCCCTCCCTGACAAGGTAAGAAGCAGGGAGGGGGGGATAAAATAAAAAAATATACATTCACATAAAGTTAAAAAAAATGCTTCCCACACACATCATCCAGCACTCACACACCCATCATCCAGCACACACACACCCATCATCCAGCACACACACACACCCATCATCCAGCACACAAACACCCCCATCATCCAGCACACACAC
>OW240924.1:21701273-21722217 GCA_933207985.1 Pelobates cultripes
GTGTGTGGTAATATTCTTACAGTTTGTGCAAATATTCTTACTGTGTGGTAATATCCCTACTGTGTGTTGTAATATTCTTAGTGTGTGGTAATCTTACTGTGTGGATCATATTCTTACTGTGTGTGGGTAATATTCTTACAGTTTGTGGATAATCTTACTGTGTGTGGTAATATTCTTACTGTGTGGTAATATTCTTACTGTGTGGATAATATCATTACTGTGTGTGGTAATATTCTTACTGTGTGCATAATATTCTTACAGTGTGTGTGTGGGTAATATTCTTACTGTGTGGGGAATATTATTATTATTATTATTATTATTGTGTGGTAATATTCTTAGTGTATGGTAATATTCTTACTGTGTATGTAATATTCTTACAGTGTGTGGTAATATTATTATTGTGTAGTAATATTCTTACTGTGTGGTAATATTCTTACAGTGTGTGGATAATATTCTTACAGTGTGTGGGTAATATTCTTACTGTGTGGTAATATTCTTACAGTGTGTGGATAATATTCTTACAGTGTGTGCATAATATTCTTACAGTGTGTGTGTGTGGGTAATATTCTTACTGTGTGGGGAATATTATTATTATTATTGTGTGGTAATATTCTTAGTGTATGGTAATATTCTTACTGTGTGGGGAATATTCTTACTATGTGTGGTAATATTATTACTGTGTGGTAATATCCTTACTGTGTGTGGTAATATTCTTACTGTGTGGATAATATTCTTACAGTGTATGGCAATATTCTTATTGTGTGGTAATATTCTTACAGTGTGGTGATATTCTTATTGTGTGGTGATATTCTTAGTGTATGGTAATATTCTTATTGTGTGGGGAATATTCTTACTGTGTGTGCATAATATTCTTACAGTGTGTGTGTGTGGGTAATATTCTTACTGTGTGGGGAATATTATTATTATTATTGTGTGGTAATATTCTTAGAGTATGGTAATATTCTTACTGTGTGGGGAATATTCTTACTATGTGTGGTAATATTATTACTGTGTGGTAATATCCTTACTGTGTGTGGTAATATTCTTACAGTGTGTGGATCATATTCTTACAGCTTCAATAGGTTTATTCAAATTTTGTAATTTATAAGAGTTTAATTTTGGAAGGTTAAGCTTTGTGAGAAAGTATTTTCTCACCACTCCAGTGATGCTCTTTAGAATGCATAAAATAAGCACAGATAACTGGTGGAGGGGCTGCGGAACTAGAGGAACATATATGCATATGTGGTGGGATTGCCCAATTATAAATAGATTCTGGAAGTCGGTCGAGAACTTAGTGCAACAGATCTTCAATAGAAAACCACCTCTAGACCCTTGGGTATATCTGCTAAACAGGCATCTAGAGGGGTGGACCAGGAAGGAGCAGAAACTACTACACAAGATCACATTAAGCAAACGCAGAGCAATAGCGACAGCGTGGCTGTTGCAGGAGGGACCGAACTTCACGGGTGTAATTTCCAGGATCAAGGATAGTAGACTGATGGATGATTTAACAGCTAGGGTGACAGGTACGACAGTAGTGTTCCAAAGAACATGGGAACCTTGGGATAACAGCCAACTGGGATAGGGAGGCAAGCGAGAGGAGTACTGCATAGGGTTGGGAGGCAGGATGGACCACCTCTCCAGACAGAGACAACAGGACCGCAAAGCAGGTACAGGTGTAGGAAGCTGGGTGCCCTTGTTCTCCGCCGCGATTATCCACACACAGTAAGAATATTATCCACACAGTAAGAATATTACCCACACAGTAAGAATATGGTGGTCGCTGGAAGACTTTTTGTTATACCTCCTGTTCTGTACCCATGCCTGTTCTGTCACATTCAGTATGGGCTTGCCAGCTCTATCCTACCGTGCGTTATTGCGCTCCCGCGTGCGGTTCTGCACGCCCGTGTGTGTTTTTGCGCATTGCCATTTGTAACTGCGCGCCCGTGTGCGTTTTTGCGCATTGCCGTGCGTAATTGAGCGCCCGTGTGCGTTTTGCGCATTGCCGTGCGTAATTTCGCGTCCGTGTCTGTTTTTGCGCATTGCCGTGCGTCATTGCGCTCCTATGTGCGGTTTTGCGCAGTGCCGTGCGCGGTTTTGTGCATTGCCGTGCGTCATTGCGCGTCCGTGTGCATTTTTTGCGCGCTCATGCGTGTAATTGCCGGTTGCCGTCCCTCATTGCGCCCACACACCGTCTTGCTCCTTAGTGTTTTTATCTGACCATCTTTCTTTGCCTTGAGGCTTCCCATTGGATATAACACAGGGCTTCCAACATGTTCAACCCTTATTTTAATTTTACAAAGTGTAAAACTACTACAGTGTTTGATAGGCATCTCTAAAACAATTTAACCCCACGCTGTCAGATTATTACCACAAACAGAGTACTACCCCACACAGCCAGACCATTAGCCCCAAATACAATATTACACCAAAGAGACTGTTACCACAAACACAATATTATCCCACACGGACTATAATCCCTGAATAAATTACCCCACACAGATTGTTACCCCAAGCAGAATATAACCCCACATAGACTGTTACCTCAAACACAATAATATATTTACCCCACACAGATTGTTACCCCAAGCAGACTATTGCCCCACATAGATTGTTACCTCAAACACAACAGTATCAAACACAATATTACCACACACAGTAAGAATATCACCACACAGTATGAATTTCACCACACAGTATGAATATTACCCACACACTGTACGAGTATGATCCACACACAGTAACAATATTACCACACACTGTAAGAATATTATCCACACAGTAAGAATATTATCCACACAGTAAGAATATTATCCACACAGTAAGAATATTTTTTTTTTTTTTATTCTTTATTTTTGATGTGCATGAGGGTAACAAGCATTCTCGCTGTGCCACAACAGCCATAGCGAGGTAAGGGTAAACTATGATGTACAGTATAGGCATATTGATATAACAGTACACATTTTGTTTTTTATGTAAGGACATAAGAGTAAATATGTTTAACATTTCGAGTAAGTTAAGAAACATTCTATAGGTAGGCGCCACATCAGCGTATCACCAGTTTCCACACTAATCCGACAGTGGCATGGTAGGTATGTCGTCCAAGTGATGTTAAATAAAAGAAAAACTAAATTTTTCCTAGAAACAAGCGTTGATCGCATGCATCATGTAGAGCCATATACAGTTAGTCACGTATAAAGTGTAGCGAAGAAGTAGACAGGTCTGATAAATAATGTAATGATACCAAGCGCTGTCCTGCAACTAGTTTAGCTTAAAGGGGACAGGATAGGTTACCATATCACCTGCTAGTTAACATAGATTCTTAGAGCTTTATTATGTCAATACTACGTAAGATGCCCGGGTTTCCAATAGTATGTAGTGCAGTTAGGCTAGCGTTTCAGGTTACTCTAGTCTATCTAATGGTCGAGTGAAAAACTAGGTGATTGTGTAACCTAAGGTTTCTACCATCCTGGCTATTGGAACCCGTCTAGCGAACTATGTATGGACCCGGTATATATTCAGTTGTCGGGTCGTGCTGGGGACGTAGGGGGGATTAGATCTACCGAGGTTAATTCTGCCGCGTCGCCCTACTGCGCTTGGCTGTATCGCCTCAATTTCGAGTTGCTCGGGGGGGGGGAGAGGCCCTGCCGTCTCTGGTGTGTGTCAGTTCTGAAGAGAAATCATAAACTATATACAATTTAGCGAACAAAAAACTTATGGAAAAGGAGATTCATATGAACCCCAAAACCGTAGGTGAAATATTAGTGGGTGATGTCCCATTGGAGCCTGGATAGTCCTGCGTCACCTCATGTTGTGGCCACCGCATAGGCATCCGAGCGGGCCCTCTGAGGGACAAACGGGGTGACTCTAGTGGGGTCCCATGTGTGCGTATTAGCCGTATTGCTTGTGCCGTGTTGGGCGAGCGCATCTCGTGGGAGGCCGATGGTTTCCAGCATGGCTGCCGCCTCCTTAAGGTCCCTGATCGCGTGCACAGCGTCCTCTTTCAGGATGTGGAGTAGCCGATGTGATCTCCAGCGATATGGGATAGCGTGGGTGCGTAGCAGTGAGGTGAGTGGTTGGAGAGTTTTCCTCCATTTCAGGGTGTCCCCAGATAGGTCTGAGTAGAACGTGAGCGCCATGTTTTCAAAGGAGAGTGGCGAATTCCCTTTGGTTGCTGCCTGCACTGCTGCTTTCTCCCTGCTGCTGCCGAATCTAACAACCAGATCCCTGGGTGCGGACTCGGGGGCCTTCTTAGGCTTCGGTATGTGAAAGATCCCGTCAGTCATAATGCCTTTTGCCTGCTTGGGCGTAAGTAGTGACCCTAGCAGCCTTCTCACCAGATGCGGGAGTTCTGCGTCTGGGATCGCCTCTGGGACACCCCGTATCTTGAGATTATTTCGGCGCCTGCCATCTTCCATCACTGCCAAGCGTTGTTCCAAGGTGGCTTGCTGTGCCCTGAGGGTCCCTATTTCCCCCGAGAGAGTGGTGATTGTCTGGGCTTGTTCGGCTGCTGTCGTCTCCACTGTCCCCAAGCGGCCCACCATGCCCGTTAGATCTGCCCTGAGTGAGGCCATGTCGGCTTGCAAAGTGAGCTGGAGGCTGTGTAGTAGCTCCTTCAGAGTGGCATTTGTCACCGGAGCCGAGTCAGCATTCTTTGGAGCTCTCTGGGGCTGTGGTGTGAGGGGAACCCTAGCGGATCCCATCCCCAGTATTGAGTCTTCTGAGGAGTCTGAGGCTGAGTACTCGTCCATATCGGCGGCCATCTTGGGCCTACCCACTCCGTGGGCCTGCCGGAGCAGATCCCCTATGTTCATGCCCGCTTTGGGCTTGTCGGGCTTTTGTTTTTTCATCTTGCGGCCCATGACCACTAGTAGCACCTGTGGTCCGGTTTGCCGGCGGTGGTAAGGGGTTTGAAATCGCCAAAATACAGCGGTGATTGTCGGAGCTCATCCGACGTGCGTCCGTCTCGATCAGCAGCTTCTAGCATGACTCCACAGTAAGAATATTATCCACACACAGTAGGAATATTACCCACACACAGTAGGAATATTACCCACACACTGTAAGAGTATGATCCACACACAGTAAGAATATTACCACACCTATTGAAGCAGAGGAAATAAAGAAAAAAATTGCCAAGCTTAGTAATGGGAAAGCACCTGGTCCTGATGGATTTTCTGCGTACTTTTACAAATCCTTTGAGTCAATTATAACCCCTCTATTATTAAAAACCTTTTCAGAAATAACAACCTCCAATAGTTTTTCCTCTAGAATGCTGGAAGCCACTATTTCCCCAATCCTAAAACCCGGGAAAGATCCACACTACATATCAAACTACTGTCCAATTTCCCTCATCAATCTTGATATAAAAATATTTTCAAAAATCCTAGCAGATAGATTGTCCCAGATATTTTCAGATCTAATTCATTTAGATCAATCTGGTTTTATAAAAGGAAGATCAGCTAGTGATAATATTCGCAAAATTCTGAATATGATGATAGAAGTCGGCAAAAAATCTATCTCTAAAGTATTTATAGCAGTCGATGCCAAAAAGGCATTCGACAGAGTAAATTGGAAATTTTTAGCAGCTACACTTTCCGCATTTGGGATTGAGGGATCTTTTAAGGATCTAACAATATCTTTATTTACTTTTTTCCTATAGCAAAAATACAGGGCCGTCTTTAACGCGGGGCAAACGGGGCAGCCGCCACGGGCCCAGTTGCTCCTGGGGGGCCCAGAGCAACTGCTCTGTGGGCCCCGCGATTTGCTCAGCCCCTGTGGACCGGGCGTTGCGGCTCCTGCGCACTGAGGAGGCTCCCCGGGTGTCTCATGCACTAAGGGCCACCCGGGGAGCATGTGTCAGCAGGGGCCCAGTTGGGCGCTGTGGCGCTTAAACAGCGCGACCGGGCCCCTTCCTGTTCTGCAGCCGGCTGGGAGGAAGTGACGTCACTTCCTCCCACCAGAGATAATGGGCGCGAGGGAGGAGGAAGGCAGGGAGGAGGGGAGTTCCAGAGGACTAGGGAAACCACCCTCCTGGTAAAGGTAAGAACCTGGAGGGTGGCTAAATGTATGTCAGTAGGTCTGTGTGTGTGTATGTGTATGTCAGTGTGTATGTGTATGTCAGTGTGTGTGTGTGTGTGTCAGTGTGTCTGTGTGTGTGTATGACAGTATGTCTGTGTGTGTGTTTCAGCATGTGTGTGTGTTTCATTATGTCTGTGTGTATGTGTGTGTCATATGTCTGTCAGTGTATGTGTCTGTGTGTATGTATGTATATATGTCTGTGTGTGTGTGTGTGTCAATATGTCTACCAGGATATATTTGTATGTCAGTGTATGTGTGTCAGTATGTATCTGTGAATGTTTTAATGTCTGTCTGTATCTGCCAGTACGTCTGTCTGTGTGTGTGTGTGTCTGTGTGTATGTCAGTATGCCTGTGTGTAGGTGTCTGTGTGTGTCAGTATATTTGGAAGGATCAGGAAAGGTAAGAGCAGGGGTAAAGGGATGTGCTGCGGGTATAGCTGTTGCTACAGTGGATGCGTTTATGAGTATCTTACATGGGTCCCTGTGGGTATGTTGTCTGGGGTGAGATGCCTCCTCTCAGGGGAGTATCTAGCTAATTGTAATTTGTATGTTAGTTTGTCTGTCAGGTTCATATATTTGTGCTTTTTTTTTGAATATTTAATCTTTATTTTAAATTTTTTTCTTTTAAATCTCATTAAATACATATATCATACAAATACAAATATCATACAAATATACATTTGTGATACAAACAAACAACACAGCAGCAAAATAGGGGAGGGAGAAGAAAAATACATCAGAAAGACTTCCATAGTAGAGTGGTAATATCATTTAGATAAATCTCATAATTATTTACAATGTTCATGGAATTGTTCTACTACTAATTGAGCGACACTATTTTATACATCAATCATCTCAATACACTTTAACCAAACAGAAATCTTATTGCTTAGTCTTTGTTTACTTAGCATCAGCTCCATTCTAATCTGAAACTCGAGTTGAGTTTTAACTTTCTTCCAGGGGACTTCTGAATCCCTTTTCCACCATCTCGCAATTACTATTTTAGCCGCTAAAAACAGATGTATAAGAATTGCTTTTAATTCATATGTCATATGAGGCCAATTTAGATGAAGTAGAACTACCTCTGGAGAGATAATCAACTCGAGTTTTAAATTGTTAGATATAAAATGCTGCATTTTCAACCAGAGATTTTTTAATTTATAGCAATCCCACCAAATATGTCTAAAATTGCCTCTAATACTATTGCATCTCCAACAGATAGGATTTACTAGAGGGTAAATTTTATTCAATTTAGCTGGTACTAAGTACCACCTATTTAAAACTTTAAAGTGCGTTTCTAATAAATTTAATGAATGTATATTCTTCTTAACATCCATCATTGAAGAACCCCATTGATTCAGATTTATATCGATATTCAAGTCTTGTTTCCAAGCCTGTATGGCAGTAGGATTTGTGTCTTTAGCTATTGATTTAATTAGTATTAGAGCTTTAGAAAGTGGTTTATTGGGGCGTGGCCTGACCGCCGAGCGACATGGCAGCCTGATCCCGGAGCTCCGTCTCACCCAGCATTGAGAAGCGTGCTCAGACAAGAGCGAGGGCGCAATATGGGCAGAACAAAACGCCCTGAGGGCTCCCAAACACCGAGGGCTGTCCCCACAAACCACCCGGCGGGCCCCATGGACGGGTACTTACACACGCCGGCAGCCGCGACACACGAGCAGGTAGGCCCGGCGGAAACCGGCTCCCCACCACGTGCACAGCCCCCAGAGCCCGATACACCCACCCTGGCCGACATCAGCGCTGACATAAGAGCGCTAGCAGCCCAGATGGTCACAAAAAATGACCTCCAAGCCCTCTCAGACGACCTCCATGCTGCAATCCGCTTTGAGGTGACTGCCCTGCGGTCAGAGGTCACAGCACAGGAAGGCAGACTCCAAACCCTGGAAGAAGCAGTGAGAGGGGTGACTGAGAGAGCAGGGACCAACACTACTGCAGCCACAAGACAAGGGCAAATGCTACTGGCCCTCCGACGCCAGACAGAGGACCTGGACAACAGGGGCCGACGCTCCAACATCCGCGTGCGCGGAATACCTGAGCCAGCCACTGAGGAAGATGTGGAGGTCACGCTAAGAGCCCTATTCCGTGAGATCCTGGGAGCGGACATGCCGGATAACATGGCATTCGACCGGGCACATAGAGCTAATAGGCCCAGGCCAGCAGATAACACACCACGAGATGTCATCTGCTGCCTCCATAACTACAAGCATAAAGAAAAAATAATGTTCAAAGCTCGCTCCAGACCGCTGTGGAGGTTCCGCGGTGCAGATGTGGCCCTGTACCAAGACCTGTCACCGCTCACACTCGACGCCCGCAGGGCCCTGCGTCCCATCACATCGCTACTCAGAGAGAGAAACATCCCATACAAATGGGGGTTCCCCTTTGCCCTACTTGCCAGATGCCAAAACGAATGGATACCCCTACGCTGGCCGGAAGAGAGCTCAGAATTCCTACGCCGCATGAGCCTACCGCCCACTGAAATAGCAGACTGGATACTCGGACCCCTGGAGCAGAGACCTGGACCCTACACGCCTCGACAGCAGCGACGCCGAGGGGAGGACCCATCAAGACGCCCCAGTGCCCGCAGACGCCTGGATCCAGCAGCACCCGAGGAATAGCAGTAATGACGAACTCCCCCCCCCACCCCCGATACAACTACCACCCCCACCTGGAGATCCTGCAGAAAACCCCGCATGCCCGAGAAACATCTGGACACCGGACAACGGTAACCGCCGACGAGAACCCAGATAAGTGATACACATTGCACAACCCACACTGCATGTACTGAGCAAGGGGCATAACGATAGGGGTTAAAAACAATGACTCGAGCTTCTCGATCCTAAAAGAACCAGGCTGCGTTTGGGGTGGGGGGACTATTGGCAGGGGGGACAAGCGTAAGACTCAGACTCTGCTCACAATGGAGAACACTGGGCTAAAGACTAAACAGTGGCCTGTATCACTCGGAGCTAACAGTTCTCATAATCTAACGTTCCACAGTTTGAAGTTTTTATGGTTTGCACTAGCGCACTAAGGGAATACACAAAGGCACCTCCATAGATGTACCCCAAGACACTGAGATAGAAGCGACAGGCCACTGTTGGGCTGACCAGAACCCCTAGTATATCAATAAAGGGACACTGCCGACTTGACAGGCAAACAAAATTTAGCCGACAAATCTGAGAGGGATAGACACGCTGCAATGGGCCCCTGGGGTACATTAGGTAAGGACTTATTGGTGACAGAGCCCCCAAGCGCACACCAAGATCTGACCCCCCCAAGTCGAACATACAGACAATACCCGGAGTCGACACCCCACGCCCCTCCCCCACAGGAGGTCATTCTTGTATGACGAGGCAAACTTTCAGACCCCCACCCCTTGAGACTAACAGTAACGACACTGTATACCGAGAAACTCCTGGGATCCGACTACGACCACACCTGAAGCACCCTGAGACGGTACGGACTAGGGGGAAAAAAAGAGGGGTAACCAGAAGGAACTAGAGATTAGCTGAGAAAGGGACAGCAACGCATGGGAAGGGAAGGGGTAGCTCACACCGTGGGAGATGCTGCGATTGCGAGACCCATCACGACACACGGAGAGGGTGCGCCCCGCGGAATGGGACGCTGTCACCGCGGTAACTACATTACCTACTCAACCAGGCATGACTGACGAGCAGACCGCACGTGCTAGAAAACACATACAACACGCTTAAGTAGGCCCACCCTTACACTTCCACTGAGACCGGGAGGCCCTACCCAGCGGCTACACTGGGATAACGTCACACGGATACCCAACCGATACCCATATCAAACCCTCACGACCGCCACAGTAAGCCTCAGCACCCAACACGCTACCAATCACTAATGAGACAGGAGACCCGCGAGATAGGCACACTCGGACCGACTACACCACCCGAACACACCACCGCTACCCTGGTGGTATATGGTATAAACGGGACACCACGACCCCGACCTCCACCTGTGTAAACACAGACTACCGAGGGGACCACTGCCTTGCTGCCCTAGCTCACGCTAAGTGGCGGTTTGGCATTGCCATCCAACTCGGTTACACAGGTACCTATCCCTACAAGGACTGACACTCCAAACACCCGAGAAACGATATAGACTAAAACACACAAGCTCATAGGCACCGACTAATTACACGACTCACGAGAGACCCCCAGGCCACTGGGAACGGGAGCGGCGGGCGCGGGGCGCGGCCGCGCGGGCCCTGAGGTGAACCTCTCTACAACCCCACCTAACTCTATAACCCCACCCGCTTACCCATCCCTGCCCCTAACCCATTCCTGGGCCACCATTCACCACCCCTACAGAATACTACAATAAACTCACGCACCATGGCATATACACCCGCACCATTCCATATAATCTCCCAAAACTGCAGAGGTCTGAACGCCCCCGAAAAAAGGTCCCACCTTCTACAAGACTTAAAACGCCGCCGAGTGACGATTGCCCTCCTACAAGAAACACACCTCAGAGAAGTGGACACCCAAAGAATACAAAACAAACACTATAATACCACCTACCACAGCAGCCACCAAACTACACGAAAAGCTGGAGTATCGATTCTCCTAAGCACCACCCTACAATTCACTCACTCCGAAACGCTCAAAGACACAGAGGGGAGATACGTATTCGTGAAAGGAACAATCGCCCAGAGAACCTATACGCTCGCCTCAGTTTACGCCCCAAATGTAAACCAGGTTAAGTTCCTGCGCAAAACGCTCCTGAAGCTAGCAACTTTTACGGAGGGCATCCTTATCCTCGGGGGCGACCTTAACCTTCCTCTAGACCCTATAGCAGACACTTCTACTGGACACAGCACGATAGCACAAGTGGCGATCAGAAGGCTCCACAGAACACTACACGACCTGAGATTGGTGGATACTTGGCGAGCACTACACCCGGACGGCCGAGATTATACACACTACTCGACCCTACACAAACGATACTCGCGCATTGACTACATTTTCACCCAACAAGAAGGACTCACACATCTACGAGGGGCCGACATCAAACCGACCCCGTGGGCGGACCATAGCGAAACCTCTATACACCTAGACTCTCCCATCTTCAAGCCCACTAGAACATCCTGGAGAATGAATGAATCACTTCTTCTAGACGTAGCAATACAGTCACAACTGACCGAACATTTGAACCAATACTTCGAAGAGAACGCAACGGCCGACATCTCACAGACAACACTGTGGGAGGCACATAAAAGCGTCCTTAGAGGACATTTTATACGACTAGCATCACGAAAGAAAGAGATAATTTGAAAGCAATCGAAGACCTAACAACCCAAATAGCACACCTGGAGACTCTACATAAACGAAGCCAACTAGAATCCCAATACCGAGAACTCTTAGCTGCACGCAGACAACTCACAGAGCTCATAGACCGCAAATATTACAGATCACTGCAACGCTCGAAGGCCTTCTACTACATACACGCGAACAAAAGCGGCAGACTATTAGCGCAAATGATAAGAGGACAACAAACAAGAGCCCAGGTACCAACACTACGAACAGCAAGAGGACACCTCACCCAATTCCCAGAAGAAATAGCCGAGGAGTTTCGCGCATACTACACGACCCTATACAATATCCACGAGGACCGCCCCAACGAGCTACAGGACACTACCGCCAGAGAAACAGAACAATATCTACAAGGATTCCAACCAGAGGCGCTAACGAGAGAAGAAGCAGAAGCTTTGGAAGCTCCAATATCTGAAGAGGAGGTCAGGCAAGCAATTAAGGGATCTAAGAATGGCAAAGCACCCGGCCCAGACGGATTCCCGGCCGGGTACTATAAGAAGTTTAGTGACATCCTGATCCCCAGACTTACGGCCGCGCTGAACCAACTGCAGGAAGGAGGCGGACTCCACGCAGAGACAATGGCCGCCACCATCACCGTCATACCCAAACCGGGTAAAAACCCAGAATGTTGCAGCAATTACCGCCCCATCTCACTCCTCAACACGGACGTCAAGCTATTCTCCAAAATCATAGCTAATAGACTACAACCCTACCTCCCGAGACTGATCCACCCAGACCAAACGGGCTTCATACCGGGGAGAGTAGCAAGAGACTGCACCCTGAGGACGTTCACTATTCAGCACCTGGCACAAAAGGAAAACAAGAATATGCTATTACTCTCCACAGACGCAGAAAAGGCGTTCGATCGGGTAAAATGGCACTTTATGATGGCAACTCTCGCCAAGATAGGGCTGGGGAAGGGGATGCTCACGTGGATAGAAACCCTATACCGCAACCCGAATGCAAGAATACGGGTCAATGGAGCACTCACAACTAGCTTCAATATCCACAATGGCACCAGACAGGGATGCCCCCTATCTCATAGAAACATAGAAACATAGAAACATAGAATGTGACGGCAGATAAGAACCATTCGGCCCATCTAGTCTGCCCAATTTTCTAAAAACTTTCATTAGTCCCTAGCCTTATCTTATAGTTAGGATAGCCTTATGCCTATCCCATGCATGCTTAAACTCCTTTACTGTGTTAACCTCTACCACTTCAGCTGGAAGGCTATTCCATGCATCCACTACCCTCTCAGTAAAGTAATACTTCCTGATATTATTTTTAAACCTTTGTCCCTCTAATTTAAGACTATGTCCTCTTGTTGTGGTAGTTTTTCTTCTTTTTAAATATAGTCTCCTCCTTTACTGTGTTGATTCCCTTTATATATTTAAATGTTTCTATCATATCCCCCCTGTCTCGTCTTTCCTCCAAGCTATACATGTTAAGATCCTTTAACCTTTCCTGGTAAGTTTTATCCCGCAATCCATGAACCAGTTTAGTAGCCCTTCTCTGAACCCTCTCTAAGGTATCAATATCCTTCTGAAGATACGGTCTCCAGTACTGTGTACAATACTCCAAGTGAGGTCTCACCAGTGTTCTGTACAATGGCATGAGCACTTCCCTCTTTCTACTGCTAATACCTCTCCCTATACAACCAAGCATTCTGCTAGCATTTCCTGCTGCTCTATTACATTGTCTGCCTACCTTTAAGTCATCAGAAATAATCACCCCTAAATCCCTTTCCTCATATGTTGAGGTTAGGACTCTATCAAATATTCTGTACTCTGCCCTTGGGTTTTTACGTCCAAGATGCATTATCTTGCACTTATCCACATTAAATGTCAGTTGCCACAATTCTGACCATTTTTCTAGTTTACCTAAATCATTTGTCATTTGGCTTATCCTCCTGGAACATCAACCCTGTTACATATCTTAGTATCATCAGCAAAAAGACATACCTTACCATCAAGACCTTCTGCAATATCACTAATAAAAATATTAAAGAGAATGGGTCCAAGTACAGATCCCTGAGGTACCCCACTGGTGACAAGTCCAAGCTTCGAATATATTCCATTAACTACAACCCTCTGTTGCCTGTCACCCAGCCACTGCCTTACCCATTCAACAATATTGGAATCCAAACTTAAAGATTGCAGTTTATTGATAAGCCTTCTATGTGCAACAGTGTCAAAAGCCTTACTGAAATCTAGGTAAGCAATGTCTACTGCACCACCCTGATCTATAATTTTAGTTACCCAATCAAAAAAATCAATAAGATTAGTTTGGCATGATCTCCCTGAAGTAAACCCATGTTGTCTCTGATCTTGAAATCCATGTGTTTTTAGATGTTCATCAATCCTATCCTTTAACATGGTTTCCATCACTTTCCCCACTACTGAAGTAAGGCTTACTGGCCTATAGTTGCCCGACTCCTCCCTATTACCTTTCTTGTAAATGGGCACAACATTCGCTAACTTCCAATCTTCTGGGACTACTCCTGTTAACAATGATTGGTTAAATAAATCTGTTAATGGTTTTGCTAGTACACCACTAAGCTCTTTTTAATAGCTTTGGGTGTATTCCATCAGGTCCCATTGACTTATTTGTCTTTACTTTTGACAGTTGAAATAGAACCTCTTCCTCTGTAAACTCACGTGTAATAAATGACTCATTTATCCTTTTCTCAACTGAGGTCCCTTTCCTTCATTTTCATCTGTAAATACAGAACAAAAATATTCATTGAGGCAGTCAGCTAGACCTTTATCCTCTTCTACATACCTTCCTTCTTGTTTTTAATCTAACTAATCCTTGTTTTACTTTTCTTTTCTCATTTATGTATCTAAAAAATGTTTTATCCCCTTTTTTTACTGACTGTGCTATTTTCTCTTGTGTGTGTGATTTGGAAGCTCTTATAACTTGCTTAGCCTCTTTCTGCCTAATCTTATAGATCATTTTGTCTTCCTCACTCTGGGTTTTTTATAATTCCTAAATGCTAACTTTTTGTTTTTAACTATTTTGGCCACATCTGCGGAGTACCACAGTGGTTTCTTGAATTTTGCTTTTACTGACAAGCCTAATGCAATTTTCTGTTGCCTTCAATAGTGCAACTTTTAAATAATCCCATTTTTCTTGGACTCCATTTAAATTGCTCCAGTCTGATAATGACTCCTCTACCCATATTCTAATTTTAGAAAAGTCTGTTTTTCTAAAGTCTAAAACTTTTGTTTTTTGTGTGGTGTGACTCAGTCACTGTTCTTATATTAAACCACACTGACTCATGATCACTGGATCCTAAACTTTCACCTACAGTAACATCTGATACTAAATCTCCATTTGTTAACACTAAATCTAGTATGGCCTCTTTACGAGTTGGCTCCTCAACAACTTGTTTTAGAGACAAACCCAGTAGGGAGTTTAGAATTTGTGTGCTCCTGGCACAAGTAGCTAATTTTGTTTTCCAATTTACATCAGGAAGATTAAAGTCACCCATGATGATAACTTCCCCTTCATTGTCATTTTAGCTATTTCCTCAACTAGTAGATTATCTAACTCTTCAATTTGTCCTGGGGGCCTATAAATCACACCTACACGAGTTACTGTTTGATTACCAAATTCTAACGTAGCCCAAACGGTCTCTATGTTTGCCTCACTAACTTTTATTAGTTATCTCCCCTTCTTTTCGCCCTCACCTTAGAACCTTTCTTAGATAAGATCAGACGAACACCCACCATCCAAGGACTCCGGCATAAAGACCAGGAACACAAGGTGGCAGCTTATGCCGACGACATGCTCTTCTACATTAACAACCCAATGAACACACTACCAGTATTAATGGAGGAATTCGAAAGATATGGCCGGGTATCGGGGCTCAAATTGAACCACACAAAATGCGAAATATTGCAAGTCTCGACCTCGCCATCGGACTGGAACCAGATCAAACGGACCTATCCCTTCACATGCTGCGAAGACCAGATGAAGTACCTTGGCATATGGATCCCATGCAAACCATCAGAACTATACTCAAGGAACTACACCCCGCTCCTCCAACAACTTCAAAGAGATCTGAAGACGTGGAACCATGAATACATCTCCTGGCAAGGGCGGATAGCGGTAGTAAAAATGAACATTCTGCCAAGACTCCTGTACTATTTCAACACCATACCGTGGCACATACCGCCGGATTTCTTCGCGACAATTAAATCTGCGATAAGCAGCTACGTCTGGAAAGGTTGCCAGGCGAGGCTCAGCCATGATAAATTATGCCTACCCAAAGCATGGGGCGGACTAGCACTGCCCGATGTACGAAAATACTACCAGGCTACGGTCCTACAGAGGATCAGAGACTGGCTTACAGCCCCGAACCACAAAAGATGGGCAGACTTGGACAGGGTAAGCATGCAAGGTACTCTACCCTCACTAGTATGGTACCAAGCCAGAGGTGAACCACCGAATACGGATAGGACCTCACCAGTCACACAAACACTGAAAACATGGGCTATAATGAGAAAGGAAGCCTATATCTCCCCGCAACCGAGCCCGTTAATCCCACTAACACACAACGCGGCCTTGGGTGGCGGCCTGCCGAGGAGCGCTTGGCCAGAATCTAATGGAGACGAATATCTCCCTCTGAAGGAAGCGCTACATAATGCAGGGCTAAAGAACATACAGGAATGGACTGGGACCGAGACCCCCACACACATGCACAGGTTCAGGTATGCACAACTCAGGCATTTCTATTACAACATCCCGAATAGACAGGCAGTACACAGGGACACAACATGGTTCGAAAACCTGTGCGTCAACACCCCTGAGGCTGATGGGAGGGTCTCCATAATATACCAAAGAATACTGCTGGGAGACCGGGTCAGAAATACAGCATTTAAAGGCCGGTGGGAAGACCTCACAGGCAGGACCTACAGCGACGCGCAATGGGAACAGATCCTCATACTACAACATAAGAGCTCGATCAGCTCAAAATACCAGGAGGCCAATTTTAAACTACTATCCCACTGGTACAGAACACCTGCACTGCTACACAGGATATTCCCAGGTACCCCTGACACATGCTGGAGATGTGAAACCCAGACGGGTACAGTACGACATATATGGTGGGACTGTATTAAAATACAACCATACTGGGAACAAATCCGACAAGAACTAAACTCGATTCTAAGCGACACACCAGACCTTAGCATAGAAGCCGCCCTGCTCCACTTCACAAACCAATCCGTGGCACAATACAAGAGATCAATCCTGAGACACCTACTCAATGCAGCTAAAGCCCTAATTCCAACGATGTGGAAAAGCACACAACCACCAACGATTGCACAATGGCAACAGAAAGTCGAGGAAATCCACACAGCGGAAGCAAAGATAGCGGACCTACAAGGGAGAAGCACCAAACATGTCGACTTATGGAGACCTTGGTACATGTACCTAACACACACACGATCACAGGGGGAGGAAGGAGACATAGGAGCCACCGAGACACACACAACCAACGTATAACCTACGTGAGCATCCCCTCCCCCGGGGCCCCTACACCCCACTCTCCCCCTCCCACCCCTCCTTCCTTCTCTATCTCTTCTTCTTCTCTTTCTCTCCCCCGTTAACTAGACTTGCCTTGGGGCCCAGGCGGTGGCGGCTGGGGCCCGCGGGTCCTACCCTTGGCCTCCTACTGAGACAAAACTATGACAGCACTGAATAAGACCAGACGCATGAAAGGACACGGGGCCCTTCCTCGCCACTGCGCCCGCGATAAAGTAAACACTGGACCATGCAATACACCACTCACAAACTCCCTTATCCGGGCCAAAGACGACGATGCCCAATCTGGACATACAAAGACCAAAAGGACCTTTAGCACTAACCCTGCCCACCCATAGACTGATGACATGAGAAACACAATCGCACGGACAAATACTAGGACTAAGACGATAGCAACCTAAGAAGCACAACCTTAGATCTAACTAGGAAGGTAATTAACCCACACCTCAGTAGCCTACCCACTATAACGGTAACTCCTACAGCCAATTATCATAAGTAAAAATAGGGAGGACCCACGATCCCGCTTCTGAAAGAAATGATCATATGATACAATTTGCCATGAGACCTGCGAGTCTCCCTACCACTGAAGCCTACACGGAGATCTGCGTATCTCAAGGTACATTAAGCACCTATAAGTATACGGAACCTGCGAGTTTCATAATGTATCATAACTTATCGCATGTTATAACATGAAAAGACCATAATAAAGAAATTTACAAAAAAAAAAAAAAAAGAAAGTGGTTTATTAACTTTTTTTGATGTAAATAATAAATCTATCGAATTGCTTAAATTAGATTTTGGTATTATTAGATGTGTATTAATATAGCTTTTAAGTCTTAAAAAATTAAACACCTCTCTAGGAGGGAGATTATGTATCTCTGTTATTTGAGCAAAGGTTTTAATTAGTCCTTCTGTCAATAATTGGTCCAGAGTCGTTATCCCTACTTTTTTCCAATTATTTAAGTTTAAGTCTTCCACTTGTTTTTCTACAATATCTAACTCTAAATAACTTGGAACTTTTTTTTCTATATTCATTACTTTTTTAATTTTTAACCAATTTTCCAATAATTGAGTTAGAATAATACTGGCATAATCTTTTTTCTTTGGCATTTTATTTATATTCCAAATTAGACAATCTAAGCTAGAAACTTCTCCTGCCTTCAATTCCATTTTATACCATCCCTCATCTTTATTTTCTTTCATTTGCATTCTATAGACATGTAGGATAATAGCTGCTTTAAAGTTATTCATTATGAGTGGATAATCAAGTCCACCTTTATATATTTTCTGCGCTAATATTGACTGTTTCAATCTCGGCTTCTTGCCTTTCCAGATGTATTGAGTAAAACTTCTTTGTATTAATTGAAGCCAATGGATTGGGATATGGAGAGGTAACATTTGAAACATATAATTCCACTTTGGTATGACATATGAATTGATAACGTTTATTCGCCCCAAAAAAGTAATCTCTAGGTTTCTGCGATCTTTTAACCATTTATTGAGATCTAATAATAATGTTAGGAAATTTACTTCCATAATCTTATTTGTCTCTCTGGTTATTTTAATTCCTAAGTAATCCATACTTTCTTTAACCCAAATAAAATCATATTTGTTTTTAATCTCTCGTTGTATCCTTTTATTTAGGTTAACATCTAATATCAAGGATTTATTTATATTTAACTTATAATTTGATATGAAGCTATATCGCTCTATTTCTTGCATTATGCGTTCCAAAGAATTTTTAGGGTTTGTAAGAGTAATTAAAATGTCATCAGCATATAAGCTAGTTTTTTGATCCTCATCCATTATTTTATAACCATGGATCTCTTTATTATTCCTAATATTCTCAGCCAATGGCTCAATAGTCAGCAAGTAGAGCAATGGTGAGAGGGGACAACCCTGTCGGGTACCATTTCTAAGTTGGAACCATGGGGCGACTATATTAGGTCCAATAGTTCGTGCAACAGGATTTACATATAGTGCCATTATAGCTTTCTTAATCCAACCTTCCAATCCATAATGTTGTAAAACGGCTTCTAGATATTTCCAGCTGACTCTGTCGAATGCTTTTTCAGCATCAATCGACAGAGTCAGAACTGGAACATCATATCTATTTGCATCATCCAAGATATTAATAATTTTCCTTATACTTGTATAGGAATTTCTACCTGGAACATATCCTATTTGATCTTTATGGATGATTAGTGGAAGAAGTTTTTTTTATTCTAGCAGCCAAAACCGAAGCGTATAACTTAGTGTCAACATCTATTAAAGATATCGGACGGTAGTTTTTGATATCAGTGGGGTTTTTATCATTTTTTAGAATAGGCAAGATATTAGCTTTTAGCATCTCTGCTGGTAAAAATCCTCTGTTTGCCGCTATGTTGAAAGCAGAGGTCAAATGTGGACATATTAAATCTTTAAATGTTTTATAAAATAGGTTGCTAAACCCATCCGGGCCTGGTGTTTTAGATCTTTCTAAATCATTTATTGCTTTCATAGTCTCCTCCATAGTTATAGGTTTATTTAAAAAATCATTTTCAATAGAAGTTAATTGAGGCTTCTTTATATTATTTAAATAGTTTTTAATATCCTCATCTGTATTAATCTGAGGAATATTGTATAGATTGGAATAATATTCATTAAAACACTTTCCAATCTCTCTGGGGGTTAGTGCTATTTTTCCATTCTGTATTATTTTGTCTACCTTATTTTGTACTTTTTGTTTTCTAAGTTTTTGGGATAGCATCTTTTCAGCTCGATTGCCTTTGGAATAATATTTAAGTTTTAATCTAACCATATTTTTAGCTATCGTATCCATTAATTTTTGCTTTATTTTTTCTTTAAGTTCTAATATTTTTTCATAAATTTCAGGAGATGGAGATTGTTTATTGATATGAGTCAAATCTCTTAATTCTGTATGTAAAAATGCCAAAGTATTATTTTTATCAAGTTGGCTTTGTAACTTGATAATATGACCTCTTATAACGGCCTTAAAGGCACACCACAAAATAGATGAATCAATATTTTCTGAGATATTTTCTTTAAAATAATTTTTTATATTATCTCTTATATGAGTTTTTTTTAATTCACAACAAAGCAAATTATCTCTTAACCGCCAAGTATAAGCTTCTCTTTTAAATATACTAAAAATCATTTCACAAAAAACTCCATCGTGATCTGTCCATACTATCTCGTCAATCTTTGTTTTTTTGGTCATATCAATAATACTTGGGTCGACCCAAATCATGTCTAATCTTGAATAGGAAAAATGCACTTTAGAAAAATGCGTATAGTCTCTCTCATTAGGATTAAAAATTCTCCAAATATCGAATAGATTATATTCATCTTTAATTTTTTTAAGGCTTTTGCTTGTTTTATAACCATCTGATTTAAAGTATTTCCTTTCATTAATTTTTTATCTATCTGAGGGTCTAGTACAGCATTGAAATCCCCTGCCACTATTAACTTTCCCACTTTAACTTCATCTACTTTTTCCAGAATTGTTTTTAAATAAGCAACTGGTAAATGATTAGGAAGATATATATTACATAATGTAAAAAGTACAGAATCAATTTTACATATTATTATTAAATACCTGCCTTTAGTGTCTTGTATTTGATGAATTACTTCAACTTTAATCTTTTCTCCAAATACCACAGCTACTCCACATTTTTTTTTTTCCTTATTGGAAGCTTGAATTATAAGTGGAAATCTTTTACCCCCCCAATTTTGTTTATCCGCTTGTCTCCAGTGAGTTTCTTGTAGGAATATTAAATTCAATTGTTTTTCACTGAGGTATTTGTACAATAGATTTCTTTTCGCTATAGTATTCAATCCCTGAACATTAAGTGTAAGCATTTTTATCATATTATTTTCAAAAACCTCCCTGCATCCCTTTCCACTCGATAACCATTACCCTTCCCTATTGCTGCATAAACATATCTACACAAA
>OW240924.1:21723910-21775031 GCA_933207985.1 Pelobates cultripes
TGTTCCAGACAAGAACAGAACAGCAGCCTGTACACACCATGGTGTCCTCCAGAGCTGTGAGCTCTTCAGAGAGATGGAGGACAGAATTATATTTTTGCACATTAACTAGTGCCTAGTAGGTAATGTGCAAATTATCTAGGTAATGTGAGAAATATTTGAGAAACAAAATCATTTTCTGCACTTTAACTGAGATTAACCCCTTAAGACCGGAGGGCGTACTATTACGCCCTATTTTAGGCGGCTCTAAACGCCGCCGGGCGTAATAGTACGCCCTCCGGTCTTTCCTTACTTACCCGGTCGCCGGCGGTCGCAGTTGGGGGGACTCCCAGGGAGCCCCCCCGCGGCAGATCCTCCTCCTCCGGTGCCCCCCGGCCATGTGAGAGTTAGGTCCTTGCGAGGACCTCACAATCACATGGCCGGGATAGCTGCCTCCTGCATTGCCAGCAGGGGGGCTGCCTGTAATGACAGGTGGTCCCCCTGCTGGCTAGAAATAAAATTAAATAAAATTAATAAAAGTAAAAAAAAATATATACACTTAGATCATATATATATATATGATCTAAGTATATATATATATATATACACATATACATACACACACATACACTGTCTAGGTGTATTTTACTATTAATATATATATATAATTATATATATATATATTAATATCAAATTACACGTAGACTGATATTGATTATATATATAATTATTGTTATATATATATTTATTTAGAATATAAAAAAATTAAATATGTAAATACGTAGAAAAATAATTAAAAAATATATAGATGTGTGTTATTTCGTTCTAACTGTATTGTGATATTAATATATATATTTATATCAAAATACACGTAGAATGAGATAATATATATATATATCTATATACATATATACGTATATATCACTATATATATATATATATACCTATATATAAATAAAAATATTTTAAAAAAAATTATATTATATATATATACATATATATTCACATACGTATATATGTATACATATATTAATTCTACATATATATTTATGTCATATTTTTACATAATTAGGTATCTTAATTAATTACAATTAGCAGGACCTGCCTGACAACCCATGCCGAAAGTAAAGGGAATTTAATTTGCTAGCACTATATTTAACCCTATAGCTTTCCAAGACACCATAAAACCTGTACATGGGGGGTACTGTTCTACTCGGGAGACTTCGCTGAACACAAATATTAGTGTTTCAAAACAGTAAAATGTATTACAACGATGATATCGCCAGTAAAAGTGACGTTTTTTGCATTTATCATGCACAAACAGCACTTACACAGACAATATTATTGCTGTGATACTTTTTTACTGTTTTGAAACACAAATATTTGTGTTCAGCAAAGTCTCCTGAGTACCCCTCATGTACAGGTTTTATGGTGTTTTCAAAAGTTACAGCGTCAAATATCAGGCTTGCGTTTCATTTTTTTCACATTAAAATTCGCCAGATTGGTTATGGTGCCTTTGAGACCCTATGAATGAAAATTACTCCTATGATGGCATACCATTTGCAATAGTAGACAACACAAAGTATTGCAAACGGGGTATGTCCAGTCTTTTCTAGTAGCCACAGTGTCACAAACACTGGCCAAAATTGGCGTTTTTTGCATTTTTCACACAAACAAATACTAACGCTAGCTTTGGCCAGTGTTTGTGACCAAATGGCTACTAAAAAGACTGGACATACCCAATTTGCAATACCTTGGGTTGTCTACTATTGCAAAAGGTATGCCATTGTGGGAGTAATTTTCATTCATAGGGTCTCAAAGGCACCATAACCAATCTGGCGAATTTCAATTTCAAATGTAACGCAAGCCTGATATTTGACGCTGTAACTTTTGAAAACACCATAAAACCTGTACATGAGGGGTACTCAGGAGACTTTGCTGAACACAAATATTTGTGTTTTTATTGCAGTAAAAAAACCGTATCACAGCAAGAACTAAAAAAATTGATTGTCTGCTAAATATTTGATATTAGTGCATAATAAGTTTGTGAATTACATGTATAACATGTTTCAAAACAAACCCCTTAAGGACAGAGCTTCAAAAGCTTGTCTTTCACTTAATGGCATTTTTTTCATTTTTTGCTTTTTGCGTTCAACTGCAATTTGCATTTTACTAATTTGTTGCACCAACACATATTATACATCGTTTTTTAAAGGACAGAAAGGGCTTTAATTTGATGTAACACACATATATATATATAAATGCTTATTTATTTTAAGAAAATACAGAAAAATGTAAAAAAAAAGAAAATTTTGTGTTTTTTTTACAGTTTTTGCAATAATAATGTGCGCATAATTAGTACAGGTTAAGAAAAGTAATTAAAAATAAATTAATTTAGTTGTTCTGATTTACAGAATATATAATGTGTCTGGGATTTTAAGTTTTGGTAGTTACAGGTCACAAAGCACAAGGAGTAAAATATTTTAATGTGGAGCGATTTTAGAATTTGGTATGTTTGTCTTGTAAGCTTAATAGCCATAAAAGAAAACAAAATTGCCACACAAAAGTATATATTTATATAAAGTAGACATCACGGGCTATTTACCTAAGGTTGTTTTGACACTTTCTAGCCAACCTCTGCTAAATATTGGAGTAAAATTGTGGGTTTTTTTTGGTTTTTGGTACACAAACTTATAACAAAGAAATTCTTGTGTATATTTTGTAAAGTTGGTGTGTGCTATTCCTGTACAAAGTTTTATTTTGTGTTCAGTTACATCTGCTGAGTAAAATGACACCCCCATTGTATGTCTTTGACACTATTTAGTGAAGTTACAGTGCCATACAGGATACCTGTCCTTTTCAGTATTCACAGTAGAATTTTGAGAGATGGATTTAATGAGCCTTAGCTTCCATTTGGGGTATTATAACAGTTTGACTGTTCAAAAAAAACCCACAAAGGCCTACCATTTGTAAAGGTAGACACTCCAGGGTATCTCATAAGGTGCATATTGTGCCTTAACATGCCCCCATTTTTTCACCAATATATGCCAAAGTATGTGGTAAAAAATAATTTTGTGCATTTTTTACATACAGATTGCATTTTTGCTGGGCGTTTTGTATATTTCATATGTGTCACTAAGTTCAAACCTCCCAAATTATGCTCAGCTAAGTCTTCTGAGTAAAAAGACACCCCAATGAATGTCTTTGGCACTATTTCGTGAAGCTACAGTGCCATATAGGAGACCAAGCCATATCCGTTTTTACCAGACTTTGAATTTTGACGCTGGGCCTATGTGCAATTTTCAAGCATCTTTGCAGGTTTTAAGTTCAAACTACCCCACAAAGGCCTACCATTTCTTAAAGTAGACACCCCAGGGTGTTTCAAAAGGTATATTTTGAACCTTAGCGTGGGATCATTTTTCCGCTAGCTTGTACCAGATGTAGTGGTAATAAGCGTTTTTTCTGCCTTTTTGACATACAAAGTGAGTTTGCACAGTATATTTTGCAAACCTTATGTGTGCTATGACTGTATAATACTTCATATGTTGCTCAGCTATGTCCACTGAGTACAGAAATACCCCCGTATGTACCTTTGTCAGGTATGTGTGGACATCGGAGGGGCACATTTGGGACACAGCTATTCCAGTTTTTTTTTCAAACTTTGAATTTTTATGCTGTCCCTATGTCCCATTTTAGAGTATTTTACCAGGCTATATAATCCAAATACCCCATAAAGCCATACCATTTCTTAAAGAAAACATCCCAGGGTAGTTCAAAAGGCATATTTTGAACCTTAGCGTGGGATCATTTTTCCGCTAGCTTGTACCAAGTGTAGTGGTAATAAGCATTTTTTCTGCCTTTTTGACATACAAAGTGAGTTTGCGCAGCATATTTTGCAAACCTTATGTGTGCTATTACTGTATAATACTTCATATGTTGCTCAGCTATGTCGGCTGAGTACAGCAATACCCCCGTATGTACCTTTGCCAGGTATATGTGGATGTTGAAGGGGCGCATTTGAGACGCAGCCATTCAGTTTTTTTCTAACTTTGAAGTGTTACGCTGTGTCCATGTTCCAATTTGGAGTAGTTTAGGCGGTTGGTTATTGAAACTCCCCCACAAACACATACTATTTATTAAAGAATACTCTCTGGGGTAATTCAAAAGGCATATTTTGAACCTTGGCATGGGATAATTTTTTCTCTAGTTTGTTCCCGGTGTAGTGATAATGAGCGTTTTTAAAATGTATTTTTTTTACTTTTTTTACTTTTTTACTTTTAAAAACTAGTTTTTAAACTTTTGTTTTGCTTATTAATTTTTTTTAAACTTTCCTAAACTTTCTTAAAACTTTTTTACAGATTTAACATTTTTCTAAGCTTTCTTTTTTACCGTTAACCCCTAACTAGCAGTCAGCAGCACTAACAGTAAATTCCCAATTTTCCCATAACTCCCACCCACCCCAGGTAGCAAAATATATAGTTGTAAAATATTTAAATTAATTAATTAAATAAATTGAACCCCTGAGGATTAAAAAATAAATAAAAGTTAATCCGCAGGGGTCAAAAAAAATTAGCTCACAGTATAATACTGTGATCTGTATGTGATCGCTGTAGGCAGTGATCAACTGGCAGGGAAGGAGTTAATTTTTATTTGGACTAGGTAAAGGGGGGTGTTTTTTGTATTTTTTACTTAAACGTTATTAAAACTTTTTTTAAGCTTCATTTTTAACTTTTTAAAGTTTATTTTAAAACTTTTTTTAATGTTAACCCCTAGTTAGCCTAACGCCAAATCCCCCAATTCCCCACTAACTTCCACCCACCCCAGCTAGCAAAATATATAATTTTAAAATATTTTAATTAATTAAATAAATTTAACCCCTGAGGGTTAAAAAAAAAAAAAAAGAATTAACCCTTGGGGGTTAAAAAAAAAATCAGATCATAGTAAAATGTAATCCCTGCCAATTGATCACTGTAGTCAGTGATCAATTGGCAGGGAATGGGGTTAATTTTTTATTACAATGGGTAACTTTATTTTTTTCCAGCAGGGGGCAGGATCAGCACTGTTCCGGCTCCCTGCACTTCACACAGAACCAGGAAGTGCAGGGAGCCAGAAGGTAAGTATACAGAGCACATGTGCTCGCTCTGACTTGCGGTCAGAGTGAGCACATATGCTGGGCAGCCTGACCGGGTGCTCCCGGTATGCCTCTAATGCAGAGGCATACTGGAGCACCATTAACCCCGCGATCGCCGCGATAGCGGCGATCCAGGGTTAATTTTACCGCGTGACGGACGAGGTCCATCACTCGTCATTAAGGGTCTCCCCTCTGTGACGGACCTCGTCCGTCCATTGGCGTTAAGGGGTTAAGGGGTTAAGAGAAAAATACAGGTGACTGATATTAACAGTGACTGATATTAACAGTGTACAAATCAGATTTCATTAAATGTAAATGTTACTGACCTTATTAATTATGATATCATTATTAATTTAAATAGATATCAGTGCCAAAAGAGAACCAGTTTAGAAACAAGTATATTTATGCCTTTAAAACTTTGGCTCCTCTAGGTCTAAATGAGGAATTTAATTATACCTCATTTATACATGACTAGTTTGCCAAAACAAACGGGATATAAGTATTAAGCCTCATATAATAATTTAATACAGTACAATATCTATAATTAAGTGTGGCTTAAATATACTTGTTTCTAAACTGGTTCTCTTTTGGCACTGATATCTATTTAAATTAATAATGATATCATAATTAATAAGGTCAGTAACATTTACATTTAATGAAATCTGATTTGTACACTTCCTATACTGTTAATATCAGTCACCTGTATTTTTCTGTTAAACGGTGATAATTACACATACCATATTAAATCCATTTCCAGATTTATTTCAATATAGGTAGTGTGCAAACTTGATAACTATATTTAAGTCTATTTGACAATTACTCACGTTTAGGGTCTGTGGTTAGACAATCTTTTCATATGACTTTAGAATATACTGTCATTTTGCTGCTATTTATTTATATTTGTACATTTCTTGATCGAAGACATTCTAATTCAATGTAAACCACTTTAATTTAATCTTCACTATCGGCTTATTCCGCAGTATTGTATCATATAGTTTGACTATATCGAGCCACCGTACTCACGCACACACCCATCAACTAATGACGTACCAATCAGGTTGTAGGGCGGGCTATTTAATGCCACCCGTAGCAGGGAGTCATTTCCCCTGATGAGCCTTTGAATTAGGCGAAACGCGCGTCAGGCTTCTTATTAGATTTACATCAATGACATGAGACCGATATACCTGTTAATATCTTTTGGACACATTAGACTGTCTGGCTGTGGTGTGAGGTTGATATCTTGTACCCCACACAACCTCCCAAACAGTTAACAGGTCTGCGGCTTAGACCGTATATCCGATCTTAACTATTCAACTCCTCCAGAGTTCATTAGTAAGATCGGCACTCTGGCGGCTTTTTAGCCATTTATATCTAATTATAATATATCGATCAGGGTATTTCCTATAACTGGTACCCATGAAGGCACCATTCCTTTTTTACATCTCCTACTTACTATCATTTATTTTTTATTAGATCATTCTTATAGGACGTCATTTATTACCTTCCTTTGATGGAATCTAGTCACTCCTATTAAGGAGGGAATTAGCTAGTGCCTACACTTGTGCAGACGCTAAACTTATGTAACATTGTATTAATTTCATTCTGGACGTCTACCTATAATTAATGTGACCTCTGATACCAGAATTGGTCTGATTTGCTACATTCTTTCTTTTGTGTCAACCAATTTACTTGGGATGTGAATTTGTAGCCAGTTCTTGACACTTATCTTAAATTCAATCAAGTACCATTATTGCAGTACAATTTCTGTGGAGATTATATTTCACACCACAGAACTTCATTATCTCAAAATTGATGTACACACTGGCTGCACTCTGTTTCTCTTTTATCTTAATGTTATAACACCTCTATATCAGCTGGGTTGCACTCTTAGATTCTGGTAAATGCTACCAATTATTTTAATATCTCTTTCCATTATTGTATATTAGTTTATTATATAGTTTTTTCCCCCCACTCCCTCTATCCCTCCCTCTTATATACACCAATAGCATTGGCGAGTTGGTTATTCTGTCTGTCCTCTCAGAGCAGTCAGTCAATACTATACTACATCATTGAGCTATGGGTAGTTTATCCGAGGAATGTCTTTTTAATGTATATTAAATAAAGTATTTTTCTAGATTTTCTATTTAGGGACAGACTTTCTCCGTCTTTTTCCATTCTATAACTCAAGGGTTACCCCCTTTTCTGTCCTATGTATCTATGAAAACCTCATGGGCCACATCTTTTTGTTGTTTTCAAAGAGTCAAAGAAAGTTCACTTTGCTGCGTAAAACAGTACTGTTCCCAAGAAAAGCATATAGGCAGATCGAGTGGTTTGCCATTTGTGGCTCTTTCTAAACCAGAAATATGACTGGGGATAAAACCAATATCCCAGACAAATAGACCAATATATGCATGGCCCTATTACTTAGCAATAAGGTGAAATAAAAGAGCATATGATTAGTGACTCTGTACAAAGTGTAAGCCATTAAAAAAAAGGATTTTCCCACCTGTTGTGTTGGATCATCAGTTGATGATTATTTATATATCCATAATTTCAAGAAAACTGTAATTATGATATTTGACAGTAACTGTACTTGGTACGTTCAATAGAGAAAATGTAATCTGAAATACAGAGAATAAGCAACAATATTGTATAGATGAAAGTAGTCTGTTAATTTTGTATTTACAGTCGGAGTTATCAGGGCAAAATGGGATATTCTGGAATGAGTGTTAAAGTTTTCCATGGTTATTGCACTTCTACAGCGTATTGACCCAGAATAGCTCCTGTATTAGGCTTCATAATTTCCCATCACAGGTTTTAATACTCTTTTACAGCAAAGTGTAAATAGAAAATGAATGTACACTAATAAAAATATATTGTAAAAGAATGGTTGCACTAAACAGGTACTTTAAGCTCCAGAATCGCTAAAGCTCCTTTTAGTGGATGTGGAGCAAAGTGTCTGTTACCACCATTCCTGGTTCATGGCTCCAAAAGACTTTTGCTCCATGTTGTAGCTGCAGTGGTTATGGTGGTAAGTAGAGCCACACCTAGGTTATTTGATACTCGAGCTGGAAAAATCAATGGCAACCCAAAAATTGTAAAATGTTTTATGTATCTCTAAACCCCTTTTGTATGCCTCTGTTACTCTATTGT
Source organism: Pelobates cultripes (assembly GCA_933207985.1). Classification (NCBI taxonomy): domain Eukaryota; kingdom Metazoa; phylum Chordata; class Amphibia; order Anura; family Pelobatidae; genus Pelobates; species Pelobates cultripes. The sequence continues at coordinate 21,732,171 of OW240924.1, forward strand.
GTTTCTCTCTTACCCCATTTGTTCTCTTAACTCCACTTGTATCCTCTATGTGTCTCTTTACCACCCGTTTCACGCCCTTTGTGCCTCTTAATTCCCCTTCACTCCTTAAGTACCATTTAACCTCATTTTACCCACATATGCCTATCAACCCCTTTTATCCCTTGTGTGCCTCTTAATACCTACTTTACCATTTGTGTGACTTTTAACCCACCCTTTTACCCTGTGTGCCCATTAACCCTATTTACCCATTGTGTGCCTATTAATATCCCCTTTGCTATTTGTATATCTCTTAACCGTCATTTTAACCCTTATGTACCTTTTAACTCTCCTTACATTTGTGTGCCTCTTAATCCCTCTTTTTAACTAGGGATGTGCATGGGCAAAATTTTGGTTTGGAAATTCTGTTAAGTAAAAAAAATTGTATGCTTCGGCAATTCGGACCAATGGCATTTGGTTTGTCTTTTTGGAACTGCTGAACGTCGTCACTTCGGAACTTCGGCCATTCGTAAGCATCCAAATGGCTTGAAATTCATTTGAATTTACATTATGAACAAAACGAATTGCAAATGTCTATTGCTCCTTTCATTGGACAGGGAACAGTGAAACCTGATAGGGCAAGCAAGCATTACAATGCACAAAAGGAATTAGCTTATTGGTCAAGATTCCTGTCATCAATCACATAATTTTCCCTCCCTCTCTCTTGTTTTGCCACTTTTCATAAGTCTGAATCGCTTCGGCGCTTCAGCGTTTCGGAGCTTTGGCACTTCCGAACTACCGAACTTTGAAACTTCGGCACTTCGAACATTCGTAAGCATCAGAATTTCCGAATGGCATGAAATTCGTATGAATGTACATTCGGAATGAAACGAATTGCACATGTCTATTTTTAACCCACATGTGCCTTTTATCCCCTTATTTTACCACTTGTGCTCTTTTTAACCCCTTTTTGCACCCCTTGGGTACCTTTTAACACCCCTATATTGATTGCGTGTCTCTTACCCACTTTCTAAATCCTTGGGGTACCTTTTAACCCCTTGTGTGCATTTAAAACCCCCTTACTTCCTTGGTTTCTTTTAAGATGGAGAACATCATAACCCCAACCCATACACTCACACATTCACTCTCATCCTTTGCCATGGTATGCTTGGTTTATTTATTATTTTATTTATTTATGGCATTTTCTAAAGCTACAACATATTCTGTAGCGCTCATCCTGTCAACCCCTGGCTCCTGTCACCCAGGACGGACTAGCCCCCACCACATTATTAGTGTGGGGAAAGCATTGGATTTGCTAAAAATCTGCAATTCTGATGATGTCCCCAAGGAGGCAGATCGAGGGTGGGGCCAGCATTGGCGGACCTACACGGCGCTGGAAGTAAGGTGAGTTTTCACATTTTCTAAGGGGATTAGGGGAAAAGGGCAAGCCACCTAAATGGTGGATTAAACACAATAGGGTCAGGGACACATTTTTGTGTTCCTGACCCTATAGTGTTCTTTTAAATGTGAATACAAATTCACAGGTTTTTTTTTGTGTGAAAATGAACGCTTGTACCAGTTTAGTTTTGGAGACATTAAGCATTAGATATGATCAAACTCCATCCACATTGCATCACACATTATTAAGTTTTAAAAGCAAAAATACCATTTGTTTGTCCTGCAAAAATTAACATTTGTGCCAGTTTTGTTTTGGCGATAGTGCCCATTATATATGATCATCTACCCACTTGACACCCCACATTATCACATTTTAAAAACAAATATACCATGTTCATGCTGCATTTGTGCTGTAATGTGTGTGCCAGTTTTGTTTTGGAAATATTGAGCATTATATATCACCAAACGCTGCTCACTTTTTTCCCCACATTCTAAAATTTTAAAAACAAATATATTATCTTAATGATAAAAGCACCACAAATGTCTTAATGTTTGTTACAAAACAGCACAAACGTGGCAATAGCGTATGTGCCGATTGTAGCGGGAGGGCACAAAACAGATCACTGTTATTTTATCCTAAGTTTTTTTTGTGTGTCATTCTATCATGATATTACAATGTATTTTTTTTTATAATTCAAATAATTATTTTTATACTAAATTTTTATAGTAAACATGCACAGCGAAAAACAATGTAAAATCAATACAATAATTATGGAAACAGCCAGCACCCTATTTTGTATTTTATCTTACTGATGCCACACACTGGCTCACTACCTACTTTTGCAACCAAAAAAGCATAGCATCAAAATTTTTGCAGCATTTTTAATTCCCTGACTATCAGTTACCTTTTTGAGTAGTATTGGTATAGCCAGCATATTACAAAACATCTGGTACACATTTGGCACTAATGTTAGATAAATGAATAAAAATGTTTTATTTAAGCCAATAGGTGTAGCAAGGCATTAGCCCAACACCCATAATTATTAATGCATATATTGAAAAAAAATAGGTAAAACAATTCCTTCCTACATAGATAAACATTCCAGGGAATCCCTGTTTATTAGACTTGGAGATTTGTTTCATTACAAACTGCAATTCATCCAAGTCTGAGCCAATCCGGTGATCGTCCAAATTCCTGAGTCCTGAACTCTAAGTCAACATATAGCTGAATCACAAACAATAATTTATAAATATATGTGTTTTTTTTTTTTCATTTTTATTGATCACTATATTATATCTTACAGAACATTGATTTACATAGTATGAATCCATAAAAAAAGAGTTGCTCATTGGTCATAAATAGAAAGCACATGTTTATACTGAAGTATATCACAACCTTTAAAATAGTATACTTCAATCTTTTTTCAACATAATAGCTGCTTGATGGTACCTTTACAGCTAAATATTGTGGCTCTTTCATTCATACAGAAAGAATACAAATCAAGGAACATTAATAGGAAAATACACTCTGCCCTGGAAATACTGCATGTATATCTATTACAAGACAAAGAGAAAAAAACATAACCCCACCATATGTAAAATTATCAGGGATCTACAACCAATACTCACTAAGGACGAGACACTAAAAGACTGCGATATTCAACAAATTCTGGTCAGTAGGAAACTACCCAACAGAGAAGTTTAACACAGAGAATGAGTCCACTCCCTGCAAAATATGTCAGCATTCCTGCACAATCAACATAGTCACTCACAACAGTAAAACATATAACAGCAAAGGATAAATTTCCTGTATATCAAAAAATGTTGCATACTTGACTGACTGCAGAAATGCACCCAGTTTTGCTACATTGGTGAAACAATTAAATGAAATAATGAACACACACAGACAATATCACACCTTGAAGAAGACCATTATTTCATGCCAGTTGGACACCCCTTCACACAGAAGGAAGCGTCCATTCAGGTCTTGAGAATCAAAATACTTCAAAAAGTGAACTTCAAAAATACAAAGTAGAGGAAAGCATTTTAGTCCAGAATGATAATTGTCTTTAACACTAAAATTAATGGATTAAATGTGGGTTTGGGGATGGGGTATCTTGGTACAATGCAGAAGTTATATATGAATATTGTGCTCCTTCTCATCCAGGTTGTAGTGTATATATTTTACACTACAACCATATTGTCAATATATGAGTATACACAAATCATCCACAAAATGAAAACCACTGACAGGTAAAGGGAATAACTTTGATTATATTATTATAATGGCACCTGTTAAGGGATATATTAGGTAGCAAGTGAGCTGTCAATTCTTGAATTTACTGTTTTGGAAGCAGGGAAAGTGGGCATGTGAAAAGAACTGAATGACTTTGACAAGGGCCAAATAGTGATGGCTAGACAACTGTGTCTGTGCATCTCAAAATGGCAAGTCTTGTGAGGTCTTCTCAGTATGCACTTGCTTGTACCTACTAAAAGTGGTGCCAGAAAGGACTGGTGAACTGGTGTCAGGGTCATGGGTGCCCTAGGTTCATTGATGCATGTAGGGAGCGGAGGCTATCCAGTCTGGTCCCATCACATAGAAGAGCTACTGTAGCTCAGATTGCTTAAATACTTAATGGTGGCCATGATAGAAAGGTATCATAAAATGCAATGCTTCGCTGTGTATGGGGATGCGTACCTGCAGACGGGTGAGAATGTCCATGATAACCCCTGTTGTCATGGGGAAGAGATGGCAGCAAGTTGCACTATGGGAGAAGGCAGGCCAGTGGAGGTAGTGTTATGCTCTGGGTAATGTACCTAGAGATTGTGTCAAACCACCTACACCCCTTCATGACAATGATGTTCCCTGATGGCAGTGGCCTACTTCAACTGGATAATTCACTCTGCCACACTACAAAAAATGTCCAGAAATAATTGACAAAGATGTTCAGAGTGTTGCCTTTGCCTCCAAATTCTCCAGATCTCAATCCAAATGAGCATTTGTGGAATGTGCAGGAATAACAAATACTTTCCATTGAGGAACAACATTGGAACTTGCAGGACTTAAAGGATCTGTTGCTAGTGTCTTGGTGCCAGATACTTTAGGACAGGTTCAAATGTCTTGTGGACTCCATGCCTTGATGCATCAGAGCTGTTTTGCCAACAAGTGGGCCTACATGTTATTAGGCAGGTGGCTTTAATGTTGTGACTAATCAGTGTATACACAACACACAGGCTTGTGTATTGATTTTTGCCAGTTACTATCTCTACTCTTCTAAACTTGCACAATTCACAAAGAGACTACTGCAGATGCTCCCATAAATGCGTGTATGCACACCTAAAAGAAAGTACAAATTTGGCTTCACATCAAGACTATTTAACTGCAAATTACAGGTTTATTGACAATGGTTTTATAATTTTGCATGACTCTGAGATATCTCTCAAGGAGATAACAGACATCAATCGGTTATCAACACCGCAGACTCTAAACTTTCCTTATGATTTCAATTGGATGTTTTTTAGCAAGATTGTAAAAAGTAGTAGGACAATTCGGAACAATCCTTACTCATTTCTCAGTATCTGAGAGTTCTGAGAAATAATTCCCAACTTCAGCAAGCTTTGAAGCAACTTGACGAAATGACTCATAAATTCCTCAATAGAGCTTATTTGCAGCATACCCTGTAAATAGCAAAACAGAAAACTGTGGAGCGGTTTAACAAAACTATTTGAACAAGAGATACTTTTAATTACAAGATTATGCTACCTTGCATCTGTATTACTCAACCACAAAGTTGGTTAGTAAAACCAATAGGTAAACATTGGAATATGCTGATGTAACCTGGTGAGACTCTGACTTGGTTATAACTGGCCCCACCCCTTTCTGCATTCACGAGTAGATCCATCCCTTTTCTTGCAAGGAGCTCTACCCACTTTTTGGTTTGAGTTTTTGATTTGAAAGAGAAAGAGAAGGAACAGAACAACACTGTGGAAGGAAAAAGTGTTTACTCCTGCAAAAGCATTAACAATTAATCACCTCTAGTCAGACTGATCTGAACTGTCTGGGGTGGAGGTATAGAGGGTGCTATATTATCTGGGAGTTGGGGGATATAGAGTGCTGTCTTATCTAAAGTAGGGGATATAGGGGAGCTGTATTATCTGGGAGTGGAACCAGTAGATGTTGAATAACAATTATTGTTCTAAAATTAAAGTTTTGTTTATTTTTTTCTAGCTTCTAAGTCTTCCCAGGCCCAGTGGTGGAGGCCCAGGACTCCTGGCCTGTTCTAGCCCATGCAGTGGTCCTTGAGTTCCCAAGACTACTGACTATCTTGGAGCAAAAAGGGGCTACACTGGAAGCATGTCCAGCCCTTCCACTTGTCTGCAAAAAATCCTTCATTTGTTAGTTACCAGAGAGCAATGAATTTAAAGGACATTCTAGTACAATCTGCACATTGAAGAGGTTTGTCATCTTGGCATCGAAGCTTGTCAGTCTGACTGATAGTGTCCAGGTCAATTGACAACCTCCAGACAAACACCCAACACACAAGATTATGCAGAGAGCAATACTAAAGTGCTCTCTGCCTGGTCCTAATGAATGCTGCACAGTGTGAGCACATCTAATAATGTGCTTGTGTTGTGCAGCCTGGGGACAGTTCTCTGGTGCCAGATGACATGGTACAAAATCAAGACAGTGGGACAGAAACCTTAAATAGGGACTGTACCACCAAAATTAGGATTGTTTGTGGATGCCTGGTAAATCCAGAATAGACACTGATAAACAACTGACACAAAATGAATTAAACATTTTCATCCATTTTCCATTTCGTCCATAGAGTTTTCTAAAGTTTGGGATATTGTACAAACTGCTGATCAATTTGGATGAATACCAATTCATTTGAAACTGAATGCACAACTCTATTACTAATGACACATGGAGTAATCTTTTAATAGAGCAGTTAGAACTACTCAGCTAGGGGTGGGCTGGGACAGGGGCAGGGAACCAATTGCCCCCAGGTCGCCCTAAATCCAGGGCCGTATGCATCCAGCAAAACAAGAAAAAATCTGAGTCCCCTGCTAACTTACCTCTCTTCCTGCAGCCTGCAGCCTGCAGCCAGTGAAGTCAGCCAGCCTCTCTTGATAATGTCAGGAGGAGGGGGCGTGACTTTCACTGCTCTTCTCCCAGGACCACTGAGGAGTCTGGGAGAAGAGAAATAGCAGTCACGCTCCATCCTCCTGACATCATCAGGAGAGGTCAACGTTACTGGCTGCTGCTCTTGCTGGCTGCTGCCTCCTGCCCCTGTTGGCTCCTGCTTCTGTTCCTGGTTCTTGCCCACCCCTCCCTTGCCTAACGTAAGACTCTGGGAAGGTGGGAATACACTTTTTTTTTTATCCCCCTCCTCAGCCCCTATCCCCTTCATCAGCCCCTATTCCCTTCCTCAACCACTGACCCCCTTCCTCAGCCCTGTCCCTTTGCTCAGCCCGTCCTATTGCTCAGTCCCTGTCCTCTTTCCTCTGTCCCTTTCCTCAGCCCTGTCCCCTTCCTCAGTCCTTAACAATGTGTTTCTTCAGCTCCTGTCCCCCTTCCTCAGCCCCTATCCCTTTCCTCAGCCCCTATCCCCTTCCTCAGCCCTGTCCCCCTACTCAGCCCCTGTCCCCTTTCCTCAACCCCTTTCCTTCTTCCTATGCCCCTATTCCCTTCCTCAGCTTGTGTCCCGCTTCCTCAGCCCCTGTCCCATTACCACAGCCCTGCCCCCCTTCCTCAGCTCTGTCCCCTTGATCAACACCTAGCCCTTTGCTCAGTCCCTTTCCTTTTACTCAGCCCCTATCCCCTTCCTCAGCCCCTGTCCCCCCTCTCAACTCCTGTACCCCCCTTCCAGCTCCTGCCCCCCTCTCAGTTCATATCCCCCTCTCAGCCCCATGCCCCCTCACCACTGCTATACTATCCCAACTACAGCTCCTCTCCCCAATTGCAACCCATATCACACCACAGAACCTTTCCCAAATTGTAGCCATCGACCAACTTTAGCCCTTATTCCCCCACTACATTTCCTAACCCACCAATTACAGCTTATACCCTCCACTACAAACCCTGTCCCCCCACTACAGCCCTTAGCCCCCTACTAGAGCCCTGCTCCCTTACTCAGCCCCTGTCTGCTGTCTTTAAAAGTGTGTGTGTGTGTCAGTATGTCTGTGTGTGTGTGTGTGTGTGTCTGTGTGCGTCAGTATGTCTGTCTGTGTGTGTCAGTATGTCTGTGTGTGTGTCTGTGTGTGTCAGTATGTCTGTGTGTGTGTGTCAGTATGTCTGTATGTGTTTGTGCCAGTATGTCTGTATGTGTCTGTGTGTGTGCCTGTATGTGTGCAAGTATGTCTCCGTGTGTGACAGTTTGTCTGTGTGTGTGTGTCAGCCAGTATGCCTGTGTGGGTGTATCAGTATGTCTGTCTGTGTGAGTCAGTATGCCTGTAACAGTGTGTCTGTCTGTGTGTATGTGTTTGTCTGTCAGTCAGTCAGTGAGTGTGTGTGTGTATGCCTGTCAGTGAGTGTGTCTGTTTAGGGTACTGCCCCCCCTCCCCTTTCAATCACATGTGAAAGGTGTTTTTACTCTCCTCTTGCAATGGGCCACTTGACTGGATTTGCCCCCAGGCCTAAGGCTGCCATTCCTCCCCTGTACTCAGCAGATGTTAAGTCAAATAAATGTAGGAAGTTTCACATCATTTTTGTAAATAAAGGGATGTTTGTTAAGTAATTCAGGATCATTGCAAACTTTATAGTCAAATAAAGATGTACTGTGATGCACCTTAAACCGACCAACAGTCTCTGCTCCTTTTCTGACAATGCTAGTTATTTCAACAATAGCAATATATGCTTTTATTGAGTTTACATGCCCAGACATAATTTAATTTATTAAACTTATGTGTGCATCAACTCTAAACTCTCCCTATTAATGAATTCTAGTTACAATTAAAATTGGGCATTATGGGGTGGCGTGACTGACTGCCAAAGCGAACGGTCACATGTATCTGGAGCTTCGGAATGCAAGGCTGATAAACACCCTATTTTCCGAGACCGAGACCGGACTTACGGGACCCGACAACTCTCCCCAGAGTCCAAAACCCAGATGGCGAAGAAAACAAACAAACAAAAAAAAAAATCGAGACAAGAAGCGCCCAGAATGAGCATGAACATTGGAGATTTGTGGCGGCAAGCTAATTGCGCTCAAGGGCCCAAGATGGCGGCTATCACTGGGGACTGCTCAGACGACTTCTCCTGTGGAACTGAAGAGGGCTACATACCGGCTCCGACGCTTCCACCACCGCAGATCCCGGCAACAAAGCCAGACTGAGCTCCGGTGACGGCCAGGCTCTTGAAAGAGCTACTGGAGGATTTACAAAAGAACCTCCAGGCAGACATGGCCACAATCCGACAGGACTAGAAACCACCTCACTCATGCAAACAGCAGATCACTACCCTCCAACAAGAGGTCAAAGACCTGCAAAAACTAAACTGCTCCTACAAAGGTCGCTTTGCTGCCCTTGAAGACTCCCGCCGCCGGAACAACATAAAGGTCAGAGGGTTCCCCGACAATGTACCCGATGCGGAACTTCCACACATGGTGAGGAGACTACTGGCGGCCCTGCTTACACCCAAACTATCCAAAACATTAAAGACAGAGGGCATATTTAGAGTGCCCAAACCTGCTAAAGCACCAACCTCAGCCATGTGGGACTTAATTATACAATTCGTTAGAGGAAAAGATAAGGCAGCTTTCCTAAATGCAACTCACCTTACTCCTTTGAGGACATGTCCCTGACTTTCTATGCAGAGCGGTAGTAACTTGGCATGGCGTCGGGAGATGCGGCCGCTCACCACCCTTCTACAAAAGCATAACATCAGCTACAGATGGCGCCCTTCCCAGGCTCTGTCTATCACACACGGGACTGCAACCCACATCATCCGAGTCCCACGGGAAGCCGCAACGACCCTGCAGTGACTTGGCATCCCCCAACACTCCCTCAACATCGATGCACCAGAGACAGCACCGTGACCAACTCACGGGTGGAACCCGGGAACTTCTGCGGAATTTGTGCCCAGACAGGTTGCCCAGGGCACACAGGGCAGAGCCAAGACCTGACTCTACAAGGGACTGCCCCGCACGGGCCCAGTTCAGGACTCAAGTATTTTGGCTGCCCACTCCACGCAAGGCAAATAAGCCCACATCCCCACTCACATATTGAAATGACATGAAGGGATGCTGCCCTGGAGCAGCACTGTCACTTTAAATGTGGGAACCAATATAGCAAAGAAATAAAGTCCAAGACACAAATGATTAGGTTAAATCAAGAAATATATATATTTACAGGGAACCAAAGGAGAAAACAAAACAATATATATATATATATATATATATATATATATAAATATACACAGACAAGGCCACAAAATATATACAGTAAATCAAAATAAGCACGAATCGTGCAGGCAACAAATACTGTAACAGTCCTTTGGTATAAGGGCAGGATTGTGCAGCTACCACGAGTATCTGGCAATGATCTGGCAATGATCTGGCAAGGAGTGAGGGGAGAACCCAAACTAAATACCAGGTAAAGTGCTTAACCCCTTAAGGACACAGCTTCAAAAGCTTGTCTTGCACTTAAGGACCCAAGAAATTTTCACATTTTTTGCTGTTTGCGTTCAACTGCAATTTGCATTTTACTATTTTATTGCACCGACACATATTATATACCGTTTTTTAAAGGACAAAAAGGGCTTAAAATTGATGTAACATATACATATATAAATGCTTATTTATTATCAAAAAAATACAAAAAAAATGCCCAAAAATGTAAAAATATTGTTTTTTTTCTTCAGTTTTTGCAATAATAATGTGTGCATAATTAGTGCAGGTTAAGGAAAGTAATTAAAAATAAATTCATTTAGTTGTTCTGATTTACAGAATATATAATGTGTCTAGGATTTTCAGGTTTTTTTGGTAGTTACAGCTCACAAAACACAAGGAGTAAAATAAACTTTTAATGTGGAGCGATTTTAGAATTTGGTATGTTTGTCTTCTAAGCTTAATAGCCATAAAAGAAAACAAAATTGCCACACAAAAGTATATATTTATATAAAGCAGACATCACAGGCTATTTAACTAACATTATTTTGACACTTTTAACGTAGCCATTTCACCGCTAATCCCTGCTAAATATTGGACAAAAATTTAGTTTTTTTTTATTTTTGACACACAAAATTATAACAAACAACTTCTCATGTGTATTTCGTAAAGTTAGTGTGTGCTATTCCTGTACAAAACCTAATTTTGTGTTCAGCTACATTTGCTGGGTACAACGATACCCCTATTGTATGTCTTTGGCACTATTTCGTGAAGCTATAGCGCCATATAGGAGACATGTCCATTTCGGTATTTACAGTAGAATTCTGAGAGACGGATTTGATGGGCCTATGTTTCAATTTGGGCCACTATAGCAGTTTGACTGTTGGAAAAAACCCCACAAAGGCCTACCATTTGTAAAAGTAGACACTCCAGGGTATCTCACATGGTGCATATTGTGCCTTAACATGCCCCCATTTTTTCACCAATGTATGTCAAAGTTTGAGGTAAAAAATAATTTTGGGCATTTTTAACATCCGCATTACTTTTTTGCTGGTCATTTTGTATATTTGACATGTGCCACCATGATCAAAGCCCCAAAGTTATGCTCAGCTAAGTCTTCTGAGTAAAATGACACCCCCATTGTATGTCTTTGGCACTATTTCGTGAAGCTACAGCGCCATATAGGAGACCTGTCCATTTCAGTATTTACAGTAGAATTCTGAGAGACGGATTTGATGGGCCTATGTTTCAATTTGGGCCACTATAGCAGTTTGACTGTTGGAAAAAACCCCACAAAGGCCTACCATTTGTAAAAGTAGACACTCCAGGGTATCTCATATGGTGCATGTTGTGCCTTAACATGCCCCCATTTTTTCACCAATGTGTGTCAAAGTTTGTGGTAAAAAATAATTTTGGGCATTTTTAACATCCGCATTACTTTTTTGCTGGTCATTTTGTATGTTTGACATGTGCCACCATGATCAAAGCCCCAAAATTATGCTCAGCTAAGTCTTCTGAGTAAAATGACACCCCCATTGTATGTCTTTGGCACTATTTCGTGAAGCTACAGCGTCATATAGGGGACCTGTCTATTTTGGTATTTACAGTAGAATTTTGAGAGACGGATTTGATGGGCCTATGTTTCAATTTGGGCCACTATAGCAGTTTGACTGTGTGAAAACCCCCACAAAGGCCTACCATTTGTAAAAGTAGACACTCCAGGGTATCTCATATGGTGCATATTGTGCCTTAACATGCCCCCATTTCTTTACCAATGTATGTCAAAGGTTGTGGTAAAAAATAATTTGGGGCATTTTTTACATCCGCATTACTTTTTTGCTGGTCATTTTGTATGTTTGACATGTGCCACTATGGTCAAAGCCCCAAAATTATGCTCAGCTAAGTCTTCTGAGTAAAATGACACCCCCATTGTATGTCTTTGGCACTATTTCGTGAAGCTACAGCACAATATAGGGGACCTGTCTATTTTGGTATTTACAGTAGAATTCTGAGAGACGGATTTGATGGGCCTATGTTTCAATTTGGGCCACTATAGCAGTTTGACTGTTGGAAAAAACCCCACAAAGGCCTACCATTTGTAAAAGTAGACACTCCAGGGTATCTCACATGGTGCATATTGTGCCTTAACATGCCCCCATTTTTTCACCAATGTATGTCAAAGTTTGAGGTAAAAAATAATTTTGGGCATTTTTAACATCCGCATTACTTTTTTGCTGGTCATTTTGTATATTTGACATGTGCCACCATGATCAAAGCCCCAAAATTATGCTCAGCTAAGTCTTCTGAGTAAAATGACACCCCCATTGTATGTCTTTGGCACTATTTCGTGAAGCTACAGCGTCATATAGGGGACCTGTCTATTTTGGTATTTACAGTAGAATTTTGAGAGACGGATTTGATGGGCCTATGTTTCAATTTGGGCCACTATAGCAGTTTGACTGTGTGAAAACCCCCACAAAGGCCTACCATTTGTAAAAGTAGACACTCCAGGGTATCTCATATGATGCATATTGTGCCTTAACATTCCCCCATTTTTTTACCAATGTATGTCAAAGGTTGTGGTAAAAAATTATTTGGGGCATTTTTTACATCCGCATTACATTTTTGCTAGGCATTGTGTATATTTGACATGTGCCACCATGATCAAAGCCCCAATATTATTCTCAGCTAAGTCTTCTGAGTAAAATAACACCCCCATTGTATGTCTTTGGCACTATTTCGTGAAGCTACAGCGCCATATAGGAGACCTGTCCATTTCGGTATTTACAGTAGAATTTTGAGAGACGGATGTGATGGGCCTATGTTTCAATTTGGGCCAATATAGCAGTTTGACTGTGTGAAAACCCCCCACAAAGGCCTACCATTTGTAAAAGTAGACACTCCAGGGTATTTCAAAGGGCATATTTTAAACCCTAGCGTAGGATCATTTTTTTGCTAGTTTGTACCAAGTCTAGTAGCAATTAGCATTTTTTCTGCCTTTTTGACACACACTTGGAGATGTTACTGTATATTTTGCAATCCTTATGTGTGCTACGGCAGTATAACACCTATTATGTTGCTCAGCTATGTCGTCTTAGTACAACAATACCCCCATGTGTACCTTTTTTCAGGGATATGTGGATGTTGAAGGGACACATTGGAGACTAAGCCATATCAGTTCTTTTCAAACTTTGAATTTTGAAGCTGGGTTCATGTGCAATTTTAGAGCCTCTTAGCAGGCTGATACTTCAAACCACCCCACAAAGGCCTACCATTTGTAAAAGTAGACACTCCAGGGTATTTCAAAGGGCATATTTTAAACCCTAGCGTAGGATCATTTTTTTGCTAGTTTGTACCAAGTCTAGTAGCAATTAGCATTTTTTCTGCCTTTTTGACACTCACTTGGAGATGTTACTGTATATTTTGCAATCCTTATGTGTGCTACGGCAGTGTAACACCTATTATGTTGCTCAGCTATGTCGTCTTAGTACAACAATACCCCCATGTGTACCTTTTTTCAGGGATATGTGGATGTTGAAGGGACACATTGGAGACTAAGCCATATCAGTTCTTTTCAAACTTTGAATTTTGAAGCTGGGTTCATGTGCAATTTTAGAGCCTCTTAGCAGGCTGATACTTCAAACCACCCCACAAAGGCCTACCATTTGTAAAAGTAGACACTCCAGGGTATTTCAAAGGGCATATTTTAAACCCTAGCGTAGGATCATTTTTTTGCTAGTTTGTACCAAGTCTAGTAGCAATTAGCATTTTTTCTGCCTTTTTGACACACACTTGGAGATGTTACTGTATATTTTGCAATCCTTATGTGTGCTACGGCAGTGTAACACCTATTATGTTGCTCAGCTATGTCGTCTTAGTACAACAATACCCCCATGTGTACCTTTTTTCAGGGATATGTGGATGTTGAAGGGACACATTGAAGACTAAGCCATATCAGTTCTTTTCAAACTTTGAATTTTGAAGCTGGGTCCATGTGCAATTTTAGAGCCTCTTAGCAGGCTGATACTTCAAACCACCCCACAAAGGCCTACCATTTGTAAAAGTAGACACTCCAGGGTATTTCAAAGGGCATATTTTAAACTCTAGCGTAGGATCATTTCTTTGCTAGTTTGTACCAAGTCTAGTAGCAATTAGCATTTTTTCTGCCTTTTTGACACACACTTGGAGATGTTACTGTATATTTTGCAATCCTTATGTGTGCTACGGCAGTATAACACCTATTATGTTGCTCAGCTATGTCGTCTTAGTACAACAATACCCCCATGTGTACCTTTTTCAGGGATATGGGGATGTTGAAGGGGCACATTGGAGACTAGGCCATATCAGTTTTTTCCAAACTTTGACGCTGGGTCCATGTGCAATTTTAGAGCATCTTAGCAGACTGATAATTCAAACCACCCCACAAAGGCCTACCATTTTTTTTAAGAAGATATTAATCACCGTATTAACCGGCATCAAACTCTGGGGCATTGCCTGTCTGCTGACAGAATTCATAACTTCCTAAGCATTTTTTACTTTTTACACAAGAACTTTAACTAAATAATGTTATAAAATATTTTTTTTTCTATTTTTTTTTTTAAATCTTTTCACCCCTAGCGTAACAATAAACTCCCCAACTTCCTATGAATTACCACGCACCCTAATTAACTAAAATAAGAAAAATAAAAATAATCAGTCAGAGGTAAGAATTTCAGTAGCCTCCTTGGTCCTAAACGTTGTCAGCAACTTTAAAATGGAAGAACTAAATAATAACAAAAATAATAAAAATATATACAATGTGCAACTTATTCTCCCTGGGTGTGAAACACTTTAAAACAGTTGCCAATGCAAAGGCCGGGCTGAGAGGGGCAATCAGGGCAATAAAAGCTGGTTTCCGTCCTTATGCCCCTCTGGTAGCACAACCTGCACCTTTTCTGGGGTGTCTTCTTTTTGGGGGTTGGAGGTATCCGGAAACAGAAGTGACCTGTCTCGACCCTTCTGCTGCTAGGCCCAGCTGATGGTTCCCCACTGTGGCACTCAGTGAGCAGCCCAGAAATAAGCTGAAACTGGAAATCCAGAAATGTGGATTTAAGGTCAGCATTTGCCTTTTTGTACAGAATAAAGGCATTGTGAGTCGCCATTTGCATAAGGTAAATGCCAAGCTTTTTGTACCATGCCCTGGTCTTCCTCAGTATTAAATAGGGTTGCAGCAGTTGGTCGGACAGGTCAACTCCCCCCATGTGCTTGTTATACTGCCTAATGCAGACTGGCACCCGTCTAATTTCTTGTCTGCCACGAACTGCGACTCTTCGAGTGTGCTCCGTATGCATAGATGTTAGCATGAACACCTCCTTCTTGTCTTTGAATTTGAGAGCCAGCAGTTCGTCCTGGCAGAGAGCAGCCGTTTCCCCCCTCTTCAACTTTTTTTGTGCCAGGGCTTTTGGGAAACCGACACGTGTCTTTCGTATAGTGCCGCAGGCCACAGTTTCAAAGCAATAAAGCATCCTAAGAAGAGGGATGCTATTATAGTAATTGTCTATAAATAAATGATACCCCTTATTTAGCAATGGGTTAATTAAATCCCATACGATTTTTCCACTCGTCCCAATGATATCCGGGCAACCTGGGGGATCCAAGTGGCTGTCTTTACCTTCATACACACGGAAGGTGTAAACATACCCACTGGCACTTTCACAAAGTTTATACAACTTTATCCCATACCGGGATCTTTTGGCCGGAATATATTGTTTAAACCCCAGTCTGCCCTTGTATTTCATAAGAGACTCGTCTACACAAATATTTTTTTCTGGGGTGTACATTGAGCCAAACTGTCTGTTGAAGTGTGAAATAAAGGGGCGAAGCTTATAGAGATTATCGTATTGAGGATTATCTCTTGGGGGGCACTTCGAATTGTCGCTGAAGTGTAAAAAGCGAAGCATTGCCTCATATCTGGACCTGTTCATGGTCTGGGAGTATATAGGGGTGCTGCATACAGGATTTTTGGACCAGTACATCCTGATGCTGGGTTTTTTAATAATGCCCATTAGCATTGTTAGTGCCCAAAATTTTTTTAATTCTGGCACACTGGTGGGGTACCAACTCCCTTGCCTGGCGATGAGACTCTGATCATTAAGTGTCAGGTACTGCATAGCATAAAGGTTGGTCTGGGTGACTATATCCCCTAAAATATCATCCCCCAAGAATAGCTCCATGAAATCTAATGCACTGTAGTTGGTGACGTCCAACTGAATTCCAGGACTGCCAGTAAACAGTGGGATTTCAGGCGTGAAATTATTTAGGGGTTCCCAGTCACCAGCGTCATGAGCCAGGTCAGGGGACTCGACGCTTACAACAGAGGGCCCTGCAGTATTTGGCACAGTCTCATCACCACTCTCAGAGGCAGTGTCTGTGGCGTCAGAGTCGGCTGCTAGTATATCATAAGCCTCCTCAGCAGTGTACCTTCTAGACATTATGAAGGTGTAACTTTAACAAACTTTTTTCAAACTGTTTTTTTTTAACTGTTTTTTTTAACTTTTTTTCTTTTTTTTATCCTTTTTTTATATTTTTTTCTTTTTTTTATAGTTTTTTTTAACTTTTAAGAACTTTTCAGAACTTTTCAGAAAGTTTCTAAACTTTTCGTCTCTAACTAGCCTAAAACTCAATTTCCCAAATTCCCACTAAAGTCCACCCACTCCAGCTACCTAAGGAATTAACGTTAAATTAATTAAATAACAAATTAAATAAAATTAACCCCTAAGGGTTAAAAAAAAATCAAAATTAACCCTTGAGGGTACAAACAAAAATTAGATCAGAGTAAAATACTGTGATCAGTAAACTGATCACTGCAGGCAGTGATCAAAAGGGCAGGGAAAGGGTTAAAACTGTTTTAAAAGTATTAAAATGACTTTTAAAACACAGATACACTTTAAGCTAAAATGGCACACAATGTTTCAGCACTGATCCGTCTCTCTCCACTTCTCAAACCACACAGAGGTGGAGGGAGGAGGATCAGGAATCCCAGTAGCACTGTGATCGCTGTGACTGGCTGTCACAGCGATCACATGTGCTGGGACAGCTCTATTCGCGGTTGCTGGTCTGCCTCTGAGATCAAGGCACCCAGCAACAGCGTTAACCCCACGATCGCCGCGATCGCGGCGATCTGGCGTTAACGTTAGTAAATGACGGAGATTTTCCGTCAGCGGTCCTTAACGCACGGACAAGCTTGACGGAAAATCTCCGTCATCGGTCGGGAAGGGGTTAAGGACGGAGCCAAATGTACAAGTTGTGATCAAACCAAAATGTAAACAAACCACAGAATTTGACTCTCTGTCTGTTCAACTATAATATACCTCTTTCATACTAAGTGCACCCACACTTATTATATATCGGTTTGCTCAGGGGAAACAGGGCTTTCATTCCATATCAAACATTCATATATAGAACTCCATTTTATATGAATAAAATCTAAAAAAGTTAAAAAACTTAAGAAATTTTGATATTTTTCAATTTCTGCATGTCAATTTAACTGATAATGTCACAATACTGTTTGGTTTTACTGCAATAAAACATACATATTTGTATTCAGAAATGTCTCATGAGTAAAACAGTACCCCCCATGTATAGGTTTTATGGTGTTTTTGAAAGTTACATGGTCAAATATACGTCTTGTCTATTTATTTATTTTTTACATAGAAATTTCACAGATTGGTTTGCTGGGCTTAGGTTGCCTTTGAGACCGTATGGCAGCCAAGAAATGTAAGTTACGCCATCATGGCATACCATTTGAAAAAGTACACATCCCAGGGTATTCAAAATGGGGTATGTCCAGTCTTTTGTAGTAGCCACTTGGGCATAAACGCTAGCCAAAGTTAGTGTTCATTTTTTTTTTTTCATTTTTCAAATAAAAACTGTATTTTTGCTGATAATATTATTGTCAGTATATAGTTTACTGCCCTGAAACACTCCTAGTTCTGTTCAGTGATGTCTCACGAGCGGCACGGTATGCCCTATGCATAGGTTTTAGGCGTTTTTTGAAAGTTACAGGGTCATATATACGGCTTATCCATTTATGCTTTTTCACAATGGAATTTGTCAGATTAGTTTGCTGTGTCTAGGCTGCCTTTGAGACCGTATGGCAGCCAAGAAATGAAAACTACCCCTTAATGGCATACCATTTGAAAAAGTAGACATCCCAGGGTATTCAAAATGGGGTATGGCCAGTCTTTTGTAGTAGCCACTTGGGCACAAATGCTAGCCAAAGTTAGTGTTCCGTTTTTTTTTTTGCGTTTTTCACATAAAAACTGTACTTTTACTGATAATATTAACGTCTGTATATAGTCTACTGCCCTGAAACCCTCCTAGTTCTGTTCAGTGGTGTCTCACAAGCACCACGGTACCCCCCATGTATAGGTTTTATGGTTTTTTGAAAGTTACAGGGTCATATATACGGCTTATCCATTTATGCTTTTTCACATTCAAATTTGTCAGATTAGTCTGATGTGACAAGGCCGCCTTTGAGACCGTATGGCAGCCAAGAAATGAAAATTACCCCTTAATGGCATACCATTTGAAAAAGTAGACATCCCAGGGTATTCAAAATGGGGTATGGCCAGTCTTTTGTAGTAGCCACTTGGGCACAAATGCTAGCCAAAGTTAGTGTTCCGTTTTTTTTTTTGCGTTTTTCACATAAAAACTGTACTTTTACTGATAATATTAACGTCAGTATATAGTCTACTGCCCTGAAATCCTCCTGGTTCTGTTCAGTGGTGTCTCACAAGCACCACGGTACCCCCCATGTATAGGTTTTATGGGGTTTTTGAAAGTTACAGGGTCATATATACGGCTTATCCATTTATGCTTTTTCACAATGGAATTTGTCAGATTAGTTTGCTGTGTTAGGCTGCCTTTGAGACCGTATGGCAGCCAAGAAATGAAAACTACCCCTTAATGGCATACCATTTGAAAAAGTAGACATCCCAAGGTATTCAAAATGGGGTATGGCCAGTCTTTTGTAGTAGCCACTTGGGCACAAATGCTAGCCAAAGTTAGTGTTCCGTTTTTTTTTTTGCGTTTTTCACATAAAAACTGTACTTTTACTGATAATATTAACGTCTGTATATAGTCTACTGCCCTGAAACCCTCCTAGTTCTGTTCAGTGGTGTCTCACAAGCACCACGGTACCCCCCATGTATAGGTTTTATGGGGTTTTTGAAAGTTACAGGGTCTTATATACGGCTTATCAATTTATGCTTTTTCACATTCAAATTTGTCAGATTAGTCTGCTGTGACAAGGCCGCCTTTGAGACCGTATGGCAGCCAAGAAATGAAAATTACCCCTTAATGGCATACCATTTGAAAAAGTAGACATCCCAGGGTATTCAAAATGGGGTATGGCCAGTCTTTTGTAGTAGCCACTTGGGCACAAATGCTAGCCAAAGTTAGTGTTCCGTTTTTTTTTTTGCGTTTTTCACATAAAAACTGTACTTTTACTGATAATATAAATGTCTGTATATAGTCTACTGCCTTGAAACCCTCCTAGTTCTGTTCAGTGGTGTCTCACAAGCACCACGGTACCCCCCATGTATAGGTTTTATGGGTTTTTTGAAAGTTACAGGGTCATATATACGGCTTATCCATTTATGCTTTTTCACAATGGAATTTGTCAGATTAGTTTGCTGTGTCTAGGCTGCCTTTGAGACCGTATGGCAGCCAAGAAATGAAAACTACCCCTTAATGGCATACCATTTGAAAAAGTAGACATCCCAAGGTATTCAAAATGGGGTATGGCCAGTCTTTTGTAGTAGCCACTTGGGCACAAATGCTAGCCAAAGTTAGTGTTCCGGTTTATTTTTTGCGTTTTTCACATAAAAACTGTACTTTTACTGATAATATTAACGTCTGTATATAGTCTACTGCCCTGAAACCCTCCTAGTTCTGTTCAGTGGTGTCTCACAAGCACCACGGTACCCCCCATGTATAGGTTTTATGGGGTTTTTGAAAGTTACAGGGTCTTATATACGGCTTATCAATTTATGCTTTTTCACATTCAAATTTGTCAGATTAGTTTGCTGTGACAAGGCCGCCTTTGAGACCGTATGGCAGCCAAGAAATGAAAATTACCCCTTAATGGCATACCATTTGAAAAAGTAGACATCCCAGGGTATTCAAAATGGGGTATGGCCAGTCTTTTGTAGTAGCCACTTGGGCACAAATGCTAGCCAAAGTTAGTGTTCCGTTTTTTTTTTTGCGTTTTTCACATAAAAACTGTACTTTTACTGATAATATAAATGTCTGTATATAGTCTACTGCCTTGAAACCCTCCTAGTTCTGTTCAGTGGTGTCTCACAAGCACCACGGTACCCCCCATGTATAGGTTTTATGGGGTTTTTGAAAGTTACAGGGTCATATATACGGCTTATCCATTTATGCTTTTTCACATTCAAATTTGTCAGATTAGTCTGCTGTGACAAGGCCGCCTTTGAGACCGTATGGCAGCCAAGAAATGAAAATTACCCCTTAATGGCATACCATTTGAAAAAGTAGACATCCCAGGGTATTCAAGATGGGGTATGGCCAGTCTTTTGTAGTAGCCACTTGGGCACAAATGCTAGCCAAAGTTAGTGTTCCGTTTTTTTTTTGTGTTTTTCACATAAAAACTGTACTTTTACTGATAATATTAACTTCTGTATATAGTCTACTGCCCTGAAACCCTCCTAGTTCTGTTCAGCGGTGTCTCACAAGCACCACGGTACCCCCCATGTATAGGTTTTATGTGGTTTTTGAAAGTTACAGTGTCTTACATACGCCTGTCCATTTTTGGTTTTAAACATTGAAAATTGGCAAAGTGATTTTCTGGGCCTATCTCGCCTTTGAGAGAGCATGGCAGCCTGGGTAATAACATTTCCACTATTATGGCATACCATTTTCAAAAGTAGGCAACCCAGAGTATTTCAAATGGTGCATTTTGAGATGTTTGGTCTAACCACATTATCAGAAATGAAGGGCCCACATAGCGGTAATAGATTAATTTGTGCATTTTTCCACACATGAAATCACTTTTCACAGGACATTTCCTATTCCTGGTATGAGTTATTGCAACAAAGCCTCACTATTTTTTTTTTAACATTGTCTCCTGAATATAACAGTACCCCCATGTATCAGATTTTCTGTTTTTTGGGGAAGTCACAGGGACAAATATATTAGATGTCCATTTCAAAATTGGAAATTTGGCAAAGTGATTTTCTGGGCCTATCTCGCCTTTGAGAGAGCATGGCAGCCTGGGTAATAACATTTCCACTATTATGGCATACCATTTTCAAAAGTAGGCAACCCAGAGTATTTCAAATGGTGCATTTTGAGATGTTTGGTCTAACCACATTATCAGAAATGAAGGGCCCACATAGCGGTAATAGATTAATTTGTGCATTTTTCCACACATGAAATCACTTTTCACAGGACATTTCCTATTCCTGGTATGAGTTATTGCAACAAAGCCTCACTATTTTTTTTTAACATTGTCTCCTGAATATAACAGTACCCCCATGTACCAGATTTTCTGTTTTTTGGGGAAGTCACAGGGACAAATATATTAGATGTCCATTTCAAAATTGGAAATTTGGCAAAGTGATTTTCTGGGCCTATCTCGCCTTTGAGAGAGCATGGCAGCCTGGGTAATAACATTTCCACTATTATGGCATACCATTTTCAAAAGTAGGCAACCCAGAGTATAACAAATGGCATAATTTGAGATGTTTGGTCTAACCACATTATCAGAAATGCTGGGCCCATGTAGCGATACCTACTTTTAGTTTTGTCTTTTTAATCACATAAATTGCATTTTCACTAGAAATGTCATAATTCTGGTATTAGTTAGTACACTAAAACCTCAGTATTTCGATTTAACACTGTCTTCTGAATATAATGGTACCCCCACGTATCATTATTTCAGATTTTTTCCGATAAGTACAGGGCAAAATATATTAGATGCCCTTTTAGCTTGTAAGTTTGGCAAAGTGACTTTCTGAGCCTATCTCGCCTTTGAGAGAGCATGGCAGCCTGGGTAATAACATTTCCACCGTTGTGGCATACCATTTTCAAAAGTAGGCAAGCCAGAGTACAACAAAATGCAGACCTTAAGATGTTTGGTCTAGCCATTTTAACAGAAATGCTGGGCCCATGTAGCGATACCTACTTTTAGTTTTGTCTTTTTAATCACATAAATTGCATTTTCACTAGAAATGTCATAATTCTGGTATTAGTTAGTACACTAAAACCTCAGTATTTTGATTTAACACGGTCTTCTGAATAGAACAGTACCCACATGTACAATGTTTCAAGGTTTTTATTATATCACAGGAATAGAACAGTACCCCCACATACACTTTGATCTGGAGGCAGAGAGAGGCAGAGAGATGTTTTATCTCACATAGGGAGTTACTGTGTGAAAAGCTGACAAGTTAAGAAAAAAAACCTGTGATTTTATTAACCCTTTCAATGCTAATCGCAGCATTAACCCTGTGATTAGTTTTTTGCTTTTTTTTTGTGAAGGCACATTTCAAATACTACAATTGTAGTATTTTGAGTTGTTTGGTGTAGCCACTTTATAATGGCTATCGTAAACAGGGACAGGCCAAGGTCAGGGGAATCCAGAAGTTAGAGTAGTTGGTAAAACAAGCCAATGGGTCGGTACAGGCAGCTAACAAAGCATAGTCAGGACAAGCCGAGGTCAGTAATCCAGGGAAATCAAGCAAACACACTGCCAAAGTCCCATACAGAGTGATTTAGAAGTTCAGCTCTGTATGGTAGACTTTGAAACAGTCTGTTATGCAGAGGCCGGGTTTAGATGGACAAGTTGGGCAATAATAACTAGAGTCCTTTCGGACTCCTTTCTTATAGCAAACACAGCACTTTTTTGGGGAATTTCTTTTACTAGCGGTGGCAGGGATTCGGGAAGGGAAGTGTTTGCCACAAAGTCTTTGGAGATCTTCTGATCCCAAAGTGGGATTGGGGGGCTGGGTAAATAATAAATGTGACAAAAGGCTTAGAGTGAAGTCTAGGAAAGGGCAGGGCCTACCTATGACCTCTTTTTTATAGAGGACATAGGCATTGAAAATTGCAATCTGGCTCACGTAGATTGCAATTTTCTTGTACCAGGTCCTAGTTTTCCGGTTCACTAGATAGGGCTGTATGCATTGGTCAGCCAAGTCTACTCCCCCCATAAACTTGCTGTAGTCTACAATGCACTTCGGCTTTTCCAGATGCTCAGTGCTACCTCTCACAGACACTGGCACTGTACTTTCGTCATGCATTGTAGACAGCATGTATACATCCTTTCTATCTGTGAAACGAAGGGCAAGCAACTCATCCTGGTGGAGGGCTGAAGAGGAACCTCTACTGCTTCTGCCTCTTGCCAGGGTTTGAGGGAAACCCCTGCGATTCTTCCTCACTGTGCTACAGGCTAGGGTTTCAAAGTAATATAAATTTTTAAATAACTGTATACTGGTATAATAATTGTCAACCCATAGCCTATATCCCTTATTTAACAAGGGAAGGATTAGATCCCAAACAATCTTTCCACTTGTACCCACAGAATCAGGACATCCTGGTGGGTCAAGATGGCTATCCTTCCCCTGGTAAATGCGAAACGCCCATGTGTAACCAGTACAGGATTCGCATAATTTATAAAATTTAACGCCATATCGGGACCGCTTAGAAGGAATGTATTGCTTAAATAGCAGTCGACCTTTGAATTTCATAAGGGACTCGTCAATTGAAATATCTTTATCGGGGATATAATTTTCAGAAAATTTGTCTGACAGGAGTTGGATAAAGGGCCGAATTTTATAGAGCCTGTCAAACAGTGGGTCATTTCTAGGGGGACACAGTGAGTTGTCATTAAAATGAAGGAATCGCAGCAGTTGCAGATAGCGATCCCTCTGCATAACCTCAGGGAAAAGAGGGGTAGCCAGGATGCGTTGCTTGCTCCAGTAGGACCTGATACTGGGCTTTTTAACTATACCCATCACTAGGGTTAAAGCCCAAAACCGCTTCATCTCTGCGACATCCGTGGGTCTCCACATATTCCTGCGATTATGATGGGACCCCGGATGTGCAGAGAGATACTGCATAGCAAACAAATTTGTTTGCTGAGCCATGAGCTCAAATACATCGTCCGACATAAATAGCTCAAAAAAACGAATTGGCTCGCAGTCGTCCACTGTTACAGTGATGCCAGGTGTAACAGTGAACGGCGGTATTTCTGGTGCCATCATGTTTGAAGGCACCCAGTCTCCCTCTGGCATTGGGCATTCTGAGCGTCCTCTTGTGAGTGGTGGTGGGGCACCATCACTTGAGGTCTCACTCAGAGGCTCAATGTCAGAGGCAGTGATAGTGTCACTGTCTTGCAGAGTGTCACTATCACTGCCTGCCAGAATGGCATACGCCTCCTCGGCTGAGTAGCGACGTGCCATTCTAGGGGGAAAAAAATTAAGTGAAAAGGGCTAAGGGGCTAATTAATTAACTACCTGCCTAACACCCACTACCCACCCTCAAAAACAAAATAAATGTACTGATCACAGTAAAGGGAGCTGCGATCAGTACTGAAAGGGTTATTTTTAAGTTATGAAAAAAAATAACCCTTAAAAAAAAAAAAAAAAAAAAGTCAGCCTGATCAGAGAGCCCTCTGATCACAGTGATCACTGATATAGTACCGTACAGCAGATATACTGTACAGTACAGTGATCACGGCAGCGGGGAAAGGGTAATGGAGATTTGGGTTGCTGCAACTGACACAAAGGGTCAAAAAAAATGAGAAATTATTTTTTTTTGACCCCAAATTTTTTTTAAAATAAAGTACAAAAGTACTTGATGCCCTATTCAGCTGATGACAGAAATAAACTGTGATCAGTGCTGAAAGGGTTAAATTAAATATATATTTAAAACTTTTATAAAGTAATAAAACTTTTTTTTCTTCACAGGAGCTCTAAAACCAACGATGTCTCTGCCTCTCTCTCTCAGATCGAAGTGAGGTGAGGAGAGGGGCAGAGACAAAGTGTCAGCCAGTGACCTGAGGTCATTGGCTGACACATTCCAATAGTGATCACAGTGACTGGCTGTCACTGTGATCACCTCCTGCAGATTGGTTATTTGACCACAGGGGGAGTGCCTGGGTGGTACAAGCACTCCCCCTACTGATCTGCAGGGGGATCATGGTGGCTGTTACATGTAACAGCCATTAGGCTGATACATGTAACACTGATCGCAGTGACAGGCTGTCACTGCGATCAGAGGGCTCTGAGATCGCAGTGACAGCCTGTCACTGCGATCTCAGAAGGTGCAGATCGCGGTCACTGACCCCAGGGGGACTGCCTGGGGGGCCAGGTAAGTCCCCCGACCGCGATCTGCACGGGGTAGCCGCCGCCACGTGTGTGATCGCAGTGACAGGCTGTCACTGCGATCACAGCACTGTGAGATCGCAGTGACAGCCTGTCACTGCGATCTCACACAGTGCAGATCGCGGTCACTGACCCCAGGGGGACTGCCTGGGGGGCCAGGTATGTCCCCCGACCGCGATCTGCACAGGGGTAGCCGCTGGCCGACAGCCTGTCACTGCGATCAGAAGCTGCAGATCGCGGTCACCGGCCACAGGGGGGGTTGCCTGGGGGACCGGGCATCCCCCCCGACCGCGATCTGCAGCGGGAGATTAGAGCCGGCCACGTGGGCGGCCATTAAAGCGAGGGCGTACTATTACGCCCGCCGGCGTTTAGAGCCGGCTCCTGCAGGGCGTAATAGTACGCCCTGCGGATTTAAGGGGTTAATTTACATCCATAATAATTGATGTAAATAGAAACATAGAAGCATAGAAACATAGAATGTGACGGCAGATAAGAACCATTCGGCCCATCTAGTCTGCCCAATTTTCTAAATACTTTCATTAGTCCCTAGCCTTATCTTATAGTTAGGATAGCCTTATGCCTATCCCACGCATGCTTAAACTCCTTTACTGTGTTAACCTCTACCACTTCAGCTGGAAGGCTATTCCATGCATCCACTACCCTCTCAGTAAAGTAATACTTCCTGATATTATTTTTAAACCTTTGTCCCTCTAATTTAAGACTATGTCCTCTTGTTGTGGTAGTTTTTCTTCTTTTAAATATAGTCTCCTCCTTTACTGTGTTGATTCCCTTTATGTATTTAAATGTTTCTATCATATCCCCCCTGTCTCGTCTTTCCTCCAAGCTATACATGTTAAGATCCTTTAACCTTTCCTGGTAAGTTTTATCCCGCAATCCATGAACCAGTTTAGTAGCCCTTCTCTGAACCCTCTCTAAGGTATCAATATCCTTCTGAAGATACGGTCTCCAGTACTGTGTACAATACTCCAAGTG
The DNA here is from genome assembly GCA_933207985.1 of Pelobates cultripes. NCBI lineage: Eukaryota > Metazoa > Chordata > Amphibia > Anura > Pelobatidae > Pelobates > Pelobates cultripes. Next base: position 21,758,539 of record OW240924.1, read on the forward strand.
AGGTCTCACCAGTGTTCTGTACAATGGCATGAGCACTTCCCTCTTTCTACTGCTAATACCTCTCCCTATACAACCAAGCATTCTGCTAGCATTTCCTGCTGCTCTATTACATTGTCTGCCTACCTTTAAGTCATCAGAAATAATCACCCCTAAATCCCTTTCCTCATATGTTGAGGTTAGGACTCTATCAAATATTCTGTACTCTGCCCTTGGGTTTTTACGTCCAAGATGTATTATCTTGCACTTATCCACATTAAATGTCAGTTGCCACAATTCTGACCATTTTTCTAGTTTACCTAAATCATTTGCCATTTGGCTTATCCCTCCTGGAACATCAACCCTGTTACATATCTTAGTATCATCAGCAAAAAGACATACCTTACCATCAATACCTTCTGCAATATCACTAATAAAAATATTAAAGAGAATGGGTCCAAGTACAGATCCCTGAGGTACCCCACTGGTGACAAGTCCAAGCTTCAAATATATTCCATTAACTACAACCCTCTGTTGCCTGTCATTCAGCCACTGCCTTACCCATTCAACAATATTGGAATCCAAACTTAAAGATTGCATTTTATTGATGTGCAACAGTGTCAAAAGCCTTACTGAAATATAGGTAAGCAATGTCTACTGCACCACCCTGATCTATTATTTTAGTTACCCAATCAAAAAAATCAATAAGATTAGTTTGGCATGATCTCCCTGATCTCGCATGTTGTCTCTGATCTTGAAATCCATGTGTTTTTAGATGTTCATCAATCCTATCCTTTACCATGGTTTCCATTACTTTCCCCACTACTTAAGTAAGGCTTACTGGCCTATAGTTGCCCGACTCTTCCCTATTACCTTTTTTGTAAATGGGCACAACATTCGCTAACTTCCAATCTTCTGGGACTACTCCTGTTAACAATGATTGGTTAAATAAATCTGTTAATGGTTTTGCTATGGGAATGATACTCCCATAAAAAAAATACTTCCAACAAGGCACTTAATGCTTATAATAGATCATATCAGCTAGAATAGCACGCACGCCGACGCATTTTGTTGAACAGGCAGACTTCCTCAGGCGTGCATAAAATATGAAAAAATATCCTATATTTTATAGTCCTGATTCAACGTCTTTTGGTTTTGATTTTACTGTTCTAAAGTGTATAGTTATTACTGTACTGCTTGATTGTCCAATCCAAATCCTCCAGAACTCTTGTGCATGCACTAATCAGAATATTTAACGGAACACTCCAAATCCTATGATCGCTAGGTTTTTGTAGTGATGATGGTGCCAGGAGTGCCGTGGTGCCCCCATTCTAGTAGCTAAACTATTTTAGAATAGTTTGACTTCTTACCTGGGGTACACCGGGCACCGCTCCCCACCTACTAGAAGATCTGGAAGCTCAGAAGTAATTAGGAACATCTGGACAGCACCAGGACTCCCAACTGTTTCTGATTTTGGTAGGACAGTGCCTATTTTAGGGTCCTGTCCCACAGTAACGATTTTGTTCCCCGGTGTCCTGCATCTGTGGACAGCAGAAAACTGTCATCAGGCAGTACAGATTGTGATTCAGCAACAAGGTCCTCTTGTGTCATGGGGGTCAGCCAGACATGTTGTCAGTCAGTAGGCTGTAATGTAAACCGAGGATTCCAGGTAAGACGTCATACATTGTAAAACAGTTTGACTACTTACAATGGGTAGGGCAATTGGCTATTGTACTTGAAGTGTTTATTTAATTGTCATTATTTGTACCTGTACCAATACATGTATTCAGAGAAAGTCCCATCTATCAATGTGTATTCCACAGCAAAACACAGAGCACAAAATAGTCACATATAATGTTAGATACATCTGAAAACCACTACGATAACAACACATCTAATCTGACTACCAACGCCTACATATACAATATGGGAATTACCTAGAAATTAAAATACATTAAGATATAGGAATAGGATTGTTGGGTCATGTGTTCCACAGTGTCATTATTCTTCAGTTTTTATACAATGATATTGTATGTATTTTTTGTGTTTGTTTGTGTCGCGTATAGTGTAGGTTTTGTTTATTTTTATTTCAAATTTATAAAAAGGAAGAATAGGTTATAGATTTATAAAATTGGGCAGACTAGATGGGCCGAATGGCTCTTATCTGCCGTCACATTCTATGTTTCTAGATTTCTCATAAACAGCATATTTAAAGCAGCTACTGATGGGTGATGTGTCAGGAGCTGAGACAGAACCATAAATACTTTTGTTGAGAGATGACCATGAGGGAGAGCTAAGGTATCCCAGCTTCTACCACTGCACCTCAAGCAGGCATGTCACCTCAGGGGGTCTTTAAAAAACATTCTATATATACATGCAATTTCTCAGAAAACAAGCACTACAGGAACAATGTATTTAACGAAAAGGAGTACATAAATTAAGTTTTATTTATTGAATTGAATTAATTTAGGTTCATTGCTTAAATGTCAGTGTTTTAAAAGATAGCGACTATTGCCAAGTGCCAACCTCTTTAATATATATATATATATATATATTTCACCTTGCTTAATCAGCATATGGTGTTAACAGACACACCATCATAAGGGATGAGAGGGGGTCTGTTTCCCCATTCTCCCCCTTCTTACACCAATGCTCACTTTGACTCCCAGAACCTACCATGTCCTCTCTGAGGTGTACCCTCTGTTCCTCTTTTACAGTCTGTTATCACCTAGCTCTGAAAACACTGGATCATGTAAACAATGTATCACACAGTCAGGTACTTAGAGCTCATTGTAGCTGCTACAAAAATTATCTCAGCAAAATGGCCCTCATTATATCTGACCATAATCGATCTCTGTATGCTATTGCTATTATTACACAGCCCAGTGAAGTGCCCCTTTAAATGGGAAGCACGGCTGATAATTTAGCTGTATAACTAGGGGAGGGGATCTGGGGAGGAGCAGGGCAGTTTTGGGGGGAGGGCCAGAATCACAGTCACAGAGGAAGGAGCCATGACAGAGCCGAGGTGATCTTTAAAACTGTGTCGAGGATTACGAAAAGCAAACCAGGTAGGAAATTCTTAGTAATGTCACTTCCCATCACCCTCAGCCAAGATGACGTTTAATGCTTGGAGACAGGTGAGTGAATCCTACCTGAGTACAGGGGCTGCCCTCCATCACAATGGATACATGATGTTCTATAAATTTACACCCTGCTACCAATATTGATACATATTGGATTGTCTACTTACCCTTTTCTATCTATATAAAAATACAGGATGGATTATATTATTTACAGTTTTCCATCCAAAATGGGTGAATGATGGATTGTATTATTTTACAAATTTCTGACAAAAAAGGACAAATGATGTCTTTCTATCGCAGCCTGGCTTCTATCAAAAATGGATACATGATGGTTTATAGAAATCCTCACGTTCTCATACAGGGCCTGCTGTTAAACAGGTTTCATGGCTAACCCTCTAGATTGCCAGCTCTTGGGACCAGGGCCTTCTGCCTGTATGATGGGACTGGCCCTTGAGAGTGATTCTCTGTAACACTGTGCCACACTTCAGCGTATTGCTTTAAATGTAGAAAGAATGTTAAATGATGTTTGATGTGAAATTCTGGTTATACCCTCCCCATAGCATGCTGCTGTCTCCTACAGAATTATTCTGAGTGTTTTGAATGATAAGGAGGTGTATTAACCCTCAGACAACCAGAGGGGGCTTTAGAAATTGGTATTTTTACATTTTGAATATTGTTTGCTGTCTTTTGTATTCTGTCACTTTTTTTTTATGGTAATTATGGAAAACAATATTAAAACAGACTGTATATTAATTATGTTATAAAAAATATGGTGAATATTATTATATAAAAACTGATCTATTTATATAGGGTGCTTCCTTTACTTCCCGAGTAGAGTTTAAATAATGTAAATTGTCAGATTTTGTTTGTTTTGGCTTTCGAAAGTCCTGGAACAGAACACAAATACTTTAACGCTGCATTCCCACCCACCCCCCTTTCTGAAAATGGGTGTTGCGTTTGTGATTTGTATAGTTGGATGGATAATAAAAACTCCCAGGCATTTTTATTTTATTTTTTTATTTTAATTTCTTTATAATTGCAAAATAGATTACAAGTGCAAAACTTATAACACAAAGTGGAACGCTGTGCAAATGAGAAAATTATTTCTTCTTGCAAATAAGAGCCGTACGTAGCAAAACATGGAAAAAGTACAAACATAAAAAACATATAATGAAGATGGTATCAACCCAAATTATAGTACAGTGGAACCTCGGAACTCTGTCTCGTTTTCGAACAATTCGGTAGTCGAACAAAAACCTTGAGTAAAAAATGTACTCGTACAATCTTCGGTACCCGAACATACAACAAAGAGACATGTCTCATTTTCAAGTCAGACAATTTATTATAAATAATTGTGATAATGGCTAACTACATTTTTAGTAGGTTGAAAGGTAGGAACCACTCAAATAAATGTAAGGTGCCTATTATTAGAGTGATCTCTGCATTTTTAATGCATACATATAAATGTAAAATGGTGTAATTTTGGGGGTCTGGAACGGATTAATACATTTTACATTAATTCTTATGGGAAATGTTGATTCGGTTCTCGAACACTTGGGGACTTGAACAGCCTTCGGGAACGGATTAAGTTTGAGTTCCGAGGTCACTGGTATAGACTAAGTACACTCACATTGGATAGAGCCAATAGAGATATGCTTTTTTGTATGCGCAGTGGTGCCATTCAAGGTAGCACTCCATTTTTGTAATATGTAAATCTCCCAACTCTGAGTAAAGACCGTGACCACATCATAGAGCATTATATTCAGTTGGTAAAAAGAAGCTTGACTTGTTTAGAGCCATATTGGTCCTTGGCGTCAGATTCTGGAGTGATACCTCCCCAATTGTATGCCTGGATCCTATAATATAAAATGCTGGTTACAGTGCTATAATAATACATTTATTGGTATACAAATAACAGTATAAAAGCAAAAAAGATTAAACGTAAAAGTCCAGCGTATAAACAGCCAACACGCGTTTTGCTATTAAAGTTTCTTCAGGCACCTGCATTGGATCCAGTTTACAATCCCTGTAGAAGCTTTAATAGCCCTTTGTTACAGGACCCAGGAATACAATTGGGGAGATGTCACTCTAGAATTGGACACCAAGCTAATTACCTTATAACTTTGCGCCAAAAGTCTTGCACTTGTAATATATTTTGTAATTTTAATTTGTTGTTTAGTGTGGAAAGTAAGCTACTCTTCACAAGTTTTTATTTATTTTTTTTAGCTGTATTTTTTTTTATTTTTTATACTTTAACGATTGTTACACGCTACGTTTTGTGTATCACTAATTTCTTATTTATTTGTGGTTAACCAGCACAACATAAGCAGCGTGTATACCTTGACATTTTCATTGCTGTATATATTCAGCAGTTGTGTCGCTATATCCGACACGAAGGGGTTAATCCGAATTTGTTATGGGATGCATGGTACGGCCTGGATACATTTGCATTGATTATAACAGAATAATTTCCTGCCCTTGCTGTAGATATGTGTCAGGTATCGAGGATATTTTGCTGTGTGTGTGTGTGTGTGTGTGTGTGTGTGTGTATACACACACATTCTTATTTATAGATATCTATATGGTGCTTGCATAAATCTATGTTCAGTTAATAGTTTTTTAGTAATGTGAAATAATCCTGATCTCAGATGGCTTTTTTTTTTTTTTTTAACAGTGCGCCCCCTGAGTCGCCCTTACTGTTGTGGGTACTCCCTGGGTGGGGCATTAGAGGAACGGAAGTCTGCCCTTTACTCTACTGGCCCACCAGGGTTCGTTCGTTCGTTCTCTCTCTCTCGACAAATCAGTGTTTCTGTTGCGGATTGTTGTGTGTCTGTTGATCTGTATGTGTTGTGTTCTTGCAGTATAGAATGTATAGCTGAAAGCACTCCTAATATAGACACATTTCTTTCATTCTCTCTAACATTAGCAAATTACTTTCTGCATAACTGGGCTATAACAGTTTAAAATAACATAGCCCAGAAGCCATGCATTTTTATTTTGTTTTGTTCTGCCGCATATTTATTTTTATTTTTTACAATACATTACTTTCCGTATTTTATATCTGTATTTGGGAGTCCGGTAGATCTGTTCATGGGTGCGAATTAGAAGTTTGCTAATGGTGAAATCTGGGTACTATTATACGTTCACCATGCTGATGGGCAGATTATGAAAAGTGGTGTTCTCATAGATGTGTTAAGTATAGGTGACCGAGGGCCCAGAGATTAGACAGTGGTGCCCTATAACTAATAACCTACCTTGGACCCTCTGGCCTGGCCTTTTCTGTAGTATTTTTTTTTTAGGAAAAGGGAAATCATTGAACTATTCAAGGAACTGTTGAATGTATTATTTCTGGTGTTGTATGAATTCTCCATGCTGTGTGCCAGCATCTTCACATAACGCCAAGGGGCATTTAAATGGGAAAGATGGCAAGGAAAAAAACAGAGTGGGTCTGGAAACTATTTGTATATTTTATTTTTTAGGAGCTATTCTTTTGGGGATTAGTTGATTCCGGCAAGGAAATGTTTAATTTTCGTATAATAACGTTTAATCTAAATGCATGTCATTATTTGAGGCTGATTGGAGAGTTTGGCAGATAAAGGCCTCTCCCAGTCCCTTCCCCCATCCCTGGCTAAGTGTATTACAGCATTCATTGTCTGCAGACGGTCATTCCCGTAGATCCATCATCATTCTGGGATTGCCTTTTTTGTTTTTTCTTTTGGTAATACACCTGTCGGGGGGGAGGGCTGCATTGGGACTGCCTGACTAGTCCTGGTTGGTGCTGACATTCAAACGACTAATAATTCAAAGTATGGGCCAAGCATGCAACAAATGTGTGCATCATTTTTGGTATAGCCACAGCATTTGCAAGTGCAACTATGTTTTTTCATACACACGTTGCTAATGCTAGAGGTAAGTAGGATTAACCAGTGGTGATCTAAAACAGTCACATAGAGCCCAGGAGTTCGATCGTGGCCACAAATCACAAATTTGATTTGCCCAATTCACAATCCCATTGTTAAGGATAAAGTGGGTGCTCCAAACTTGCAACCAGTTGAGGGCCCTATGGGATCTTAATTCTTCTATAGCTGAAGGGCAGTACAGGAAAAGTGCTGTCTTGTGTATACAAATGTTCACACCGGGACTCAGTCAATTCATTAATAAAGAATGGTACTTTTCAAACCTTTTTTTTTAAGGGCATTCATTAGAGTGAGACATTTTAAGGTATTCTTAGTAGTGTTAATACGAACCTGAATTCCTAACTCTCTAGTGTCCTTCTGCCCCAGCGGTCCTTCCCCATGCCATGTAAAGGGTTAAAAAAAAAAAACTTTAAACACCTGATTCCAGCGCCTATGTCAGTCAATGCTCCTCCTCTTCCATCGTCGGCGCAATCCAGTAACCTTATGAGCATGTGCTTAGGCAATCTCCATAGGAAAGCATTGAATCCATGCTTTCCTATGGGGTTTTTCAAAACACTAAATGTTCTTATCCAAAGAGTGAGGATGTCCAGCGTCATTTCACGGTGTCAGACTCTGTGAAACTACAGGAAGCGCCTATAGTGGCTGTCTTAACCCAGCAATGTAAACATTGCAGTTTCACTAATTGCAGGGTTAAAAAAAAAAACAAAGAAAAACCGAGGCACTGCACCCAGACCACTTCAATGAGATTCTGTCAGAAAGATAGTGATAACTCTGCATGAGTTATAAAGCTCACTGCTTGGGTTCAGACATTTTTTGTAAAGCAAAGCCAGTAAAAGACCTACAAGTGTTTGCAATTCCCATGATTTTTAGGTGCAGCAAGCAGCTGTCAAAATTTCTCTAGTCTTGGTTTGCAAATTGCCATTAGGGTTGTCAGATCTGACTTGATTTCCTGGACTTATTACTTTTTCATACTGATGGGTGGGGCATGAAAAGGGCTGGCTTGGTGTATGTAGCATTCATATTCTTGTAGTAAAGGAGGAATCCTGAAGGGACTACCTCTTATTACTTCAAAATATAAATCTTTCTGCCTTTTGTGTCTTTGGTCAGTGTCCACAACTTGCTTTCTGTGTTTATGAAGGGTTATTCGCCAACGTGAGTATTTTCAGGAATTCAGAATGAGTTAGTTAGTAAAACTGGAAGCATAGCTGACTTGGTGAATTCTTCAATTTTGGCTTTACATTTTAAATTTGTTTTGAATATCTGACAATTATCCCTTTTTCGTGAATAATCCAGTCTTTCACTTGGCCTTTTCTGCCAAATAAACTGATATGAGAGAAATGGTGAAGTAATTAATGAGTTGTTTGCGTGTCAGAATTCCCAGGAGCTATTTTGTTATGGCAGGAAAATTAATCTACTGTGATGTCATCAAAACTTATCCATACTGACGGAAATCAATGGTTTTTTGAATAGCTGCCAACTCTCCTGGATTTAGAAACTAGAAAAGACACAAGTGTCAAGTTTCCAATGTAGACTTATTGCACCATACGGGTAAAATGATTGGGGGGAAAAGTACAGTGTTTACGTGTTGTCTTATTGACGAACGCCAAATCCTGCGGCCCACTCCAGTGGGAAATCCCCAGCAGCACACTATGCAAACCATGATTTTTAAAACAGAATATTTGTTTGACAGATACATTTTCTGAATAATAAAAGGCATATTTGTTTTTGGTGTGGGAGTTTGTATGCCTGCAGGGCGGAGAGCTGGAGTGTCACAGGGTTATATAGCGTTAGCAGCTCCGGTTTAATCTGTCTCAAACCGGCAAAGGTCAGATTTTGCTGGTGAATGAAACCCATTCAGGCCTATTCACTAATTTGTGACTTCCAGGGAACGGAAGGTGAATTTGAATTTTTTTTACAAAAATGGCCAAATTGGAAAAATTCTCAGAGCAATGATTTTAATTTTGGTTTACAATATAAAATTCCCTTTGAATTCCTGGCAAGTCACACTTTGGTGAATAACCTCTTTTGTTAAACCTGGAAAGCAACACAACTGGAGTGTTTTTACTTTTGCTTCAAATGGCTTTATAAGTGCTGGGAGAGTCTAAGGATGTTTGTGTATAACGCAAAGAGAGCAGGCAGGGTATGTGCTAGCTAGACTATTTTGCCCCCTCCCTCCCCCCCATCAGCCCCTCTGTGTGTCTCCATCCCCCCCCATCAGCCCCTCTGTGTGTCTCCATCCCCCCCATCCAGCCCCCTCTGTGTGTCTCCATCCCCCCCATCAGCCCCCTCTGTGTGTCTCCATCCCCCCCATCAGCCCCCTCTGTGTGTCTTTGTTCCCCCCCAGCCCCTCTGTGTGTCTTGTTCCCCCACAGCCCCCTCTGTGTGTCTTTGTTCCCCCCTCAGCCCCTCTGTGTGTGTCTGCCCTCTGTGTGTCTTGTTCCCCCGTCAGCCCTCTGTGCCTCCCTGTCTGTGTGTCTTTGTTCCCCGCCAGCCCCTCTGTGTGTCTTTGTTCCCCCGCCAGCCCCCTGTGTGTCTTGTTCCCCCGGCCAGCCCCCTCTCTGTGTCTTTGTACCTGTCTGTGTCTTCCCCCCTCTGTGTGTCTTTGTCAGCCCCCCTCTCAGTCCCTCTGTGTTCCTCTTTGCCGCCCCTCTGTATGCCTCTAGTGGTAGTGCCGGCCCTGGAAGCAGGTATGGGCAGTTGGCTTGACGTAGGGGATAATGGTCTGGTCATAGTTCCAATGATTTAAGGCTGGTTATACCCCAATTTTATAATTGTAATGTACATTACAACAGTCACAGCTCCCTATTTCCGCTATCTCCTGGCTGCTTTGCCTAATTTGTGGCTGAGGACTTTAATGCCACTTGTAGTATTATTATTATTATTATTATTATTATTATTATTATTATTATTATTATATTTATATAGCGCCGTCAAATTCCGCAGCGCTTTACAATGGGTGGACGAACAAACATGTAGTTGTAACCAGACAAGTTGGACACACGGTAACAGAGGGGTTGAAGGAGTGGAGACTGGGTGAACATCTAACAGAGGAGGGAAGTGAGTTTCACAGGAACGGTGCAGCCCTCGAGAAGTATTGAACGCAAGCATCAGAGGTGGGAGTACGGACAGAAGCTAGACGTAAGTCTTCGGCAGAGTGTTAGGGCCTAGACGGGACGTATTTGTGTATTAGGGAGGATAGATAGATAGGTGGGAGCAGCATTATTTAAAGATTTGAAAGCAGAGTTTTAAATTGAGCCCTATATCTTACAGGAAGCCAATGTAGGGACTGAAAGAAAGGTGAGGCTTGGGCATTGCGGGCGCACAGGAAGATGAGCCTCGCCACCGCATTCATTATGGACTGTAATGGTGCAAGTTGGGAGTACGTAAGACCACTGAGAAGCAGATTAGAGTAGACAAGGCGAGAAAGGACAGTGGAATTGACCAGCACTTTAGTCGCATCTTGCGTTAAGTAGGGTCTGAGGCGCGCAATGTTTTTGAGATGGAAGCGGCAGGAGTCAAAGAGAACACCTAGTCAGCGAGCCTGCGTGGTGGAGCTGATGTTAGCCCTGTTGACTTGGAGGGAGACCGACACAGGAGTAGCAACACTTGAAGGAGGAAAGACCAGAATTTCAGTTTTGGTCAAGTTGAGTTTAAGGAAGTGGGCAGCCATCCAGTTAAAAAATAGCAGAGAGGCAGTCAGAGACACTAGTCAAGAGGGGTATGGAGAGATCAGGGGAGGACAGATTTATGTGTCATCCACATAGAAATGATATTGGAAGCCAAAGGAGCTAATGAGTTTACCAAGGGAGGCAGTATAGATGGAGAACAGTATGGGACCAAGGACTGAACCATGGGGGACACCAACAGAGGAGTTGGGGAGAAGAAGCAGAGCCAGAGACAGAAACCCTGAAAGAGCGCTGGGAGAGGTAGGGGGAGCACCAGGAGAGAGCAATATTTTGTAGACTGATATTGTGGAGGATGAGAAGAAGCTGTTGATGATCAGTGTCAAAAGCCGCAGAAAGGTTAAGGAGAATTAGGATAAAGTAGTGACCATGAGATTTTGCAGCAAGTAGATCATTGGATACTTTGGTCAGTGCTGTTTCCACAGAGGCTTAGCGCGGAAACCTGACTGAAGCGGGTCTAGCAGAGAGTTGGACTCAAGGAAGTCTGTCAATCTTGCATACACAACTCTTTCAAGGATCTTGGATGCAAAAGGCAGTAGCGAGATAGGACGGGAGTTAGGGTCAAGGTTGGGTTTCTTTAGAATTGAGGGTATAGTTGCATGTTTGAAGGGCGATGGACATATGCCAGAGGAGAGAGATTGATTGAGAATTTTAGTGAGAGGAAGAGAACAGAGTACGGATGAGATGCGAGGGAATTGGATCTAGGGAGCAGGTGGTGGGGCGGGAGGACTGGAGCAGAAACTTCTTCCGCTGTAGCGGGTGCGAATGAACAGCAGAGGGAGTGAGGTTACGGGAAGTATTGTAAGGAGAAGAAGAAAGATGAGAGCTCTCTTCTCTGATTGTAGAGATCTTGTCAGTGAAGTGAGTTGCAAAGTCTGAGGCGGTCAAGTTAGTAGGTGGAGGAGGAACAGCAGGGCGAAGAAGAGAGTTAAATGTATGAAATAGTCATTTGGGTTCGCGGGAGAGTATGGTTATAAGGGTATTGAAGTCATTTACTTTTGCAGAGGAAAGAGCCAAGCTGTATGAGCGCAGCATAAATTTATAGTGGAGAAAGTCAGACGCACAGTGAGACATTCTCCAACAGTGTTCAGCTGTTCTGGAGCATTTTTGGAGGTATCGAGTCATTTTGGTGTGCCAAGGTTGTTGTTGGGGGTGCTTGCTGCGTTTAGATGTAGGAGGTGCCATGATGTCTAGTTGAGAGGAGAGGGTGGAATTGTAGAAGGAGGTTGCAGAGCTAGGACAGGTGAGGTTTGAGATAGGTAAAAGGAGAGTTTGGAGATTAGTGGAGAAATACTCTAGGTCAAGCATGTCAAACCCGCGGGCCACATGCGGCCCGGCAAGCCGCAAGTACATGCCTAGTGTTCCAAGCAGAGTAGGCACCTGCTTTCCCCACATTGCAGGTGCCTACTCTGCTAGCACTTACCCGGCTGGGTAGGAAGGCCAGCGAGGGAGCTCAGTGTTCCTGCTCCTCACTGCTCACTCGCGCGCCATCTTTAGTGAAGCCGGGTGCCAGAATATGTCATCATATTGGAACCCGGCATCGCCAAACTGCGCGACTGAGCAGTGAGGAGCCGATAGAAGGACCCCAGGGAGATGCCTCACATTGGCTCCAAAAGGTATGGAGCAATAAAGAAAAGTGTGTGTGTGTGAGTGTTGCATTGGCTGTGACTGGACATTGGAGTACCTGGAGGTGCACGGAGGCACGCAACACCACGTCACACTCTGATGTGACATCAACGTGCTCCACCTTCACAGGGCTTCAAGAAGTAGCGAGATGATCAGATCTGGCACAGGGTGCGGACGGCGCCATTTGGGGTATACCAGAGGCCGGACTCCGGAGTCGCATACTGGCAGCGGCAATGTGAGTGGAGTTTGCTTGTTGGCCATGGGGGGGTGCTGGGATTTAGTATAGGCAGGGGCGAGACTGGGATTTAGTATAGGGGTGCTGTGGTTTAGTAGAGGGGGATGCTGTGTTTTTGCAGCCCACATAAACTTAAACATTGTTTATGTGGCCCATGCTAGACTTTTAGTTTGACATGCTTGCTCTAGGTCATTGTGGGTTTCTTTGAGATTGATGTTCAGACAGTGGTGTCAATTGGGTCTTGGGTATGCCGAATTCAAAAGTCAGCAGATGGTGGTCAGATAGAGGAAAAGGAATATTGGAGAGATTAGAGGCGGTACAGAGATTGGTGAAGGCGAATTCAAGAGTGTTTCCCGCTGTATGGTTTGCTAGATTGACCTTACGCAATGGTCCAAAGCAGGAAGTTACAGAGAGCAGATGAGAGGCATCAGTGCAGTTGGGGTTGTTGATTAGGATATTGAAATCCCCAGGTATAAGGGAAGGAGTGCTAGATGAGAGGAAGTGGGGAAACCAGGAAGAGAAGGGCTCAATGAATAGCTTAGGATGACCGGGGAGTGGGTTTAAATAGGCAGACAGTGTGAACTTCAAAAAAGAAGAAAAGGATAGGGCAGGGGGAGTTATGATCCTTTACAGTTGACTCTGGGAGTGTGAGAGAATTGTAGCCCACCAAAACATAAAAAGGCAGGAGTAGCGCTATCAGAGGGGGACTGCCAGGTCTCTCTAAGTGCAAGTAGTGTGAGTGAGTTTGAGACGAAAGTCGTGAATGGCTGATGATTTTAAATTACTGCAGATGGAGCGGGCATTCCAGAGTACACACTGAATGTTGGTAAGTGAGGGTAAAGGGCAGGGTATTGTGATGAGGTTTGTGGGGATTCTGGTTTTCTTAGTGTGTGTAGAGAAGGTGAAGGGCCCTGGATTGGTAGAGACATCACCAGCTGCTTGAAGCAGGAGGCAGGGCCGGACTGGCCCATCGGGATACCGGGAAATTTCCCAGTGGGCCATCGGCACCTGGGGCCGGGCAGGCAGCTGGTCTCATTAAGCTGGGGCGGGGAGCAGAGACAGAACAGCCAGCTCCCTCTGCGGCCGCCAAAAGAGCTCCCTCTGCGGCCGCCAGAAGAGCCAGCTCCCCCATGCAGCCGCCATCAGACTGAGCATCCCCATGCGGCCGCCATCAGAGCTCCCCCTGCAGCCGCCAGCACACAGGTAGCAATTATGTGTATGCGTGTGTCATGGTGTGTGTCTGTCTGTGTCATGGTGTGTGTGTGTGTGTGTGTGTCTGTCACGGTCTCTGTGTCATGGTGTGTGTCTTTTTTAAGGTGTGTGTGTGTCTGTGTCATGGTGTGTGTATGTGTGTTTCTACTCGCGCTTTTTTTTTTTTTCTCCACACGTTGTGCTGGTCTCCCCTCGACTGGCCCTGCCTCTATGGCTTAGATCATCAAGCCTGATGATCTCAGCCAATCCGCACTGACACAGGAAGCACCTCTAGTGACCGTCTGAGTGTCTGTCACTAGGAAGCAATGTAAACACTGCCTTTTCTCTAAAAAGTCAGTGTTTACATTGAAAAGCCTGCAGGGACAGGCTATAGACACCAGAATCAGTACATTAAGGTGTGTGTGTGTGTGTGTGTGTGTGTGCTACTGAGTGAGCTTGTGTTTTTTATCTCAAAGACCTTTATGTATATCAGTGAGATTGTTTGTTTGTTTGTCTATGAGGCTGTGTATCAATCAGCATGTGTCAGTGAGATTGTCTGTGTCTTCATGTTAGTATGCTTACTGTATAATTAAAAGTTTTACTCTGAAAGGACCAATATTTTATATTGGAAAAATCTATCTCTATCTAGGGTGGCAAGACATAGCCTTACATATTAAATGTGACAATATATGGCACAATGACTTATGGGGCTGGCATAGGTTTTTTTTTTTTTTTTTTTCAGGGCTGCTTTGAAATCCCCAGTCTGGCCCTGGCAGAAGGAGAGAAAGTGACAGGAGGTGTGAATGGGTTTTGTATGCATGGGGTCTAGGATGAGATCGATTGTGGGTCGGAGTGAGAGAGTAGAGAAATGAGTGTAAGGCATGAGATGAGAGAAGGGGGGAGTGTAGCAGAGAGGGGCATATGTGGATGGGGGATGAGTGAAGTGGGTGTAAGGAGAGATTTTTCTACGGAGGGAGAAAGAGGAAATAAAGACGAGGAGAAGACAGATCATTGCTAAACTGTGAAAAAGTAAATTGGAAATAATTGGAATATCAAGAGCAGGTGAAGGGTAGGGTAAATATTAAGCTTTTTTGAATTAAGAAAGTGCAGTAGTGTACTAATAAAAGGCAGTGTGTACACCTGCTATTTTTACTTATCTAAAATTTGGGTGTGACAGGCAATCTATAAATGTAATAATGAGGGAGGGCGGGTATCAGACTTTCTTACAGCAGTATTGGGGCTTGATAATTCTGAAATCAGGCTGTTGAATTAAGATATGTGAGAGGGCAGAGGGTCAGATAGGCTTGCAATAAAGCTGAGGTCGGGCGGGGGGAGGGGGATATGTATCTAGGCACAGAGATGATGGGATAGTTATTCAAATAAAAACAAACATATCAAAGTGTTTTTATATGTGAAAAGATAAGATAAAGTGATAAGATGCATATGTCACAAACACTTTAAGTGTTTTATCTGTTAAGATTTTAATTGTGCTGTAATGATCACGCCTTAAACTTTTTTTTATTTATTTTTTTTATTGCACAATTGTAATTCACTTGGCTGTACTAGCCAATATCCCTGGATTTACAAGGACATTCCTACGTGTTTCAGGCCTAACCCTGCATTCTTTAGACAAAATATTTGTATTTAAACTAGGGTTAGTTGGTTAATATTGTTCCTTCAGTCTGTGTTAAAGGACAACTTTCAACTAAAAAATATTTTTCTGCCATAAAATATATATATATTTTTTTTAAAATTAAATTTAAAACACAAAAAACAAATAGAATATTCAAGCCTACTTTTAGCATCCTTCATAGTTTTAGGATGAAAAGAGACTTGCATCCATCAAGTTCAGCCTTCCTCACATTTATTTTTATTCTGTTGATCCAAAAGAAGGCAAAAAAACCTTCCAATTTTGCAACAATCTAGGAAAAAAATCCCCTCTTGACCCCAGAATGACAGTCAGATTTATCCTTGAATCAAGCAGTTATTACCCTACAGTTGAAAAATTATATCCTTGAATATTCTGTTGTGGCAAGTATGCATCTAGTAGTTGTTTAAACATCTGTATGGACTCTGATAAAACCATTTCTTCAGGCAGAGAATTCCACATCCTGATTGTTCTTACAGTAAAAAAAACCCTTTCATTTGCATTCGACTAAATCTTCTTTCTTCCAGTCTAAACACATGACCTCGTGTCCTATGTAAAGTCCAGTTTGTGAATAGATCAGCCAGTCAGCCATACACATACACATTGGGTCAGACAGTGTTTGAATATTGACTGTCTCTCTTGTTTGAATATTGACTGTCTCTATTGTCTTTTCTGCTTCACTCCCTGCACAGAAAAAAGGAAACCCATAGAGATCCAGGTTTCAAACCCTGTCTGACCCAACGTGTATGTAGATGGCTGAAGGATCCTGTCATATGCTTCAATAAAAAAATTTTTTAATGAACAAAATAGAATGTATACCGTATATATTATAGCTTTTGCACTCCTACCTCCAGCCAAGGTGATACCGGGTGCTCAGCCACACTGTGATATAAAAGTAGATAAATACCGGCACTCCTGGATTTGTACTGCACATCGATTTATTGTCACAAGTCAGTCAATGTTTCAGTTCCTAGCTTGAAACTTTCATCAGGACATTCTCTCTCTCCCTCTCTCTCTCTCTCTCCCTCTCTCTCTCTCTCTCTCTCTCTCTCTCTCTCTCCCCCTCTCTCTCTCCCTCTCTCTCTCCCTCTCTCTCTCCCTCTCTCTCTCCCTCTCTCTCTCCCTCTCCCTCTC
>OW240924.1:21775131-21831480 GCA_933207985.1 Pelobates cultripes
TGTCTCAGTCTGTCTCTCTCTCTCTGTCTCTCTCAGTCTGTCTCTCTCAGTCTGTCTCTCTCTCTGTCTCTCTCTCTCTGTCTCTCTCTCTCTCTCTCTCTCTCTCTGTCTCTCTCTCTCTGTCTCTCTCTCTCTCTCTCTCTCTCTCTCTCTCTCTCTCTCTCTCTCTCTCTCTCTCTCTCACTCCCCCCTCCCAGTCTCTCTAAAATGTGAAACTCCTATTGAATTCCTGCCAATTCACACTTTAGTGAATAATCCTGTGTGTTTTCATCCAGTGATCTGAGTTTAAAGATGACACCGCACCTAGAAACCAGACTTGTTCTTCACCACTATCAGGTTTCCATTGCCTTTTTTGTTTTCACCCTCGTTTCTTTCTATGTTAATTGTATCTCTCTGTGTCACTGTCTCTCCCTGTCTTTGCTGTGTCTTATCTGTCTTTCAATCAGACTCTTGATTCACTAGAAAAAAGTCTCAGCCATTCGAAGCCACAACAGGGAACTGGATTTCTAAATCTAGCTGTAAAAGCTGAACCCTGACATTTAAAGGGACAGTGGCACTTGTAATCTTAATTGAATTTGTGACATGGATGCTGCAGTCTTGTTAATAGAAACCTTGCTATTTTTTTGAGAAACTCCCATTTCACTTTTTTTTTTTTTTTTGCCTTACCAATCCCTCTAGTGACTGTCGAGTTAAACAGCTTATAGAGATATTTATTTATATAAAAATAGATTTAACAATTTAATCTGTTTACCTCCTGCGTGACCATGTAAAATATTCTGACACTGTGTACTGTGTGCTGTGTGTGTCTCCAGTGCTTTTGTATGAGAATCGTTGCGATGCGGAATGCTATGAATAAAAAATAATTAAAAAATATATATTTTTTTTTTAAACTACAAATAAAAAATCTAAGTTTTAAAAGGTGTTAGTGACTGGTGTGTCCCTTTTTAATAAATGAACAAGCAAAACGACGTTAGAACTGTTTAAATCTGGTCAAAGCAAAGATTGCCAAATAAACGCTATTTTTGGAAGACTCCATTTCACAGTTACATAAACTGATATCCTTACAAGATTGAACACCCAGCAAAATACATAACAGCAGTGTGTGTGTCAGTACTTTCTGTACATTCTCATACCCTCACATTGTGTGTGTGTGTGTGTGTGTGTGTGTTCGTTCCATACCGGTGTCTCAAAAATAATCCAGGTCTTCTTGGATTAGCACGATAAGGTAGAAAACTTCACTATGACATTGCTGCACCTCCACACCATGTGTCCTATTGAATGGAGATTGCAAAGGCTTGCAATCTCATTAAAGAAAGCCTGCAGCCAGTGGCAACTCTAGGAACAAATATTGGGGGGCAAAAAAAGATTAGTGGCGGGGCACTAATAATTTCCCCCACTAAACCATTCCACAAAAAAAGTAACTAAAAAAAAATATGCATGTGCAAACACAAACCTATTCAAAGGTTCCAACATTTATTTCATTTTAAATCCTTTTTATTATAGCCACAATACCTATGTTAATTTCAGTTTGCCTCCTTTTATTATGCCCACATCATGCCACCTTTCCAACGTGTCACACCTCCGACAGCTATTGTAGTTTACCTCAATTTTATTATGCCCACATCATGCCACATTACCCACTTCCCAGATATTTTCAGTTTGCCCCCTCTTTATTATGCTAACATGCCACATTGCCTACATTTAATTGAGCGTGACTCCTTTTATTACGTTCACATCCATGCCACATTGCCTAAATTGTGTTATGCCCACAGCTATGCCAATTGCCACTATGTCCACATGCCACTGTTTCCCAAGATAACATTTCATCCAAACACAAGTTGGTGATGGGGAGCATTGTCACTTCCAGTGTAGCACTAGTAGCAGTCTCTCAATTAGTGGCTGTGGCTCTTCCTCCTCTCTCCCAAGGCTCCTTGTCTGACTCTAGCTAACTATGTGCTACTGCCTCATCTCATTGCTGCCCAAATACCGCGGCCTTTCGTGGTCCCTCCTCCTGTGATGTCTGTCTTCTGCATCCCAAGTGCTTGCTGCTGTGCAGGTGGCCAGCAGATGGATGCGCTGTGCTCTGGCCATTGGCACCATGTGGAAGACTACAGCCCAACAGTGGTCAGTGTCCGTGACCAGGTGGCAGACTGAGCAGTGCCAGTGGCACGTTTACTGACTATCACTGGGTCTGCCATGGCCAACCTATGTGCTCAGACAGACCCAAATATTATCAGTATACCACTTTACCATTGTAAGGTTCCAAATTCAGCGGGGTGAGCCTGGGGGACAAGGAATAATCCAGAAAGGGAAATTTCCTGCCTTTGGTCCCCTTGTAGCGACACCTATGTAATGACGCAGGCCGTAGTTTGGAGACTCCTGATGTAAATCATCATACTGTAAAAATCTTGATTTGCTATAGTTTTATAGCTTGAGAATTCTCCCAAAGACTGAAGAGATGTTTCTTGGTGTCACCTTTGCCCAGTATCCCCTTAATACCACTTTCGTACTGTACCTTAAACTTGATGCAAGCTCTGATAACTCCTAAACAACTGTGTTTGTACAAACAGCTCCTAGTGTATTGGCATCAATGTCCAGTCGCTGCCCATCACCCCCTAGTCAGATTGTCTAACATTGCGTTACTATTGATATTCATTGATGGCTTTGGACGTTTCCTTGGTTTGTGTGTGCACTGATCGTTCATCTTAAGGCTGCTTGCAAAATGATTACTTGGTCAATATAAGCTATACATTAAGAAAAATGAATGAAATGCTGACGACGTTTAAGATCAGTTCGATAATATGAATTATACCAGGAAGTAGAAAATGCAGAAGTACAATTCGTAGTTGAGCATTTGAAAAATATGGTTTTGTATCCTCCTCATTGTCAATTAAGCCAAAAATCTCACCCAAAATATACAGGGTGTGATATTATTTTATAATTTTTTGAGACCATGTACATATTTAGAAATGATGTATGGTTTAGTATTTTTTTTTTTTTCTATAATTTCTGTATGGATTTAAATAGACCCATCTCTCTATATTTACCCTATAATGTTAAAGCAACCATCTAGCCCCCCTTGCCTCTTTAAATATAGTAAAAATCTTACATTTATTCCAGACTGCTGCTGATCTGCCTGCTTGGCTGACCTCATCAGAAGTGATTTATCAGCCAATCATAATGGTTTCCCATTAGATTGGCTGAGACTGTGAAGGAGGCAGATCAGGGGCAGAGCCAGCACAAGTCAAACACAGCCCTGGCCAATCAGCATCTCCTCATAGAGATGCATTGAATCAATGCAACTCTATGAGGAAAGTTCAGTGTCTTCAAGCTGAGGGTGGAGACATGGACTGTCAGTGCTGCACACTTTGCAGCCCTGCCCCAGGAAGCACCTCTAGCAGCCATCTGAGGAGTAGCCAGTGGAGCTATCCCTAGGCTGTAATGTAAACAATGCATTTTCTCTAAAAAATAAGTGTTAACTGCAAAAAGTCTGACGGGAATGATTATATTTACCAGAACAAATACAATAAGCTGTAGTTGTTCTGGTGACTATAATTTCCTTTTTTAAATAAAACATTTGCGTATTATACGCCCAATAATTGATTGTGATGACTCTGAAGTTCGAAGTACCACAAATCCATATCAAGAAATAAATTCTTGCATTCTGAACCACTGTAAATAGAGGGGCAGTTGTAGGTTAGACAGAGTGGGCAAATCTTAGTCCCTGTCATATCCAATGTTTCAATTAAACTGAAAGTTTCTTTTTGTTTTTTGCCATTAATCTTAATAGAATTGTAAGTGGCTTTATCTGCCTTTCTGGCATTCAATGATTTTCTGCATAATAAAATAACATTATTTAATTGAAAATAAATCAACATTGAATTTGGCAAGTTGCTCTGAACGCAATAATTAAAATTAGACTTGGCTCTTTGACAAGTACAATGAGGATTTTTTTTTTTGCAACAATGACGGAGCAAATGGTTAGCATGGGGGAGGGGGAGGGTGCACTTCTCATATTTAAATACCCAATTGCATAGCACTTTAATTCTTTCTAGTCAGTTAACCTGTATGTCTGTCTACCAACGCATCTATTTCGTATGTGTACTTGTTTCTAATGCTGATGTTGGCAGGTGGATTGTTAAAATTGTACTATGGGCCACTAAATTATTTTTTTTTGCCCCCCCCCCAGTCCACAAGTTGCCGGGTGGGGGATCTCCCATCATTGACCTTTTTAGAATATCTCTCGGAATGAACTGAATAATAGATGTTGTTATTGCCCAATTGATGGTTCTCACTTATCAATCTTGGAATTATGAAGGGTAACCCTGGCAGGAATTAAAGGGACACTAGTCACCAGAACAACTATAGCTTATTGAATTTGTTCTGGTGAGTAGAATCATTCCCTTCAGGCTTTTTGCTGTAAACACGGTCTCTTCAGAGAAAATGCAGTGTTTACATTACAGCCTAGTGATGACTTCACTGGCCACTCCTCAGATGGCTGTTAGAGATCCTTCCTGGGTCATGGCTGCCTAAAATGCATCCAAACATTCAGTATCTCCTCCCTCTGCATGCAGACACTGAACTTTCCTCATAGAGATTCATTGATTCAATTAATCTATATGAGGAGATGCAGATTGGACAGGGCTGTGTTTGAATCATGCTGGCTCTGCCCCTGATCTGCCTCCTTGTCAGTCTCCGCCAATCCTATGGGGAAGCATTGTGATTGGATCAGGCTACCACTTCTGATGATGTCAGCAGACTGCTTGTTTTTCTGAGGCAAACAGCATGCAGATCTACAGCTTCAGGCTTAAATACAGTATGATTTTGCTATACTTATGGAGGCAGGAGGGGCCCAAGGGGGCTAGATGGTGGATTTAACACTATAGGGCATGGGTCCTCAAACTCCGGCCCCCCAGATGTTGCTGAACTACAACTCCCATGATTCTTTGAATTACATAGATAGCCAGAGAATCATGGGAGTTGTAGTTCAGAAACATCTGGGGGGGCCGGAGATTGAGGACCCATGCTATAGGGTCCTGACCCTATAGTGATCCTTTTAAACTCATGACCATATGGTTTAAAGAGGCTTTGTAGTCAGGGCATTTACCAACTGAGCTAACTCACCATCTGTAATACACAGCTATATGTCTATTGCTGTATCTGTTTCTGTCTCCTGTGTTTTATTTACCTTTCCTGTATTATAATGACAAGAATGGAAATGGTGAGAGCCAGTATATTAAATGTAATATATGGGGGAAAAAGCCAGGGGAGGCGGTTTTTCCAGTGCAACAATTATTTTCTAACACGGAGCTGATTTCAGACTCAACAGGAAGTTTGACGTGCGTTGCAGAAGACTCCCCTCCCTCAGACTGTGCTGTAGCAATCTGTACAGTTTTTCCAGTACATATCTGCTTGAGTATGTTACATTTTTATTTTTTTTATTTCTTATTTCTGTTACTAATACATTTTAGAGACTGTGATTTCTGTTATTTAGCCATTGTTCCTTTTAACATTTTGCTTGTGAATTTGGGGTGCTTGTCCTAAACATTCTTGTTTTTGTGCCCCTACTAGGCTAGAAAGATGATCCGCCGCGTCTTAGAACGCCCCTGCACCTTGGCTATGCTTATTGGTTTCCAATTTGCCTTCATGGTCTACTTTTCTTTTGGTGGCCTTCGAAATCTGGCTTCCATTTTTGGCCGGTCCACGGAGCCCAGCTTTGACTATTTGCACACCCATGATGTCTACACCAATTTGACACTACTGCAAGGATTACAGTTATCGGCAGCACAGCCAGGAGAGCTAACTCCAAGATGTCCTGAGAGGTCTCCATACCTTGGTAAGTCAAGAAAGTATGAAAGGTCGTCTTCTTCTTCTTGACTGTAACAAGTGATAACCTATTCATTATATCATAATGATGTATATTCCATAATGTGCCCCTTGGTTCAAATTATTATTTAGCTCTAATCCATTGATGGTTGGAATACTTAAACTATATAAACAGAAATTGACTCTAGATTTTAAGGTCACTTCTCACACATACTTAATTGCCCATCCCATAATGTTTATATACTACTTGGTTATCAGTTCTCTTGCTTTTCTCAAACAGTGGGCCCCATCTCAGTGAGCTTCAGTCGCATCCCAACCCTTCAGAAAATTAAGGCAAAAAACCCCTTTGTTACACAAGGCGGCAGGTACCACCCCCCAAATTGTGAAGCTCGCCACCGTACGGCAGTGATTATTCCTCACAGGAACCGCGAGACCCACCTCAGACATCTGCTCTATTACCTGCACCCGTTCATGCAAAGACAGCAACTCCAATATGGTATCTACATCGTCCATCAGGTGAGCTTTCTAGGGGAGCTCTGCTCTATTTCTACAACCAGGATAGAACTTCTCTCTGTCTCCTTCTCCCTTCCAATGTCTGCTCTCACAGTTAAATCACTGACAAGGGGTTTCAGGGCTCCTGCATCACCTTCATAGTACCACCAGAACCAAAAACTGCTTTTTGTTCTTTCAGTCGGGGAACTCCACATTTAACCGTGCCAAGTTACTAAATGTTGGGGTGAAGGAAGCCATGAAGGATGAGGATTGGGACTGTCTGTTCGTGCATGATGTGGATCTAATCCCTGAGAATGATCACAATCTTTACACATGTGATCCTTGGAACCCTAAACACGCCTCGGTTGCCATGAACAAGTTCAGTTACAGGTAGAGAAGAAGGACGTGCTTATACTACTCCCTCTTGTTCTTCTTTTCTCGTCTCCTCCTGACTTACTGACAGTGTCTCTTTACAGCTGTCATCTTGTTCCTTTCTCTGCCCCCGCTCTCCATCTGTCTCCTTCCATCTCTTTCCGTATATTGTAACCATCTGCTGTTTCTTCTATCCTGTCTATTTCTTTGTTCTTCTTACTTCCTTAAATGTTTGTTTTTTCTTCCTTTCCTTCTCTCTCTCTGTACTTGGTTTACTAGTTCCTTCATTTTCTGCAGTTCTTCGTTCCTCTTCATTCTGTAACATAAACTGACATTAAAAATCTCAAGCGCTCTCTCTCTCATACGGTTTGCAGCCTCCCATACCCACAGTATTTCGGAGGGGTTTCTGCCCTTACCCCAGACCAGTACATGAAGATGAATGGGTTTCCAAATGAATATTGGGGCTGGGGTGGAGAGGATGATGATATTGCCACCAGGTGAGTCCTTTTATTATTTATTTTGTTATTGTCCTACGTAAATACGTTCAAACTACTGTATAAACTTTTTTTTTTTTTTTTTGCCCCAGTTCTGATTAATATCTATTAACAACCGTTGAATGGAATAACAAAATTTAAAGTAGGACTGTCCCTTCCCAGAATTAGGAATATGATGTTTACTTATTGCCTATATTTAATTTAAAAAAAAATTATAATAATTTTGTGATGGTAAAAAGACAATTTAAATGTATGAATCCATACTGCTGTATTTATCTATATTCTGGAACAGAGTGCCCCAGTTTTGTCTGTTGTCAGTCATTTTGTTTCTTTTCTAATGCAGTGTGTGCCCTGTGTCCAGGTTGAACTGTGTAGGGCCATTGTAATGCCGGTTGCCAAATCTTAATGCTTTTTAAAAGAAAAGGGTTAACTCAAGTGAATTTCAACCCATCCCCTTTAAATATATCTTGATTATTCTGTAACTTTAGTTCGAGCTAAGGTGCAGCAGATGGTATCAACAGGTTTGCGTAACTATATCTGCTTACAGGAACTTTTACAGATATAAATAAAAGTTCAGGAAATTGTTTTGCAA
Source organism: Pelobates cultripes (assembly GCA_933207985.1). NCBI lineage: Eukaryota > Metazoa > Chordata > Amphibia > Anura > Pelobatidae > Pelobates > Pelobates cultripes. The sequence continues at coordinate 21,782,908 of OW240924.1, forward strand.
GCTGTTACTTGGCTGAAATCGCTGTCTGTATCTGTCATTTCATCATTATTTTTTCTTTTTCCATGCTCTCATTCCTTACATTTGGACCTGCATGCTTTACTTCTGTTCATTTGGAATGGTGTTGTTTTCACTTCATCCCTTCTCCCCAGAGTTTTGGTGGTGGTTTTTCTTATTTATTTTTTATTTATTAGTTTTAAGTCAGCCAACACGCTGCAGGTAAGGTTACATATGGACGTTCTATGACTTATAAATCTTCAGGGTGAGTTGTAGCTTCTAGCAGGGCATTATGGGTGATGGCTAAAAGAGGACAGGGCATTATCGGTGAGTTATGTTTCAAATGTTGGGTGCTATTTCACACACACAAAAAAATAATTTACACCAATGTCATGCACTGGGATGTTAAACACCATAACATTGGGAATGAAAACACTGCAGCTAACTGTTTTGCCTTGTAAATTGATCAAATAAATGACTTGCTTACCTTTTTCCAGGACAAGGCTTGGTGTGCACTGCTCACCTCTCCACCTCCCGCATTGTCATCGAGGAGGCATGGCCTCCTCTGCTTTGGTCCAATCCAGTGATCCTTATAGAGGAGCATTGAGGACCTAATGCGCATGTGTTCCAAGCGCCGTACACTTTCAGGCTGTCATTATGACCGCCACTAGATATGGCTTTTAACCCTGCAATTTAAACTTTGCCGTTATAAATTGTAGTGATAAAATGACGGGTCCACTGCACTCAGACAACTTCATTGAGATGTTCCATTAAGAGTTTAAGTGTGTGTGTGTGTGTGTGTGTGTGTGTGTGTGTGTATAAATGTTAAAGTCGTGGCCTCTAGTTTTCGGAGCTCATATTTACACTGTAAAGATTTTCTGAAGTGCAGTTAAATATTAAGCTCATAATTAGGTACTTTAAAGACAAATTGCCAACTATTTATTATTATTAAGTAGCTGTTACTGATAACATGTAAGATATTGCTAGTTTTAGTGCTTAGTCATACATATTCCAGAAAACCTTTTATACTGTGTGCTAATCGGTCTCTATAAAAAGTGGCAGCAATTATTTTTGGTACACAGGCCTCACCCATACTTCACTGATATGCTTTCGGAATATTTTGGATTCTTGTGCTAATCTTTCTCCACTTGCACACTCTGTCAATACTCTAAAGTGCTTGTGATGTGGACCATGCAATACTGCGAGTCATAGTCCTTTAAATCAGGGGTGCTTAAAAGGTAGATCCCCAGATGTCTTAAAACTACAGCTTCCATGATGCTTTGTATGCCTTTTAGAACACGTTAGAATGACAAAGCATCGTGCGAGTTGTAGTACTACCACATCTGGGGATGTACCTACTGGGCACCCCTGCCATAAATCATGTTTTGATAAGGGTCCGGTTGCAGATTTTTTGAAATGCGCCCCTTTCTGATTACACGGCTTTAATGTCCCACCTCGTTCTGACTTTTTTGATCTTTGGCACTGGACAGGGTTCGTTTGGCTGGCATGAAGATTTCTCGCCCTCCCATATCCGTTGGCCACTACAAGATGGTAAAACATAAAGGAGATAACGGCAATGAGGAAAACCCACACAGGTAAAATCCCTGGCAGGAAGCGTAAGGGAATACCCTAAAACACGGGTTACCGCTTTGTGAAATACCAGGGCAGTTAATCAATGGCACGTGAGTCAACTCACCTGATTACTACTATTTTTGTTGATGGGAAAATTTGTTGTTCCTGTTTAAATAAAATGCTTAAGTCTTTATTGGATAATAGGTAGCGTTTGTTTGGTTTTTAGTGTGTCCAGTAGCCAGGAGAATGAGTGAGTAAACTAGTCACGTTTTACACTTTTTGCTGACGCTCCTTTTGATCTGAATAAATGTTTGAATAATATGTTGGTCTATTGAAACCTTCCACAATTTGCAAAACATTTGATCAACTTTAGAATGAAATATATTGATATAAGAAATGAATGAACTGAAACGTGCAATATTTAGCGTCCTACTTTGTCCTTGACATTAAACCGTTTGATTTAACCTGAAGAATGACTCTTGGATGCATTGGAAGGTGAAGGTTAGAATCTCTTGGTAATGTTCCCTCTGCATTGAAGAGATGAGTTTTAGGTTTTTCTGTTGGAATTCAAGTTGTGCCCCTGGCCATTCTGAAGAATATTGGATAATGAGATGATGGGTAGGCAAAGTGTGAATTAGGTTATTTGGCCATTCTGGTTTTCTATGTAGGTAGGGATATGTGGCTCTCGTCCTACTAGAAAAACAGGATGTAGATTTTTTTTTTTTTTTTTTTTTTCTAGTTTTGGGTGGTGTAGAACTGTATTTCCGGAAACGCAGGTGAGGCTCAGATCATTCCTATCAGTTCTATCATGGCATGGGTGAGTCTAGAGATTGGTGGAATACTGGTCAGGCAAGAGTTGTAGGCTGTACAATGAAATGGCCTGAAGGCTATAAGAAACAAAGGAGTTTCTGGAAGAAGGATTTTAATTTAGGAGAGGTGCCAGATCCTCTGCTTTGAAAGCAATAAGTGAAGAATAAACTTTTTATTGTTTGTTTTTATGCTGTGATTATTTCCTGATTTTGTCAATCTAGAAATGTGTTTTTATAAAAGTTTTTTCAGAAAAAGAATACACATTAAAAGCACAAACTCTCAAATACTAAAACAAAATGATTTTGTTTGTCATTTTTATTTTTATAAATGTTTTTCCAGAACCCCAATATAGCATTATACCCCCAAGTACACTCTTCTCCTTTAAATGGAAACTGAAGGCACCCAGACCACTTCCACTTGCTGAAGTGGTCTGGGTGCAGTGTCCCTATTGCACCTAGTGCGGCAATGTTCACAATGCCGCAGTAAGTCTGTCTCTAGTGGATATTTTCCAGACAGGCACTGGAGGCGCTTCCTGGCTGTTTATGTTTCTGCTTATGCAGCTCTGGCTTTACCCCCCCTTCCTTGCTCCCCCCCAGTTCGCTGTGACTCACACAGCCTGCATGAAAAAAATTGTTTAATTTTCAATCAGCTTTAGAGGTTTTTATCTCCTGTGCTGTAAATTAAGCTTTATTTATGTACAGGAGGCTTTTGCAGGCTGTAGCAAGCTATTAACAGAGCAGAATATAAGGAATTCTAAATTTAAACATAATTTGCAATAAAGGAAGTGTAAACATTAGATGACACATCACAGGAAGTGTTAGGAAGGCGGTGCATGTCACATTTAGGGAGGTGTGCCTAGGGTCCATAAACAAAGTGAGCTGACTCTCTTAAATGGCAGAGAATTGATGAGTGAGACTGCAGGGGGATGATCTATACACCAAAACTACTTCACTAAGCTACAGTTGTTGTGATGTCTATAGTGCCCCCTTTAGCTTGGCATTATACCGTGTCACGCTCATTCGCAGAGAGTGATCAGCTCACGCTCTGTCAGCGAGTACAGCAAAAGTTATCTCAGTGGAGCGAACTGGATTTTCCAGGAAGGATTGTCCAGAAGTAGAGGGTACAGGTGCTGGACAGTACCCAAGTTGATAAGCTGTTCTAAAATGGCTTGACTACTTAAAGGACCACTCTAGGCACCCAGACCACTTCAGCTTAATGAAGTGGTCTGGATGCCAGGTCCTTCTAGGGTTAACCCATTTTTTTTTATAATTATAGCAGTTTCAGAGAAACTGCTATAATTATGAATGGGTTAAGCCTTCCCCCTAATCCTCTAGTGGCTGTCTCATTGACAGCCACTAGCTTGCGTTTCTCACTGTGATTTTCACAGTGAGAGCACGCAGCGTCCATAGGAAAGCTGTAAATGCTTTCTATGACCGCTGAATGCGCCGCAGCTCTTGCCGCGCGGCGTATTCAGCCGGGCGGGCAAGGAGGCGAGAGGAGGAGGAGCTCCGCCCAGCGCTGGAAAAAGGTAAGTTTTAACCCCTTTCCCCCTTCCAGAGCTGGGCGGGAGTGGGACCCTGAGGGTGGGGGCACCCTCAGGGCACTATAGTGCCAGGAAAACGAGTATGTTTTCCTGGCACTATAGTGGTCCTTTAAGCTACAGCAGCTACAGAGGGTTCCGTTAATGTTTAGTGATGTTGTTTGGGACATACATGATCCCATTGTTTCCAGCAGTGAGTGGGAGTTGCAGTTTCATTATAATTGGCAGCAGGTGCTATTCAGCAGTGTAGTTCCCACTAATCTTAGGCAGACTGGATCATGCATATCTCAGATATTAGCACTACCCAACTGCATGGATTTGTAATGTATAATTTCCATTCATTAGGACAATGGGCACATCATATACAGTTTTGTGTTTTGTTTTGTTTTTTTTCTCCACCTGTTCTAAGTAATCCTAAATCTCTCCCTTTTTTTTTTTTTTTTTAATGTCTAAAATAGGTTTGATCTCCTCATAAGGACTCAGAGGATGTGGACTCAGGATGGGATGAATTCCCTTGCTTACAAATTATTGTCTAAAGAACTGGAACCATTGTACACAAACATCACTGTGGATATTGGTGTGGATCCCAGGACACAGAAACCTGTTAGGATGCGTGGACCTACTCCTCCTGCGATGATCCACCACAGTAATGACTCTAGTAGCAGGACAACTGAAGGAAAGCCAGCAGAGGTCCAGTCTCCATCCAGACATTCAGGATCAGAAAGCGTGCCTCCAAAATTTTCTCAAACTGCAGTAAACCAATCCATGGGAGATGGTTTGGATGTAAAAAAGACTTCAGAGAGCGATGATGTAAAGGGGAAAAGGGAAGATGACCACATGGCCGGTAAATTTGCACTCCAACACATGCAGCAATCTAAAGTCTCAAGCAAGAAACCGCTCGTGAACAAAAATCTAGACTCCAGAAGAATCGCACCAAGGGCAGCTAGGAGGTCATCCATGATCTCAAATCTTCGTGTCGAGGCAGGAGATTCTAGAGAGAATCTGGATATCAGATCATTAAACCGTACTTCCTGGAACAATCCTCATGGTCTAGAATCAAACAAAGGTGCTAGACTTTGAGAACCGTTCCAGAGCATGGGATCCAGAAATGTAATTGGGCAGCTTGTTTGCCCCTCCTTATTTAATCTTCTTTTTTTTGGAGTACTAATACGTGGGCATTGCAGAAATGGTATGGGTTGGGGTGGGGGATTTGGCCATCTTGACGATTGAGACTCCCAGGAATGTTGTATATGCTGGTTAGTCTAATGCACCTGCTTGGTGCTTTTTGATGACTTCATACAAACAAATGCCCGTCTTCAGCCTTTTGAGACCTTTGGACATCTTTCATGTCCTACCTTTACCAGAGGGCACTCTTCCCTGTGGACTGCATGGGATCTGACATGAAGAACCTGGCGGAGGCTGATGATTTTTGTTTTTTATTTAAGCAACGATTTGTTCAGAGTGCCTCACTACTGTATACAAGTAATGATATTACTGTGAAAATTTGCCATTGGGCTGGATGGTATTGTGGCACTGTTACTGTGACTTTTTGTACCTTGTACTACTCCTATCCTGCTCCACTGCAGCAATGCTCCCTGTGGCTACAAGTATTGTACATATATATGTATATATGGATCTATTTTTTAAAAGATAATTTATTCTGTGCTGTGCGCGGTTCTAGAGAAGAATATAAGAGGGGGTGAGAAACGTTGCCTTACGCCAGTCTGTTTGGCGTATAATCTCTCTGAAGCGGTTACGGAATGTGTGCTTGAATCAGTATTTAAATTCAACAATTTGAAGTTTTTGAATATATATTTGCTACTTTTTTTTTTTTTTTTTTACCAGATATCTGCCTCGTTATGTCGGTGGTCGTTACATATGATCCAGAGGGGAAATTTTAATTGACTCCTTCTGTTTCTGTGTACAGAGCTATTACATAGAGATTTTTAATTTATTGCACGTCATAGTGTAAGAATACTGAGCGTTACCGAGATGCTTTGTTTGTTTTTTCTTTTTCAAGAGATTTGATTTATTGTATGTTGATCTAGTTTAAGGTGATGACACTTACCTAAAGTGTCATTATCTGGAATCATGCAAATCATTTCTTGCACCACAAAAAAACACAAACAAACTTTTGGGCTCGCTTAAATCTGGACTAACTTCTCTAGAATTTAGGAGCCGGGCTCACTAGTTAGGTGTTGGCTAACTTTTTATTTTTTTATTCGAGACAAACCTTGCCATACTCTCGTACATTCTTTAAGTTGCGCTCTCACACAAATTTAAAAAAATAAAGTAAGTTTAATAATCACAGCACTGAATCATTAGCCATGCTATCCTACAGGTTAGCAACATTATAAAATTAGCCACACACAATTCGACAATCACTCACATACACGCGTATAGAAGTGCCCCGAGCGGCTGTGATTTCATAAGGTATGACCGGGAAAGCTGTGTCTGTCACATCACACAGAAACAGGCACTTACCTACCACACAAGGGATAGTGCTGGACATTATTTGAAAACAGACAACAAAAGTGTAAGAGTTTCCCTTTAATAATCCCCCCTCCCTCCCATAATTATGAGCTTGGAGTTTCCTTTTAATAACTCACCACAGTATAGCTAACTGTCATCTAACCTACACTGTGCATAAAATGTGAGAGCCTGTGGTGTCCTTTTTTTTTTATAATATAACTGCCCCCAGCATATTAACCTAACCACACATTGCTAATAAAGTTAAAAACGTCCAGCATCTCTCAAATAGGATGATGCCTCAATAAGCAAGTATCTTTTTTTTCTTTTTCTTTCTAAATATAAAATGTGTCACAATGCAATAGGGGGGGGGAGCAAACGCATTTTGTGCCTAGGTGGCACTTCTTAAAAGGATCATTATAGGGTCAGGAACACAAACATGTATTCATGACCCTATAGTGGTCCCCCTAAAGATAGTACAATCTTACTTATATTCAAGTCTGAAGATGCCAGTGAAGTCTCTACCTCTGCCTGTGAAATTCCTCTGACTTCATCAGAAGTGGTAGCCTGATCCAATCACAATGCTTCCCTGTAGGATTGGTTGAGACTGACTAGGAGGCATATCAAGGGCAGAGCCAGCATGATTCAAACACAGCCCTGGCCAATTAGCATCTCCTCAAAGAGATGAAGTGAATCAATTAATCTCTATGAGGAAAGCTCAGTGTCTGCATGCAGAGGGAGGAGATACTGAAAGTTTGGATGCATTTTAGGCAGCCATGACCCAGGAAGGATCTCTAACAGCCATCTGAGGAGTGGCCAGTGAAGTTATCACTAGGCTGTAATGTAAACACTGCATTTTCTCTGAATAGACAGTGTTTACAGCAAAAAGCCTGAAGGTAATGATTATACTCACCAGAACACATTCAATAAGCTGTAGGTGTTCTGGTGACTATAGTGTCCTTTTTAATAGACACACCCAGTAAAAGAAACAGATTTGTAAAGAGAATCAATTGCTGCATCACACCAAAACATGTGGGAGCATGGCGACAAAAGCAGCAAATGTAAACCGTACTCAAATCTACTTTACTCAGTGACCAAGGTCTAATCACGTTTATTTTCCTTGGTATACCTAGGAGGGGATAGTAGTGGCTAATAATTATCCATCACTACAGTTGTACAGAACAAGACTGATGCAGTTTTGGCAAAATAAAGTTGTGAAGCTTTTTCAGAACTGCTCTGCAATGGTTTAAAGGTTCCCCTTACTGCTTGATACATTAAAGTGACTTGCAACCAATCTAACACTGCAACGATGTCACCGGACGTCTCCTACTCTATATAGAACAGGGGTGCCCAAAAGGTAGATCCCCAGATGTTATAAAACTACAACTCACATAATGTATTGCATGCCTTTAGAATGGCAGCGCCTCACAGAAGCTGTAGTTCTTCCACAACAGCTGGGGGTCTACCTTTTGGACACCCCTGAATTTTCCAAATAGATGCTCCGGCGAATCACTGACCGCTCTTGCAGGTCTTCTCAATATTTAGATATTTTTTATTATGGTAAGTGAAAAACTTAATTAGAGAACATCGCTAAATGCAGTCCATTATTCTACTTGGACACAGGCAAACAATCAAATGACAAACCCGTTTTAAAGGCCTTCTTATACACAAAATTTTTAAAAATTCTGTCATCTTGTTTTTCAAATTAAAATAAAGTGCTCAAGAAACCAATTTAGATGTGTTTATTTTCATCACGAACAGATGTCAGTTTGCGTTTGCTTACATTCTTCCCCCAAATTATCCAAATCACACACTTTTTAATTCTTTAACTCCAGCTGGGTTTGGACAGGTCTGTATTGTTGAGATGTTTGTTCATAATAGGTACAGTGACATAGATCTGGTTGTAATAGGATTATTTAAATTAGGATCCAGTATAGTATTTACGAACAGGGGGGAACCTCCTGGCATTTAAAAAATAAAATTAGGGGTGACTACAAATATACAGGATTGCTTTAAAAAATATTTTAAAAAATTCTAATTATTTTGGCAGATTGGAGACTTTGCCCAAAACAATTGAATGTAGAGAGAAGTTTAAGAAATGTTTTATCCTTTTTATTAAAATTATTTTAAAAAGCAAAAAATTATCACAATAGGGAGATCAAAAATAATATGTATGGTGAGAAACTTTATATAAGAGAAAGGGGAAAAGGCTTGGCTCAGGACTATTTACCTTGGCATTCTTCCTCTCTCATTACGATATTTTGCCGTTCTTTCGGCAGACAGATATTCCAACATGTCTATAAAGCCTAAGAAGCTGCAGGTTGACTGAGCCGTTATCTATTGATAAAATTAATCTTGATAGAAGCGGTCTTTATTATAGCAACCTTAATCTTCTCAGACGATAGGTGCCCACGAAGGCACAGCACATGATGCTAGATCGTCTAAAATACCGCTCCATATTATTGCTGTATAATAATTAGCTTAGAAATTCAGTTTATTAGAATATTAGGCACTTATTAAAACACAGCTTAGTTTATCTACCCTATACTAGCATCTCTATTAAAAAATATATTATTTGCATTAACATCTGGATCACTATGGCTCTAGCTAATTAGCTGTTCCACTGGTTAATTAGCCTTTTATTATTTCTTTGAATATATTCGTGACTGTTTAGCAAACTCAACGACATTTGGGCATTACATTTAAAAACTAGCGTGGCTGATTACCAGCACTAATGAACTTTATTCAGAGATAGGCAACCTTTGGCACCCCAGATGTTGTGGACTACATCCATAATGCTGGCAAAGCACCATGGGAGGTGTAGTCCAAAACATCTGGGGTGCCGAAGGTTGCCTATGCCTGCTAGTTTATCAGCTAATTTGAATCTTGGATATCTTTCCAGTCACTTTAACAAATACCCGACTGGCTACTCTCAGAAAAAGCAACACTTTGGTACATATGTTGCTATCTTTGTTAAATCTGGCTGATTTTCAGCAATAGCACTATACTCCTCTGTATATAGAATTTTTACCCCTTTCGTTTTTCATAAAGGTTCTCATCATACATATTTTTGATCTCCCTATTGTTTGCTTTTTTAAAAATATCTTTAATAAAGGATAAAAAAAATCTATATACTCAATTGGTTTTGGGATCAGTCTCCAATCTGCCAAAATAACTTCATCTGAGGGTTATTCCCTCCTTTTTCCCACATACCAAGCTTATCGAGGTCCCTGTATCTCCCCATTTCATTCCTAATGATATGAAATGTCACTTTATTTATATAATGCTGCGATTAAAGCGGTACTCTCAAAATTTGCAAAAACCCCGATGGTGACATCACTGGTAGGGGTCCGGTGCGGACGGGTAAAAGGGAGTTTTAACTCCTCTTTGGCTCCTGCCCCTAGACAAAGCCAGGTAGCTCTGCACAGTCGTTTGTCGTCCCCCACCCCCCTAGTGAAATTACAACACAGTCTAACAGTATTGCATAAAGATTCCATCTTTAAGAAACTCATTTATATGGAAGGGAGTGTGACAGTGCTGCTTTAATATGGTCATTTATAATCTTAGACTTTTCCTATTAACAAAAAAACAGGGCCTTGTGAATATTTAGAGTATCAGATATACAGGGTTATTTACTAAAGAGATAATTTAAAGGAAATTTAAATAGACTAAGAATTTTTCGAATTCCGCTATTTAGACCTTTTAATAGAAAATTCACTTTGAAATATCTTCAGTGAACAACTGTGATCGTGTGGATGCTTAATTGACAATGTTTTAGTCCCTGATGTCTGCAAAGACAATGGCAAACAGCGCTTCCATGCTGTGACCAGACTGTTAAACATCTTGCACTCACAATCACATTAATGCTATTAAATAGAGAAATGGGAGTCAGGACACTTGGGGTGCATATTTTGTTGCTCCTGCTGTTGCCTGGCCTTGACCTCAGAACTGCTCTGCAATGGTTTAAAGGTTCCCCTGACTGCTTGATACATTAAAATCTCAAAGTTTGTTGAAATCCATTCACTCATTCAGTGTTGATGGCTCTGTGTGAATGAGTTGACCAGTAACACAGGACCATGTCTTTGGGCCAAGCCAGGCTACGATTCTAATCTTTCGGCTTGCCAAAGAGGCGTTGTACAGATTTTCTGGCATTGTAAATACAGTCATTAACAGAGACGCCCTCGTACGATGCTCCAATGAGGCTGAGTGGCAGATTGTGGTGCTTGATAAAGTGGAAGATGCTTTCTGCAAAGAGAGGAAGAGGTGGTCAACCACATCTTTTAGTCCAAGCCATATCTACCTAGACCTCAGTCTTCCAAGGAGCGAATGTGCCTACAGATATTGCTTTCATCTTTCTAATAACAATGCACTAATTTCACAATTATTAATGTCTGTTACATGGAATACCCAGAGCGGGCACTATGATAAATGTGATGGCTGGTCCATACCTGTCCGTTTATAGTGCCCCACTGTATACTGAGGGATACAGGTCTGCGAAGAAAAGAACAGCATTTAGTTTTCAGGTGTAAAAATAAATGCACAAAGTCAATCTGGATCAATTACAACAATCCATTTTAACACCACCCCCACCACGGAATAGGGTAGGTGAGATAAAAAAAGTCTTACATTTTTTCACTAAATGAGAAATGTCAAATCCAAAGTGAATTTAAAGTTTAAGGCCGAAATAGCCAAACTGGACGGTTTCTCTAATTCATCTAGTTTGGCTTTAGAAAGCCCCAAAACATAATGATGCAGTTATGGTGTATGGATCATGCCCCTGCAGTATCACCACTCAATTCTCTGCTATTTAGGAGTTAAATCATGTTTGTTTGTGTAGCCCTGGGCACACCTCCTCTGGCTGTGACTGATGCAGCCTGAATGAAAAAAAATTAGTTTCATTTTCAATCAGCACAGTGTGTTTAATTTTTGAAGTTTTTAGCTCCTACTCTAAACTTAATTAAAAACGCAGGACACTAGCAGGCCATTAAAAAAGCAGGAGATAAAATATACATGAAACCAAAATGTGCAATAAAATGTTTAAATATTAAAGATTTCTCTTCACATGTAATATGTAAGTCACATGCAGGAAAGGTGAGGCTAGGGCTACATTAACAAAGTGAATTAACTCCTAAAGGGCAGAATTGAGCAGTGAGACTGCAGCGGTATGTTTTATACACCAAAATCACTCCATTAATCTAAAGTTGTTTTGGTGCTAATGACATTCCTTTAAGTTATAAATTCACTTTGTGTCTTGCCCTCCCCTCCTACGGGAACTTTTTGAAGGTATTAAAAGGACCACTATAGGAACCCAGACCACTTCAGCTTAATGAAGTGGTCTGGGTGCCAGGTCCAGCTAGGTTTAACCCTTTTTTCTATAAACATTGTTTCAGAGAAACTGCTATGTTTATAAATGGGTTAATCCAGCCTCTAGTGGCTGTCTCATTGACAGCCGCTAGACAGCTTCCGTGCTTCTCACTGTGATTTTCACAGTGAGAAGACGCCAGCATCCATAGGAAAGCATTGTGAATGCTTTCCTATGGACTGGCTGAATGCGTGCGTGGCTCCTGCCGAAAAGGAGAGCTCCCTGCCCGGCGCTGGAGAAAGTGGTAAGTTTAACCCCTTCCTCTCCATCCAGCCCGGCTGGAGGGGGACCCTGAGGGTGGGGGTACCTTCAGGGCACTATAGTGACAGGAAAACTAGTATGTTTTCCTGGCACTATAGTGGTCCTTTAAGTCTCCTTGAAAACACGCACTTTTAAAGACCACTCGGTACTTTACTTTAACACGTCACCTTGTTCAAGTTTACGATGGTTCTGCTAGGCGTCCCTTGAATTCCCAACTGTTCTTTTGCCGCTTCTTTTGCCAGATGCAAGAGTTTTTCTGCAGAGACTGTATCAGGGTCACCCAAGACCCTTTCAAACCAAGCGCCTCCGAGCATCACCTTAAGGACAGAAAACAATACATTTGACAAGTTTAACTTTATTATCCTGTTGCAAAGTTTTGTATGGATTTACTTTATCTGCTCCGTTACTACTTCATGCTATAGAGCAGAACCTCCTAATTTCTCCAGTATCCATCTCTGAACCATGCTTCCTCTCTTTACTGAAACAATAAAGTTTTATGATTAATAGCGTAAAAAACATGAGCCTACTTTAACTCCAATAATTAAATGTGATTTCAACACTCCAAAGCAAACCACACACACACACACACTTACTGTAATAATTACCATTAACATGCCTGTAAAACGGTAAAGCCCTCCATAAACCATTGCTTTAAAGACACATTTCATTATTACTGCCAAGGAAGACTTGTGACAAACCAATAAAAACCTTAAAAAAAATAATACAAACACTCCCTTTAAAGTGACACTTAAAGCACCATAGAGCTTCTGTCTCACTGTCTGATTGGAGTAGAGATGGGGAGTTGTGCCTGTCAGACTCGGGTAAATCAAATGAACCTGCAGTAGTGGTTATGGTGCTTGGAGTTAGTTTTATTGCTCAGTGGCGGTGTCTCTTAAAATGTGTTGAAGGGAACAGTCATATGTTGGGCTTGAATCAGATTGATACGTTAGCAAAGTTAGCTACGGGTTGTGATTTTTTATTTTTTTTAAATTCTTGAAATGGAAAACAAAAAAACTGATTAGATTTGATTTATTTGATGGCTTGCGGTCATATCATGTAACTGATTCTGGCGATGTGTACGTGAGGAAGATGAGGTAATTTTCAGCATGTGTATGTCCTGAACACTGAAATGCTAGGGAGGTAAGTATTTAATATTTACCTCCACTGTACGTCTCACCCCAATGCTCTAATACTGTTCACTGGGGTGAGAGAATGACAAAGTTACATTGGAATTTTCCCAGATGTCAATATTCTAGTGACAAATCTATACAATGCAGTTAGATCCTGCCAGTTGTGTCATCACCTTCCAGTTAACAAGCTAGTTCTCCCCAGGGCATTTCACTTACCCTTTACTCCAAAATGGACTGTGGACACTTATCAAGAATGAACGCTCAAATAGTGCCTGCAGAGACAACTGCAAAAGGTCCAGAGCAGCAACTTTCTAGATTACAGTGACCCATATCTTCTCCAAGTGTAGCCTAATCCATAGCACTCACAAAACTCCTTATTGTAGTAAATTAAAAGCCAAATTACATAATTTAAGCTTGACTGGAGCTAGGAGTCAGGGTAGCAAAGAGATGTGCAAGAAGATACTGTGACAAACTCCTCTTTATAAGTACTAACAAGGCGTAATAGTGGGACCTCAGACTGTGGAGATGTTCACCATTTAGAAGTGTAAGTGGATTTTAGCATGGCAAAACAGATCATTACCAGTAAGTGTCCTTGAGCAAGACACCCAACTATATGTAGGCCTAGCTCAGATCCTCCGAGTGTGAGCTCATTTGAGCAGGGCCTTCCTTACCCTTAAATATTCCCTATCATTTTAAAAGGTTGCGAAATAAGTTGCTACCACTTCGATGGTAATAATAATTTAGCACTTTGTCCAAAAATAGTACCTGCTCTGCCATAAACTCCCTCAAGTGTTTCAACGGTTTCTTTTTTAATAAAACAGTTTACTATTTTAAGGGAAACCGATTCTGTTACTTACTTATTTCCAACGCCACCTTCGCTCCCGACGTCGGCAATGGCCGTGCTTGCATGAAGATTTATAGGCTTTCCTATGGAGTTTTGGGTGACGCTGGACGGGACGTCTACGCCTGCATAGCGTGAGGACATCCAGCATCAGTTGTGCGACCAAAAGTTGCCTTACAGTCCAGAAGTCCCCCTTGTGGTGGTCTAGTAAACAGCCTCTAGAGGTGAAAACTAATCATTGCAGTTTCCTAAAAACTGCAATAATATTTGCACAGTTAAGTGACCTGGGACACTGTACGCAGACCACTTCAATGAGCTGAAGTGGTCTGGGTGCCTAGTGTGTCCCTTTTAATAAGGGGTTTGTTTTTTTACTCTAGCATTTTACCCCTGTCAAATGGATACTTTAAGAATCATATCCTCTACAGAACAAGTTCACTGACATTTCAAAGCAGTCAAAAGATTTTTGAAAAGACAAACATAGGGACTACTTTGACTTTTGGTTAAACCTGAATTTGACAAAGCTTGACAAGAAGTGGTGCTAGCAACAGCTGTTAAAACGGTCATCTTAAGATTTGATCCTATAGAGGAGATACAGCAACGTGGGATGATCATTTTGGCCTTCTTTGGGCCCTGTCAGCAAGGTGTAGCTGATACACTTCTAGGCATAGTAAGTATGGGTCCATGTCTGCATTACCCTTTTAACTTGGGGAGAGCCAACAAAAACAGAGAATGAGAATTCTAAGAACAGACAAAAGCTTAGAGAAACACGGTAGATTGCCCTTCAGTAAATCCCAGCTCAGGTCTCAAAATAGTTTTTGCTCACTTGTGCCTTGGAACTGGTGCTTTCTGTAACGGCACATCAGACCGATCCCACTCATAAGGTCCAGTACTAAAATGCTGGCAAATTCTCTCTCAACAAGAGATACAGCAACTATCGTTTCAGCCTTCTGTGGGGCTCGTCAGCCGATACCCCTCTAGGCACAGTAAGCACGGGTCCATGTCTGGATAACCCTTTTAACTTGGGGAAAGCCAAGTTGAAGCCTGGCAACAGAAACATAGTATCAGAACAATTGTTCAGGGTTGAGTATCTCTCGTGCAGAGATAACTTACTGACATTTCAGATCTGGACTGCCCTTACAGGTGGGATCAGTCCAATATGCAAATGGTAAAGGTTCTCTCTGTAATTGCATGAGTGATTAAAAAGAAATGTTTGAGACCGGAGTACTGAGTTCTCATTCTCAAAATACACTAATCAATATACTGATAACATTTATTATAACTGGCAAAGCATAACATTTCTTTAAACAAACACTTCGTGTCCAGTGTAAGCCAGCTCCAATGTCTAAATTGCTTGGAGTATTGCCACCCAGGAGAGCCGAATTCTGGACAGGACAGTGATTGGTGAGCGAACAGCACTGAAAACAAACAGTCATTTTACAGGTGGGTGCAGCCATTGTTTAAAATTTTCTACATCGTAAATGTATTCAAGCAGTAAAAAGAGCCTAAGAAAGATTGTGAAAAGAGATTACACATACAAATAAAAATAATGTTATACACAACTATTAGGAATGTACTCCTTCAAAACTCCATAAACAAAAGGATTATAAAAGGGAAATATTTTTGCAGAACTGCTGTAATTACCGTGAGTCTCGTGGACTTTGATCCCCTGCGGTTATGTTCTGGAAATGCAAGAGAATCGTAAACGATGCCCAGTAAAACAGGGTCTTCAAATGATGGGATTAGATGTCCGAAACCCTGAGAGGCAAAATAAGCTCAGCTGAAACAGAATCCATAGTTAAACAATCCTGGGTTCTATCAGGTCTGTTTTATGCTTTTTTTTTTTTATAAATTATTGATGTCAACTTATGTTTATAGTGATTATGATACCAGTGGAAAAGATCCATGTCAAGACACTACCCATCTACCGGTTATTAATTAATGTCCGAATTCAAAGCAAATTTCGAATCAAAAGATCATGAATTCTCACATTGAATAATTAGTACACCAGCCTTGTGTATTGATCATTTGTTTTACTTTTAAAGATAGAATTTTTTATTTTGTTCTATCACAGCATACATGTTATATTAAACCAGGCTTGGGACAAGAAAAGGTAAACATTTTATCAAAAGAATTTAGTTTAAAAAACAAACAAAACAAAAAAAAAAACAGAACAAAAATACCAGTCCTAACTAAGTGACACAAAGCCAGTTCTTCCTAAAGACTAATGTATTAAGGGGTCATTCCTGCCAAAGGTCAAAGTGCATTAATGACCGATCAGTACTTCTAATAAAGACAACGATTCTTACTGAAACTGGCATGACATCTCCATCATATTCCAAATTCACCACAGCCACCGTGGCTGATGAGATCTTGCTGAGATCGGCTGCCATAGTTTTGGCAAATGGAGGAAGCAACTGGCTTAGAACTGCGGAAATATAGAACAGAATTGAGTTATGTTGACATGCAGGTATGGCTAGAAAGGCTTTAATAACAAAAGCAATGTTATGAAGAAGATTATTAATAAACATTGGCATAACAAATGGCACTGCTAAAGGATATGTTTAGACGATAATAGGTGCAAAAGGATAATAATTCGATAGAGCTAGAGAAAAAGACATATGAGGCCCGTGCATAATCGCAGGGAAATGGATGGGGCATGTTCTATTAAAGGACCACTCTAGGCACCCAGACCACTTCAGCTTAATGAAGTGGTCTGGGTGCCAGGTCCTTCTAGGGTTAACCCATTTTTTCATAAACATAGCAGTTTCAGAGAAACTGCTATGTTTATGAATGGGTTAAGCCTTCCCCCATTCCCTCTAGTGGCTGTCTCATTGACAGCCATTAGAGGCGCTTGCGTGCTTCTCACTGTGATTTTCACAGTGAGAGCACGCCAGCGTCCATAGGAAAGCATTGAGAATGCTTTCCTATGTGACCGGCTGAATGCGCGCGCAGCTCTTGCCGCGCGTGTGCATTCAGCCGACGGGCGGATCGGAGGAGGAGAGCTCTCCGCCCAGCGCTGGAAAAAAGGTAAGTTTAACCCCTTTTCCCCTAGTATGTTTTCCTGGCACTATAGTGGTCCTTTAACAAAAGAAATGTTTGGCGGTCTTAGCCTTGTTATGTCTCTTATATTTTTCGTGTAAAACAAAAATCTACCAGGGAGGACAGAGATACAGTGCTGTAGTGGATGATAGATACACTTCATGTTACTATGTTGCAGTAAGGGGGTGCAAAGATTGTTAGCTTACTGTTATTGCAAATACCATACAATACTGTTTTGCACGGTGTAACAATATTTTACAATGTTTTGATGCATCATGTTTTCAGTGTACTGGTCTGCCTTGGAATAAAGAATTAAAAAAAAAAAAAAAGACAAAAAAAATTGGCATATATTAAAACAGGAATTATCCCCAATAAACCACACGTTGTATTTAGAGGGGCACCCAGCTTTAAATCCATACTGACAAAAAATTATACTAAAAACCACTACTCCTTCCTCATGCTCCTCCTCTTTTCTAACTAAACCAAAAGTTTTTTTTTAGAATGTAACAAATGCAGTCTGCAAAGTACGGATGATACTATTAAGTTAAAAAACACCTCTTTTAAATCATCAATTAAACAGAAAACATATCCTATAAAATATTTTATCAACTGTAATACAAAGAATGTAATTTATGTTGGCATGACTACTAGGAATCTTAAAACCAGACTGGCAGAACACTGCCAGAATATTTTAAAAGGTTATGAGACCCATTCATTATCAAAACATTTTTTTTAAAACACGAAAAAACAAAACAAAAAACAAACAACTTAAAAACTTCTTAAATGTATAGGCATAGATATATGTAGTGTCCCATAGAGAGGTGGAGATATAAAAAAAGATTTTAGGGAGCAGAGAAATGGAATGGGTATATAAATCAAAGACTCTTGCCCCATAGGGTCTAAATATAGATTTTGATCTTTTAAATTTTTTATAATATCTATTATATATTTTTTTATTAACAGTGTTTCTCTTATTTTATTTGTATTTTATCTATCTTATTTAAGCCCTTAAGGACCAGACTTCTGAAATAAAAGGGAATTATGACATGTCACACATGCGCGTCACTTGATTCGCTTTATACTTTATTTTTAGCATATTAAAACCTTGTTTTTGTAAATAATATTTATAACCACTTATAACCCTGGATATATTTAAATAGCTTATTTAATATCAGCATTCATTTTTAATTATGTATCTTTACACTAAGATTTTGATGATGTCATTTTGGAGGAAATATTCAAATTCCAATTCAATTAATGTACCCTATATATAAAGTCATGTATGTTAGGTTTATGTTTTTACTATTTTCTACTTGAAGAAGCCTGTTTAGGCGAAACGCGTCTAGAAAAGTATTTTTATTTGTTACAATAAAGGAATTTTTGGCTCTGAATACCTTGGCTGCCATATTCCTTTCTTTTATTTTTGCTTTTAACCTGACTATATTGATGTTCATCACCTAAAAGAAGCAAAGAATCCTTAGGTGGGTATTACCACCCATACGCTATACAACTGTGAGTACATTTCATACTTTTATCTTTCGATTTTAATAAGATACAGTGAACCACACCGCTGTTGGACTACTGCATTGCTATACACATCCTCTAGCTGGTTACACTCCATATATCCTTGAGTGGGGATCATTACACTTCACGCATTCCATACCAGAGCTGGATTTTAGCTCTGGAGATTGTGAGTAGTTCCTTATTGCCATAATTCCAATATCTAAGTGTATCTACCTACTGGACCATTGGAGTTCCGTCTTTGTGTTTTTTTCCCCATAAGTTCCATTGAATTAAAAGTCCACACCCGTGACGATCCATCTAATCTGCTGTTCTACAAGAATTTTCCCTACTACTGTGGATTACACTACATTGGACTAGTGTTAAGTTATTTGGACTTTATCTTATTATCCACTTGTGTATATACTATCTTTATTACTACTTTTTAAGGCGCACCCTTTCCCTTTTTTTCTCTGTTATGTTGACATGCAGTCTGTGCCACAAAGTTGGTTTTTTTTCGGTGCATGCTGAACTGCAGTAATCTAAAACTCAAATGACAAAATTTAGGCAATAACAGATAGCTAGATTTGGAGAAATTCTTCAACTTTGCTATAAATCGTAGCTTGTCTATTTTAGTGTTAATTAAAATTCAGTTTTGCCCAGGACAATTTGGTGACTTGCGAATAAACTCCTTTGTACGGATGAGGATTTGCTTGAGTTCTGAGGTGTACAATGCAGAGGCGTATGTCGTCGCTTTGTCGATGTATAATAAATGTTACCTTTTGCAGGGAGAGAGCTGAACAGATGATCGGCTGTAATGCTGCCCTCTGGTAGTAGGATCTGCCCAGCAAAGCAACAAACAAATTAAAAGAGAAGAGGATCTGGCCCACATATCACATTAAATCACCCCCATGCGGGTACCTTCCATCGGTTGTCCGCAGTCCTCTCAAGGGCTTTCACTGGCGTGTTCTTGTGAACTTCTACCCCCTTCTGTTTTATAAATTCCTCCAGGGCTTCTGAGAGAGTCTGTAATCCATCCTGCAGTGACCATTGACTCCACTTCTCCTGTGTGGACCTTTTGATGAGCTCAGAGTCCGGCTGAGGGCGCTTATCTAGGAGAGAATTCAAAGCACCGAAAGAATTAACAGATCCCAAACTGCAGCTCTCTGTACTGAATGTTATGATCTGAAATATTCTCTATAGAATATATATATATATATATATATATATATATATTTTGGTCAAATAATATATAAAAACTGTCATGTCCAATTTATGTAATCTACTTTTTTTTCCTTACAATAAAAACAACTGAATTACTAAATATTTTAAGTTATATTTTGCTCTATTTTTTCAAAATCTATCAGATTAGGTGATTTCTACTGTCAGATTGCTTTATTTGTGAAAAAAAGGGTAGTGTTTACATTGCTCCCTAGGAACACCTCCAGTGGGCATCTGGGCACAGACGTTCAGGTTCTCCATGGAGACATTGAACTTTCCACATAGAGATTAATTGATTCAATGCATCTCTATGAGGAGATGCCGATTGGCCAAGCTGGCATTTGGCCCTGCCCAGCGTCCTTGACGATCTCAGCCACTCCAATGCTTTTCTTAAGGGAAAGCATTCAATTGGCTGAGGTCAGCCAAGAAGGCGGATTGGGGGGTGGGGATGGGGCAGCGCCAGCAGACCCACGTGGCGCTGGAAGGTAAGTTTTCTTACCTTTTAAGGGGGGCAAGCCACCTAAATGGTGGCTGTAACACTATAGGGTATTCCTTTAATCTTTTTAATATGCATCTGACACAAGACGCCTACCTCCTCCTGTTGCCATTCCCAGAATGACGGATCTCTTTTTGCGTTCGGCTTCATATAAGAAAGGGAAACAAGCACGCAGACTCAGAGCTCGAGAGTCACCGGCAAACACCCCGCGGCACAGACTGTCTATCACAATGTCAGCGAGCTGGAAGGTGAGATAAGGCATTAAATAGTTAAACAGAACAATTACAGAATGAAGAATTAGCCATCATTAAAGGACTATGATAGTGCCAGGAAAACAAACTCGTTTTCCTGGCACTATAGTATTAATAGGTCCCCCTCCCGCCGGGCTGAAGTGGGAGAAAGGGGTTAATCCCTTACCTTGCTCCAGCGCCGGGCTCCCTTGGCGCTGGGGACTCTCCTCCTCCTTCCGACGTCATCGGCTAAATGAGCATGCGCGGCAAGAGCCGCGCGCGCAGTCAGTCCATAGGAAAGCATTCTCAATGCTTTCCTATGGACGCTGGCGTCTTCTCACGGAAAATCACAGTGAGAAGGGAGGAAGCGCCTCTAGCGGCTGTCAATGAGACAGCCACTAGAGGCTGGATTAACCCATATGTAAACATAGCAGTTTCTACAGCAGGCAGGGTTAACCCTAGATGGACCTGGCACCCAGACCACTTCATTGAGCTGAAGTGGTCTGGGTGCCTATAGTGGTCCTTTATTGCAAGACTTCCTGGACCACAGATAAGCCCCAGCTACAAAGGAGTCTCTGCAGTGACCGGCTTTATTGTATGCACAAACTGTATACAGTTACCAATGCAGACAGGGATTCTGGGTAATAACTAGCATAAACCCATAATTATACAGCATAAAGAACCAAGACTGCAGCCAGGAATTCTGGTAATCATCTGTCTCATCGCATAAATCACAAAGCACACATGTTCCAGGGAAATCAGGGATTCTGGGTAATTACTTGCCTTAGTCCACGATCTCCAAGCACACAACATAACCACTGCAGATAAGGATATTGGGTAATAACTTTCCTGACACCATAATTGCACATCATAAAATGCCACTAATGAACCTAAGGATTCTTGGTTTTTTTTTTTTAAATAAAACAAAACAACTTGCTTTATACAAAACATAAGGTTTGTTGACTAAATAACAAAATGTGGTTAGTAGACAGCAAAGCTATAAAATATTTATACAAATTGGGGTAAAAAAAAAAAAAAACCTCCCCCCCCCCAAATAAACCCCAAATTGCGTTTTGCAACGTGGTCAATAAACCACTCAATCTATTGAATGCCCTTACTAGCCACCCATAGGATACTAGCAGCTAGGTGGACACAAATTGAACCTCTGCTCTTAAAAAATTTGATTTTGAAGATCGAAGACAATGGTCTTATGGACAAACTGACAGCCAAGGTCAGGCAATCCACATGCTCTTTCTCCAAAGTCTGGGTTCCATGGAAAAACTATAGCTCTAATAATTTTGCCTTCAGCCTCGACCGGGTGTAGGGGCATCATGTCATTGCACTTTCCCCCCTCACCCCCTTTCTTCCTCCTCCTCCTCTTCCTATTCTCTT
Source organism: Pelobates cultripes (assembly GCA_933207985.1). NCBI lineage: Eukaryota > Metazoa > Chordata > Amphibia > Anura > Pelobatidae > Pelobates > Pelobates cultripes. The sequence continues at coordinate 21,804,765 of OW240924.1, forward strand.
CGCTATCTTGTCGTCATTATTTACTTAGCTTTCAGTTTATATTTTTGAGTTTCTGATATACAAATGTTTGGGAGTGTAGGATAGTAGAACAGACAGCCCAATGTTTAATATTATTGCTATACCCAGCACTGAGTCCAGACAGGTTTGTTGTGGAATTGTGATTTTCAAATTGTATTTATATTACATTCACGGTGCGGCGGGATTCTGTCGGTGCCGCATGGAAACTCAGCGGTCACACCGACAGAAATAATAAATACTTACCTTGCTTGCGGAAGATCACGACCCGACCTCCTTCCGTCCTGGTCCCCAGCGCATGCGGCGTTCCTGGAGACGCCGGCCGCTGCAGTTTTGGTTTTGAAGGGGAAACAGCCTTTGCCCACATTAAAGATGGTGCTTACGTGCGTGCGACGTCACGTCATAAACCTGCACGCACGTTTTGGGATCAGAGGCCACATACAGCCAATTACAGCTCTAGGAGGGTTATTTAAACCCAAATTTCCTTTTGATCAGTGCGCTGTCGTGGTTTCCCTTGCTGGTTATCTGAGAGTGTGTTCCTTATCGTATTATTCTGGTTTTTGACTTCCCTAATATCTGGTATCTTTGACTTTTGGCTTCCCTCATCGTTGTGTCTCATTCTGTATCCCTGACCTTGGCTAGTATTTTGACTATTCTTGAGTACATTAAGTCCGGTCTTTCTAAGGTCCGGTGAGACGTTATCCTTAGTCCAAGGTGATACTATTTCTGCGTGCTGGATCAACTATAATCCTGACAATTACCATTGCTCATTTATTTGTGAATCTCGGCTCTTATTTTATTCCTTTGTATTGGTCTTCACAACTGTATTAGGTTTCAATACTGGTCACGCTATCCTGCCTCTCAAAGAATAATAATAATAATAATAATAATAATAATAAAATAAATAATAATCGAAAGAAAAACCAAACAAACAAACAAAAAAACAAACACTGCTTAGCAGCGCTAATTTTGTTGACTAATAATTTTACTAAAATGTGTCGACTAAAACTCAATTGAAAGTGAATAAACTGCCAAGTGTTAATTAAAATGTTAACAAACCTACTAGCTGCTGTATTTCCTACGCAGTCTCCCCCCACTGAAGTGCTTTAATCTATCCGCTCAGCTTGTCATTGCTGCTAAAGCGATCAGAGCTTGTCAGAGCCCTCCCAGGCCTTGCAGAGAGAGATAAGGGCTCAAGGTCTGTTTCTTTATACAGAGACAGGCACCAGGAGGGGATAAGAACCCTCAGCCAATAAGATTTTATGGACACTGACAAATTATCTTACCTCTTTGCCAAAGCGCCTTGTGATAAAGTCGTGGATACTTTCATCCTCAGTGCTACCTCTGGGGGCCACAAAGTCACGGAGGCCACAAGTGAACAAAGGCTTGGTAAATGGAGGGATGGTTCGTAACACCCCACTTTAAGTAAAACACAAAAAGGAAACATGAAAAATAAAACCAAAAATGTACATTCGCAGCGTGATATTCAAACAGAATATACACATATATATTTATTGTGGGCATGTTCTTTGGACCTGACGTGTTCCCACTAGTGGGGAACCATTGAAATAGCGTAGGGACTCCGTTTGGAAGCTGACCAAACACATTTTTACAGTGTCATTATTTCTCAGAGAGACGCAATGGACGGCCAGATGAAATGCCTGGAACACAGACATTTTGAACACTGTTTGACAAATATAGGAAAAAGCAAATGAATATAATTTCATACATTGACTGGACATTGGAAGTTACAAATAACTAGTTGCGTGCTCACTCACCCTATACTGGAAGGCAGTTTGTGTAGTGTCTTGTTGACATATAGGTAACGATTCTTGGAAGCTGGATGGTTCCTCAGGACTGGGAGAATTTTCTTCTCCAAACCCAACTCCGATACCTGGAGAACATGTAGTTATCAAGACGATGCACCCTCCCCTAGTTAGGCAAAGTCTTTTACCCCACGTATACAGGGCTCTGCATGATACAACCACAAGCGGTTATAGATATGTCCTAACTCATGTTCTGGTCATCACTTACCATGCACAATGTGTTTTTGCCCACCACTCCCGCTGGTCGAATGCCCCTGGGTCCATGTTCAAACGTGGCACCATCATCTGACCGCGTAGAGTGCATCCATCCCCCAAGCCGACTGCTTGCTTCCAGCAGTATGACCTGTTAGAAGACACGGAGCAGAATTGCATCATATATTCTGTACACAGCTTCAGCTCTGCTCAAAGGAAAACTCCAAGTACCATAACCACTACAACCCCCCAATGTAAGGATTCATACTCTTTCTAACAACTGACCTGGGGTCTATCAGGTGCCGCTCTCTGGCAGTGACAGATGGAAGCTCCTGCAGGGCTAGCTCTCAGCCAGTGAGCTAAGCCCTACGTTGCGGAGTTTAGCACATTAAAAAAACCTGAAGGACCCCATGTAAGGAGTTAAACCTCCATTGGGGAGACACAAGGGTGCTTCTGGCACCATAACCACTACAGCGTGAAGTAGTGATTATAGGGTACCTTTGTAGCAACCATATTGTCATATTTTTCTGTGTACATGTCAAAGAAGAAAGAAAGTAAGCAGTAATGTTTTTTTGTTTTGTTTTAAAGTTGACAGTACGATTCTCTATGAGACAGCCAATGAAAGTTTATTGTGTAACCCCTTAAGGACACATGACATGTGTGACATATCATGATTCCCTTTTATTCCAGAAGTTTGGTCCTTAAGGGGTTAAGGATTGTCAGCTACCCTCTTCAATGACAGAGCAAGGGCTGTGCAGGTCCAGTGGGACAGAGCAAGTACATGTCTTACCTTTGATACAGTGACATCCTTAATGAGGTGGTAGCAGGCTGTCAGACCACTAATGCCCCCTCCAGCGACCACCACTGTCCTCTGCATCGAGAACTCTGCGCAACCTATATCCAACACAGACAGTTATTCTCAATGTAAATTAGTTACACAATGCATAGTACAGATGGCCCAACTCAATACCTAATAGGGCAGTGGGGAGACGTATGAAAAGTGCTCCAAGTATATGCAGAAGGAATGAAAACAACTATTTGATCCCAAAACAAAGAGCCATGATTATTAAACTGACTTTAACCCTGCAGGATATGCATGCTATATACAGCAGGGAGATTATTTCATGCACAGCCCAACCCCTACCATGCTGCATTTATATGTGTTCCATAATAACACTGTGATCTGGTATATTATGTTGCACAGGGCTTGTCCCCTAATTGCATAATACAATACTCAGCAATGCACATGTTTGTACTGAGATACATCATACATTGCTCAATAGGCAATGATTTATAATTAATCATGTTCTGTAGTCAGTATTATTCCTGAGATCCCAGTCCAGAAACGTGAAATATTGGAATAAACACAAGTTTACCTTAGCAGAGAGATAGGAAGCAGCTCTTTGGAATCCATGCACAGAACCTCCTACCCACATGTCAAGAATACTAAACCAGAGGGGTGTGTCTAATAGCTGGCAGCCAATCACATGGCAGGGACTGAGTGATTGACGTATGAAGCAGGAAGTGAATAGAACACTAGAGTCTGTCTGTGTACATTTAACCCCTTAAGGACCAAACTTCTGGAATAAAAGGGAATCATGACATGTCACACATGTCATGTGTCCTTAAGGGGTTAAATAAAGAATAAATGTAGTGCACAGTATCTGGCATTGTTATTGGTGATTGCATGTGGCTATTATGAGCAGGGAACTGGGAAACTGGAACCATGTTAATAATAATAATAACAATGTATCTGCAACAGGGATTTGGGACCTGAAGGTCACTGGTTTTCCTGAAAACATGGCCCCTTGCATAGAGGTTTTGGTTTAGTAGAAATTGATCATGTTGCCTAGGCATTGCTAATACTGGCTGAAACTTTTAGGATTTGCTTTGATCTCAGCTACTGTAGATGAAGTTGTATATGCACGCACACATTAACTGGGTTATTTGATAGGCTAAAATAGGCTAATGGAAAATTGGGATGACTTGGATAGGTTTTTTTTCGAAAACGGCTGTTTTGTCCTAATATTTTTAATTCAGTATAATTTTCAACATTTCATACTTTAGCGAATGATCCCAAAATCGCAAATTTAAAAGTGAGTTTCAAATTTCAGGGCAAAATAGGCCAATGGAAAGATTCACCAAGTCAGCTATGTGAGCATTTGGGCTTATTTGGACCTAAACTTTGAAATTTACTTTGAATTCGTGACATTTCATGCTTTAATGAATAACCCTACATTTGATGGGTTCTGTCCCATTGTCCTGCATCTGGGGACACCAAGCACCGTGCAAGAACACTCATAAAAGTGAGACATTAAAGGGACACTACACACACCTAAAACACCTTAGCCTGCTGAAGTGCTTCATGTGATAAGTGTGTGCTCTTTTTTTTTTTCAAATATTGCAGATTTCGATAGAAATTGGCACATTTGTAATTTAACCTTGTTACACTCCCCTTGCTGTCAGACAATTGATCCTGTAACCACTTGGTTGTTTAGCTCAGTGGAGCTAAACTAAAGAGGCAGACAGTGAGCTGCATTTAGAAAGTCTGTGATTGCCCATTTTTCCTGCTTCCAACACACAAAATTCAAGAACTGACTGTTCAGTTGCTTCCTAATATATCCTACTCCTTGATAGGTACCATTGTAATAATATAATTAATGCATTCACTTCACCTGTATGGTTTTCATGTTTTGGCTGGTCAGTGTATCTACTAAATTGTAAAAAATATTGGAGTGTTCCTTTATGCCCATGCTCAGACCGCTTCAAAAGTACTCTATGTATGGTCTGGCCAGAGTGGGGCAAGCCAGAGAGTTTGACCTCACCCAACTCTTACCAGGCAGATTTGCCCATTGTTACCATGAACGTTGGATCACCTGTCTCTCCCTGGCTGATGGGTAAAAGTATATTTTTGTGCTATGAATGTGACATCTATGAAGGATTGTGGGCTCTTAATGGATATTATATTGATATTATTCTAATTTGGGGGTTCTTTGCAAAATATGTACCACTATAAGCGGCTCTGTCAGTTCTCAGTATTTCATAAAGAATATATAAAAATATGATATACTAATACTGACTACATTGGACTTTTAGTGAAATTAAAATGCGATCCAAAAATACCATAACACAAAGTAGGGACCACTTTGTCTGGTGGTAAAGCCTTTGTTCAATCCCAACATTGGAGTTCAGGCATTGCCTCACTCAATGCCAAACTCGATCTGTGGAGGCTCCATAGACCTCAGTGTTGTACTCTTGCGGCTCCTGAAAGATGAATTACCAGGAGCTGAAGAGGATCTCCTGGATTAAGATGGCAGCAGCTACAAGGTACAACTTCGGGTAAGTAAACCTATATTTCACTGCACCCCAGGGCCTTTGTACCCTAATCAGAAAGGTCTCCTTTGGGGATCCTTTCAAAATATACAAAGATTACCCCTTAAGGACACATGACATGTCATGATTCCCTTTTATTCCAGAAGTTTGATCCTTAAGGGGTTAAAGGTATGTTTCTAATAATGCTACATATTCATTTTATATTTAGAGCAATTTGATGAGTTACAGATTCAACTGTGTTGAATTAGAACTTTTCAAGCAGTTTTTTTGCACTGGATGGTTGTTCCCAGCCCGTCTCCGCTGCTCCAGTTTTACCCCAAGCAGTGATGGTCAATAATGAACAATCACAGAGTGGAACCTCTTCCACTGGTTCTAGGTACCATAACCACTTCAGTGAGATGAAGTGGTTATGGTGTGTAGCCTATCCCTTTAATATGTGATGTGTGCACATTGCTGGGCAGCATTGGATAGACCTGCCCTGCATTCTGAGCAATCCCAGTGCTACAGGTAAGGAATGAATCATTCTGGAGTGATTGTGCAGCATTTGAATGCTGTATATTACAGAGCAGCACTTTCCATGTGCTGCCTATCAGCATGAAGTGATATCTGCTGTCCATGGAGACATGGTGGCAAACCCATCTCTTTATTAATGGCTGATAATGGCCAGCTCAGTACTGAAGGGGTTAACTACCCCAGGTCTCCATGACAACCTGTCAAACCGGAAGTGAGAGTTTACTTCCTGACACTAACAGGAAGTGATGTAATGTGCGGTTTGGACCGCCTAGTGGGCGTGACCTTTGTGGGCTCCTATGCTGTGATTGGTTTGCTCGTGTCGTGGGCGGGGCCGGGGACCCGGAAGTGTCCATGCTGGTCATGGCGGGCTGTATTGGGGACCCCTGTGGGCTGCTGTGTATTCTGCTGACTTACCTGAGCTTGGGCTATGCGGACTATGTCATCCTCAGGCATATCCTGCTGGCATCCTACACAGAGAGGTGAGGGTGCAGGGGGAGAGCTGGTTAAAGATGGTAAATAGAGGGAGAGGGGGTGGGCAGACTGAGGGAGACAGAGAGATAATAAGGGCTGGTAGCACATAGGAGGGAAGGAGAGGGTTAATGGGGATCTTATTGGCTATATAGAGGAAGGAGAGGGTTAATGGGGATCTTATTAGATATATAGAGGGAGGAGAGGATTAATGGGAATCTTATTAGCTATATAGAGGGAGGAGAGGGTTAATGGGGATCTTATTAGATATATAGAGGGAGGAGAGGGTTAATGGGGATCTTATTGGCTGTATAGAGGAAGGAGAGGGTTAATGGGGATCTTATTGGCTATATAGAGGAAGGAGGGGGTTAATGGGGATCTTATTGGCTGTATAGAGGAAGGAGAGGGTTAATGGGGATCTTATTAGATATATAGAGGGAGGAGAGGGTTAATGGGGATCTTATTAGCTATATAGAGGGAGGAGAGGGTTAATGGGGATCTTATTAGCTATATAGAGGGAGGAGAGGGTTAATGGGGATCTTATTAGATATATAGAGGGAGGAGAGGGTTAATGGGGATCTTATTGGCTGTATAGAGGAAGGAGAGGGTTAATGGGGATCTTAGATATATAGAGGGAGGAGAGGGTTAATGGGGATCTTATTAGATATATAGAGGGAGGAGAGGGTTAATGGGGATCTTATTGGCTATATAGAGGAAGGAGAGGGTTAATGGGGATCTTATTAGCTATATAGAGGGAGGAGAGGGTTAATGGGGATCCTATTAGCTATATAGAGGGAGGAGTGGGTTAATGGGGATCTTATTAGCTATATAGAGGGAGGAGAGGGTTAATGGGGATCTTATTGACTATATAGAGGGAGGAGAGGGTTAATGGGGATCTTATTGGCTGTATAGAGGGAGGAGAGGGTTAATGGGGATCTTATTAGCTATATAGAGGGAGGAGATGGTTAATGGGGATCTTATTAGCTATATAGAGGGAGGAGAGGGTTAATGGGGATCTTATTGACTATATAGAGGGAGGAGAGGGTTAATGGGGATCTTATTGGCTGTATAGAGGGAGGAGAGGGTTAATGGGGATCTTATTGGCTGTATAGAGGGAGGAGAGGGTTAATGGGGATCTTATTGGCTGTATAGAGGGAGGAGAGGGTTAATGGGGATCTTATTGGCTGTATAGCGGAAGGAGATGGTTAATGGGGATCTTATTAGCTATATAGAGGGAGGAGAGGGTTAATGGGGATCTTATTAGCTATATAGAGGGAGGAGAGGGTTAATGGGGATCTTATTAGCTATATAGAGGAAGGAGAGGGTTAATGGGGATCTTATTGGTTATATAGAGGGAGGATAGGGTTAATGGGAATCTTATTGGCTATACAGAGGGAAGGAGAGGGTTAATGGGGAATTTATTGGCTATATAGAGGGAAGGACAGAGTTAATGGGGATATTATTGGTTATATAGAGGAAGGAGAGGGTTAATGGGGATCGTATTGGCTATATAGAGTAAGGAGAGGGTTAATAGGGATCTTATTGGCTACATTGAGGAAGGAGAGGGTTAATGGGGATCTTATTGGCTGTATAGAGGAAGGAGAGGTTAATGGGGATCTTATTGGCTACATAGAGGAAGGAGAGGGTTAATCGGCTACATAGGGGAAGGAGAGGGTTAATAGTGATCTTATTGGCTATATAGAGGAAGGAGAGGGTTAATGGGGATCTTATTGGCTATATAGAGGGAAGGAGAGGGTAAATTGGGATCTTATTGGCTATATAGAAGGAAGGAGAGGGTTAATGGGGATCGTATTGGCTATATAGAGGAAGGAGAGGGTTAATGGGGATCTTATTGGCTATATAGAGGGAAGGAGAGGGTTAATGGGGATCCTATTGGCTATATAAAGGAAGGAGAGGGTTAATGGGGATCGTATTGGCTATATAGAGGAAGGAGAGGGTTAATGGGGATTTTATTGGCTACATTGAGGAAGGAGAGGGTTAATGGGGATCTTATTGGCTATATAGAGGAAGGAGAGGTTAATGGGGATCTTATTGGCTATATAGAGGTAGGAGAGGGTTAATGGGGATCTTATTGGCTACATAGGGGAAGGAGAGGGTTAATATGGATCTTATTGGCTGTATAGAGGGAGGAGAGGGTTAATGGGGATCTTATTGGCTATATAGAGGAAGGAGAGGGTTAATGGGGATCTTATTGGCTATATAGAGGAAGGAGAGGGTTAATGGGGATCTTATTGGCTATATAGAGGAAGGAGAGGGTTAATGGGGATCTTATTGGCTATATAGAGGAAGGAGAGGTTTAATGGGGATCTTATTGGCTATATAGAGGGAGGAGAGGGTTAATGGGGATCTTATTGGCTATATAGAGGAAGGAGAGGGTTAATGGGGATCTTATTGGCTATATAGAGGGAGGAGAGGGTTAATGGGGATCTTATTGGCTATATAGAGGAATGAGATGGTTAATGGGGATCTTATTGGCTATATAGAGGAAGGAGAGGGTTAATGGGGATCTTATTGGCTATATAGAGGGAGGAGGGGGTTAATGGGGATCTTATTGGCTATATAGAGGGAGGAGGGGGTTAATGGGGATCTTATTGGCTATATAGAGGGAAGGAGAGGGTTAATGGGGATCTTATTGGCTATATAGAGGGAAGGAGAGGGTTAATGGCTATATAGAGGAAGGAGAGGGTTAATGGGGATCTTATTGGCTATATAGAGGGAAGGAGAGGGTTAGTGGGAATCTTATTGGCTATATAGAGGGAAGGAGAGGGTTAATGGGAATCCTATTGGCTATATAGAGGGAAGGAGAGGGTTAATGGGGATCTTATTGGCTATATAGAGGGAAGGAGAGGGTTAATGGGGATCTTATTGGCTATATAGAGGGAAGGAGAGGGTTAATGGGGATTTTATTGGCTATATAGAGGGAAGGAGAGGGTTAATGGGAATCTTATTGGCTATATAGAGGGAAGGAGAGGGTAAATGGGGATCTTATTGGCTATATAGAGGGAAGGAGAGGGTTAATGGGGATTTTATTGGCTATATAGAGGGAAGGAGAGGGTTAATGGGGATCTTATCGGCTACATAGAGGAAGGAGAGGGTTAATGGGGATCTTATTGGCTACATAGGGGAAGGAGAGGGTTAATGGGGATCTTATTGGATATATAGAGGAAGGAGAGGGTTAATGGGGATCTTATTGGCTATATAGAGGAAGGAGAGGGTTAATGGGGATCGTGTTTGCTATATAGAGGAAGGAGTCTGACAGGTTGAAGGAGGGAGTTAGAGGGAGTCTGACAAATTGTAGGATGGAAGGGAGAGGTTAAAGGGAGTCTGACACATTGTAGGATGGAAGGGAAGGGTTAAAGGAAGCCTGACAGGTTTGTCAGAGGGAAGGAGAGGGTTAATGGAACATGACAGGTTGTAGGATGGAAGGGAAGGGTTAAAGGAAGCCTGACAGGTTTGTCAGAGGGAAGGAGAGGGTTAATGGAACATGACAGGTTGTAGGATGGAAGGGAAGGGTTAAAGGAAGCCTGACAGGTTTGTCAGAGGGAAGGAGAGGGTTAATGGAACATGACAGGTTGTAGGATGGAAGGGAAGGGTTAAAGGAAGCCTGACAGGTTTGTCAGAGGGAAGGAGAGGCTTAAAGGGAGTCTGACAGGTTGAAGCAGGGCGGTTAAAGGGAGTCATATGTTGAAGGAAGGGATTAAATGGAGTCTAACACGTTGTAGAATGGAAGGGAAGGGTTAAAGGGAGCATGGCAGGTTTGTCAGAGGGAAGGAGAGGGTTAATGGAAAATGACAGGTTGAAGGAGGGAGTTAAAGGGAGTCTGACAAGTTGTAGGATAGAAGGGTTAATGGTAGCATGGCAGGTTTGTAAGAGGGAAGGGGATGGTTAAAGGGAGTCTGACAGGTTGAAGGAGGGGGGGGTTAAAGGGAGTCTGACAGGTTGAAGGAGGGGCTAAAGGGAGTCTGACAGGTTGAAGGAGGGGGTTAAAGGGAGTCTGACAGGTTGAAGGGGGGGGGGGTAATAAAAGGGAGTCTGACAGGTTGAAGGAGGGTGGGGGGAGGGTTAAAGGGAGTCTTACATGTTGTAGGATGAAATAGGATAATTAAAGAGAACCCCCTAAAGATTATAGGAGAGGATATGATTAAATTATCCATTAGATTATGAGAGAAATAGATGTAATAGAAGAAATAGAGAATGTTTTAAAGGAGGGGAGGAAAGGGTTAAAGGGCTTATATGAGGAAAAAGAAAGGGTTAAAGGGCTGTTATTGGATATAAGAGGGACAGAGAGGGTAGCATGGAGTTTGCCAGGTTATAATGACAGGACAAGCGAATGAAGCTTTAGATTTTGTAGTAAGATAATCGTGTTCCATTTGTAGAGGACTGTTATGTTGTTTGGAATTTCACGGTGAAATTGAATTTGGAAAGTTACAAAGGTGTATTAGTGTTTGAAGTGTGACTGTTACAGGAGAGTGTCAGTGATTTCCATGGGATTTAAGATGTTCTAGAAGGGGAACGAGGTAGTTTAATAACATTTCACTGGTTTAAAGAGCTGTAAAATGGGTTCAATTACGCTTGAAAGACACGATGAGCCAATTTTGGTGTTTATAGAGTAAGAACGTAAAGGAAAGGTTTAAACTAGCTTCAAACATTATGGATGAGTAATAAGGAAAGGTGGTTTAAGCCATTATGCTGTTATAAAAGGAGAGGAAAGTGTAAAGCATTTCTGCACATATTTTGGTCACATGTCTGCACTAAAATTATAACAAGGGGTTCAGTTTGGGGGCAACGTGGAAAGAAAATGGGGATGTAGCTGATATAATAATTCTATTTTTCTTTTTAGGAGTATACTGAGATAGATTGACACCGCATTCCAGTGCTTTTCACATGAGTTCCATGAGTTTGACCAACATTCCATTTCCCCTTTATTTAGTTTCTGGTGTCCTGTTCATGCTGCTGGATTCAACGTGGTAGTGTTTATGCTGCTGGCATGCCACACAAGAGCTGTGTTCTCTGACCCAGGTAAATGCCAATCACAACATGAAGGACCTCTAAATTACTGGCTTTTTTTTGTATTATGAGATTGAACATGTTACAATCACGAGTACAGTTATTTCTGTTTGAAATGCAATGATAGCTACAGATGTCTCCCTCTCTAACTTTTGTATTTTCATTCTTCTGCATTTTACCTAGAATACCGGACAGACCAAGCAATGATAAATGACTTTATCAAATAGTGGCGCTTGCCAAATGGGTCATAAACCCCATCAGGGCTCACACAGTATGTGCCTATGAATGTATCTTTATTGATTAACATTCTGTGGTGAGAAATACGTAGGGGCTCTTTCTAGCACTAGACAGTTGATATGTTAGGTCATGCTACAGACATGCCAGTGAGATAGCTCAGTGGGCTAATGCATTATCAGTGGAATCTGTTCAACCCTTGGGTCTTAGGTTCAAATCCTGGCATGGTTGACTCAGCACTTCATCCTTCCGAGGTAGATAAAATGAATACCATTAAATTGGGGTTAAGGTAACATCCCGAGGATGGTAATAGTAATAACCCCTGGATGTTGGGCTAAACTAAGTTTTGGCTCCTCTCTGAACCTTGAAAACTAAGGTCAGAGTAATCTGAATGTACCTTTCCTGGTTAAACACTTTGTTATTATTATTATTACAGACATTCTTACATTTAGTTAACTACAGATGTAAAAAGTTATTACACTTTACAGTGTGTCTTCAATAACTGTAAATCTTCACTCTAGAATGTAAACTTAATTCACGATATAAAGGAGCTTCACAGTATGACTGCACTAACATAAGGACTTGTTACATAGCTTATGTTTTCACTTGTGATATGTAATTTTATAAAAAAATTTCTCTTGGCTGAGCTTTTGATTTAACTTTGTTTTCCGCAGGTACTGTCCCATTACCAGATACAGCCATTGATTTTTCAGACCTCCGTTCTAACACACCACGCAAAAGTGACAGGGTAAGAGGTGCTGATTTTACCGCCAGTCATGGGAAACGTGAGCAATGTGTTATCTTTTGTCGGTTGTTTTTAATTTTAGCTTTATAATGCTAATTATTACATACTTGCATTAAACAAAGCATTTTTGGTGGGTATTCACAGGGAAATGAGGACTGGACAGTGTGTAACCGCTGCGAGACGTACCGACCCCCTCGTGCACACCATTGTCGAATTTGCCACCGCTGCATTCGGCGTATGGATCACCACTGTCCCTGGTACGTTAGTTGAGTGTCTTGCCTAGTCATACATCATTCACTGTCTTACTGTACATAGGTTTTTTTGATGCAGTTGAAGGAAACACTCCATGCACCATAACCACACAGCTAGTATTGATTCTTATGCCAGGGATTCCCTGAAGCTGTTCCACTACAAGATCTCAGATTTCAAATTTGATTTCAAAACTTACCTAGGCGCCTGCACCACATGCAGTCTTCTTCTTCTAAAGTCAATACAGGACCCTGTTCAATGAGTACTGACATGCATGCCCCTGCCTAGAATTTAACTAGATTCTCCTGCAAGAGAAAACTGGAAGCAGGAGCTGCGTCGGCAGCACCATAAAAGTTTTACTATAATGGCGAGGTGTGGTGGTTATGGTGCTTGGAGTGTTCCTTTTAGAACTTGGCGGCTGTGTAGCTGCTTCTGCATTAAGCTCTCACTAAATCAGTAAGTGATTCAATGAATCATAATGTTAAAGTGGCTCTGCACTTTTAAATATTTCATAAAAATAGAATCAATGCAATTAAAATCTCTTATAAGTCAGAGTAGGGACTACTTCATTCTGGATTTCCTAGTAAACAAGAGTATAACGTACACACTAAAATGGTTAAATACTTCCTGCAGGGTGCTTCAGAAAGGAAGGGCCAATCCCTGGAGACATCAAGATACTTTTCCAGGTACACCCGAGGTTTCTTCTAAAAGGCAGACTTTTATTAGAAACAAGGAGAAAAAAAAAAGTGGAGACAACGTTTTGGTTCCTCTCTGAGCCTTTACCAAGTCCTTGATAAAGGATCAGAAGAGAGCGGAAACATTGTCTCCACTTTTTTTTTTTTTTCTTCTACTAAAAGACTGCCTTTATCTCCGGCGTTCCTGGAAATTTATCATTTCTTCCATTCTACTTTGTTCTGTAGTCCATTTTCAGCTTGAAACGACACGTGTTAACCATGTAAAATTCCTCCTTTTGTCAACATCGGCAGTGCCCATAAGTTAAAGTAGTATCTACATTGTCTAATATCTTTATTTATAAAAAATAAACTTATATTGGAATTTTAGTGAAATATGCGACATTGAGCTTTAATTCCTGTTTCTGATTATGTCGTTTGAATTTCGTCTCCTAATAGGATTAATAACTGTGTAGGGGAGCTGAACCAGAAATACTTCATCCAGTTCCTCTTTTACACTGGTACGTCCATTCATTGCATGTGATCACTCTGTGCTTCTTATTGCCAGCAATATATTTGTACGTTGCCAAGATTAATATCCATCCAGTGTGAGAACAAAACCTATTTTGTGGATCCATGACTATTCAGAGTGTGACAAAAAAAAAAATCATGTTTGCTTTTAAAAACAAACAACAAATTAATTGTGTGTGTGTGTGTGTGTATACATTGTGACCGAAAGCAAGGAATTGTGCTGGAGGGAATCTATATATCTCCCCAGATTTTGCAAGGTTCCTACTTTGTGTAATTAGCCCCAGGGAAATGTGTTATGTTAAAATGAATATTGCACTTTAAATATGTGTATATTTGGGCCCTGGGGTGGAGCGCTTGGAGAGTAGGGTGGGCCAGTGCTCCACTCCACATTTTGGAAGTTGCTTGGAACCTACAGGTGAGAAGTCAATTTCCAGAGTTTCAATCCTAATTTACCTCACCTGAAAAGGATTGCTAATTACAGGTGCTATTAAGTACTCCCCTGCCAAAGGAGGAGAGAGATTGTGTTCGATTTATGTGAGTGGAAACAGAGAGCTGAAACAGTAAGGTGGTTGTTTATGTTGGGAAATGGACAAGCCATCCAACCCAGTTAGCTAATTATTTTGTTTAGTTCGTACTCAGAAGAGCAAGGATTTTGTTTTATATATTTTGTTACAACCTTTTAAACCTTACTGTGCATCCATTTTGGAGCCACAATAAAAAGAGCAAGTCCTTTTACCTCATCCAGCGTGTGAAGTGTCTCTAAAGTCTGAAAAGACTGTAACACCCCAAGGACAAGGTACCTAGGGAAAGGAGTACTTTTGTCACAACATATACCTGCAAATTCAAGCAGTATATTTGTATACATACGATTCGAGCTGGGGACACGAATTGCGAGTCCCCTGCTCCCCACCACTATTTGTTATCCCGGTCCCCACAGAAGAGGTTGGTTGCCCATACTGGAAGCAAGGTACGCGGTGATGCAGCAGGCCATCGGTGGACTTTTCCAAGATGGCTGCAAGGCCAAGGGCTTCGCAATACAGCCTACCATTGGCTGAAATCTTAGCAACCTTCAACATCATTTGTGAAAGGTTTCTGGGGGGATTGTTCTTGTGCCCAGACCAAACAAAGCAGGTTACTAACCCATAGAAAGGAGAGAGGATTCGGTTTGAAGGAGGATCGGATCCCTGCTGGGCAGCCATAACAAATGCAATAGTGTGCATCCAAATCAAAGCCCACTTGGGCCAAGAGCCATCTGAGTAAAGCCCACAACACACAGCCAATGCCTGCAGAGGGAGACCAAGGAAGAGACCGCAAAATGCTGGATTTGTCCCAGGTACTGTTGCAGACTTCCAATGGGGGTGGACTGGAGCAGTACTGTCTTCTGGGTCCACAAAGGAAAAGGTGTTGGCTCCTAAATGTGGTCAGGGGCTGGCACTGGCATTCTGCAGAGCCTGTACAACTTGCTTTCTGGAGTGACTCCTGTGAAAACACTTCGATCTTGCCTAGCCTGCATATTTGCTGATTGTATTATCACCTGGCTGGACATTGAGCCTTCCAGTGGTGTTTACACACTGATTTATGTTGTTGTCCTGCTGATTGCGGGATGCTTCCCTGTGTTTAATATTTCTTTAGGTTGACACACAGCCAGTGCGTAGGTTAATGTCCTTATTCGATCTCACTGTGCTACTTATGCCTTTCACCATTTAAAAAGCTATAAAAATATCGCTATGTGAAATTTGCAATATTTATCATCTCCATTGCTGCTTTAAAATATTGCACAATACTATTGCGTTGTTATGCCATTGTACAAAAAAAAGCATTTACTGAATATTTTTCGTCATTGTCTAACAATAAACAGAATAAAGAACTATTTTTTTTTTTGCAGGACTGGCAAGTCTCTACGCTATGGGCTTAGTCATTGTCACATGGCTGTGGCCCCCAAAGAGATCAACAGTGGATGAATCAGACAAGGAAGCTGTGCATCTTAACCACGTGCAGCTGTAAGAGTGGAATGGTTACAGACTGCAGAAGAGGCTACACATTTACAACTAACCATTGATAGTTTTAATAGAGCATGCAGCCGTGTTTATGTGCTGAGTTGCAGAGTCCAATATTTGTAAATTCTATTAAAAAAAAAAAAAATCCAAGACTCCAGCACTTTGAACAGATGGTGTAGTTTAGTGCACAGACTATGGCAATGTTTCCGTCACTGACCTTTAAATCTCGTTCCCATTACGTGATTCATCACACGACTCTTTAAATTAGTCCATCATACATGGGGTTAATTAAGTAACCCTTTAGTGACATTAAACTTTCTTCATGTATAATAATTGCAATAACGTTGCCAAATTCAAAGGCAAGCAAAATACCATTTAAATCTGTGTATTTTAGGTGTTTTTAAAAATTATTTACAATTAATTAAACAAAGAATTAACAAGTAAAAATCCAGATTTGTAAAAAAAAAAAAAAAAGAAAAAAAATGTACTCCAGTTTTTTTTGAGTAATGTACTTTAATATACTTCTCTTTAGGAGTAATATGTTACTCTACTTATGACATTAAAAACCAAAGGGACTTTTGATCATCAAGTGGGTTTTGAGCTAACTTTCCCATAAATCTCTGGCCCTATCCAATTTGAAGAAGATTTTAAATTCGCCATTCCCATAATTTTAAAATGTATTTGCCTTTCAGAGCCCACTGCATCCTCCTACTCATAGAATCTGCCCTCTTCGGCCTTTTCGTCACCGTTATTTTTTATGATCAGGTAGGTAATTCATTATTTCGCGAATGAGCATAATTATTATTGTGATAAAATAAGACAGAACTTGCTAATTTGAAATGGCCATGAAAAACATAGTGGTCAGAACTCCAAGTCTATAACCAGTACGTTTTGAATCTGCAGATACATACAGGGCAATCTCAGGTTTTCATTCTTGTAAGGTCAATAAAATGAATACTATTTAGATGGGTAATAGATTTCATACACATCCCAGGGCATGGAAGTTACTATTGAAAGCTGACTGCCCCCTTCTTGGCTAACTGTGCTATTATCATTATTGTTATTATGCTTTATCAGAATCCATATTTTTATTTGAGGCTTGGCTAAATACATTTCAATGCAGTCTGAGACTTCTATAGTAAAAAAATGGTATATTACGCTAATAACATACAGAACTAATCACAGATCCTGACTCTTGATATGATAATTCTTAGGGGGTGTTATATTTTATATCTCAAGCTACTTTTGGAGCTAAATTCAGTAGCTTGGTGACTAATCGGTTTGTAGAGAATGTTATTCAAAGCTGGATCGGAATATGCCCAAGCAACAACTAACCTTCCCTCTGGGCACCTTGTAATCAAACTCTTCCATATCTTACATTACAGACCTTTAATGTTCACCTACTTTATTGCTTTTGTTTTTTTTCAAGATCGTGTCCATCATTAATGATGAGACTCCCATCGAGCAGCTGAGGAATCGACTCTTAAAAGAAGCACGTAAAGAGGTCACTCACACTCGCAAACCGAAGATGGCTCTGCTCCGGGAAGTGTTTGGCAGAGGTGAGCCTCTCTGCCTCATAGCTGGGCCATAGCTTTGTAGCGACTGTCCTATGATAACATTTTGTACCTATTCTGGTAAAAAAATAATAATAATAAGGGCACATCTAAGAGCCTGATCATCTGGTTAATGGGCACCGCTAAAGCTGGAGCAATTTTTTTGTTGCATATTTGATTTATTTTTTCTTCTCCTTCTTTTTTCAGGTTATGCCATCTGCTGGTTTTTCCCATGTAACAGTCCCCCAACCTCAGGAGGTCCAGCTTACAGCTACCTTCCCGACTATGATGTTTGACAGCCTGGAGTTGTTTTTTTCCCCTACAACTGTCTACATTCTACTTTAAACTACAGGTCAAAGAAGGGAGACGATGAACAAGTGTTATCAGAACATTCTATTTCCTAACTTTCTCCTCTTTCTACTGGTATTGTATCTGCAAACATTCTGCTGCTGGAAACACTTGGATTTTGCAGTTTATCCTTTTCTAGTTTTTGTTTTTAAATATTTTAACCACTTGGTATTGTCCTCCCCTCACTCTTGCTGATATTGTCCTATGCTCTGCATGATGGACCTGTCTGCTCGTGGTGAGTCTTTGTTTTCATGTCGGTGAATATATAGTCCATCTGAAGACTTTGCTGAGCTGCTTCTTGATATGATTTGTTGGACTGTAATCGGGTCCCTATTTCTGACTCCACATATTTCAAGAGATCTCACTAATATCATCCATAACTGAAGGAAAAGCACCTAGCCTGGGAAATGGCGGTTTGGCAAGGAGTTAGGTCAAACCCTGCTGTTTTAGGCACATGGTATAGAGGTGGCATTAATCTCCCACTACACAATACTATGACAGCATTACGTGGTAAATATATCTCTAAAGACTACTACATGTTTGAGTATAGTTGGTGGCTCCAGTTGTGGTCCCTGCTGTATCACTTTTGTGAGTATGTTTTCCTATTGCACTATACCTTCTGCAGTCTGTTTTGTCTGCTGTTCTACATCTTTTGTAGCTATTTTGATTCCCTTCCAGAAGACTGTGGATATCCTGAAAGTCTATACACAAGGATGGTACATCTGCCCTTATCTGCCATCTCAATATATTCCTCCATAATGTTTAACGTGCAATGATCATTGGTAACAGAACATTGTGCTACTAGAGTAAGCATTGTGTGTGCAATGGATACGTATCAATTGTTTTTATGCCAGGAATTTATTTAATATGTTGGGTCTAGCTGTATAATTTTTGGTTCTACAGTAGTAAATGGATTACTATTCCAAGAATCTTGTGAATTGTAGTATAACAGGATGGAGTACCAAGGTGAAAAATACTTAGTCTTCGATGTTAACAAAGTCGAGAAGACTTTGATGTTTAAAAAAAAAAAAAATCCTTATGCTCCTTTTCCTCTCCCTCCCAAACTGCAGTGTTTCCCATTTTTACTCCATGACCACCTGCCAATCAGGATGCTATGACTTTCTAGTTGAGCCATAGGGTTTTCCATGTAGGAAGCTGACGTTTGAACTACAACTCCCAGAAACGCAGTTACATAAGACAACCTTCCTGTTTTGTTTAGCTCTCGAAAGTGCATATCTTGAATGTCTGTAGCAATTGCAGTAACTAAAAAAATTAGGATCTTTTATTTATTTTTAGATTTATTTTTTTTTTTTTTTTAAATGTGTTAAAATTAAAATATATATATTTATTTATATATATATATATAGTAATAGGGAGCACTCCAGGTCTGAAAAAAAAAAAAAGTTGTTTGTTGTATTTCCATCAAATAACTGTGCAAAATATAAATCAACGTTTCTACCTGTTCGAGTCTTGATTATTTATATATTATATAATCTATGTATAATAAAATGGGTGAAATCCAGCATGGATTTTCAATTTTAAAATTCACGTAAAATTATGCCCAGAGTAATATTGAGTAACCTGATCAATCTTTTAAAACGAAGTTGAACATCTTTAATTAGCAATGTTATGGTGCAGGCATCTGGCTTTTAAAGCTCGTGGCAATGATGGCAAATCCTAGAAAACCATGTATCAAGGCATGTACATTGTATTGTTAATAAAAGGCAGTAGATGTATTAAGTTTCATGTTCCCTAAAGAAGATAAGATTTATAATTCGCAACATTGGTTTTGTCCAAATCCTAACCTTTAACTGTGGTTATCATTAATGTTTCTCATTACAATGAGGAATAACTATATTACTACTTACAAATCACGTAAACTGCTTCCGTTTTTTATTTATTTTTTTTGTGCTGGGAAAGCAAGATGTAATTCAATGACTTAAATCCTTTATTGTATGTATATTTGGGTGTATGTAAAATATTTTAATTAAGCTTGAAAATTCTACTGGGGAGAAGCTGAATTATAAAGTAATAATGGCTATTTTTATTTTGAACAGCAGGGGTCAGTATTTCCCACAAATCTTCACGCACTCTATCTCCACTCCTGGTTTAGAGCACTGTGTAAAATGGTTCTATACAGTGTACAATGTAAACCGCAAACTATTCAACGGCTTTTTGTCCTGCTGTTCATATTAGGCTGCTTCTATCCCTCCAGCCATAATGTTCTGTTAACCTTGTGGGAGCTGCAATCCACAAGAAGCTGGAGTGCAGAAAGTTGACTATTCTTTCCCACGATCCTTTGTTTTTTTTTTTATTTTTTATTTTTTTATTCTGCATTGTACAATACTGTTGTATTATAGTAACTGATCTGTGGTGATGGAGGGTTTGTTTTGAAATTTTTCTACATCGGATTTGTGTTTTAGACCTAAATCATCCTAGCATTTGTTCTTGTTTGATTGGGTGTACCAAAGCACGCTTCAAATATAAAAATGGCGCTGAAGGCATCATTCTTCTGTGCCTTAAAGGGATCCCAGTCATAGGTGAAAACTTTGAGTGACTTTCGCTAAATGATACCCAATGGGATTTTCTATTTTTTACCTGATTGTTTTGTTAACCTGTATTAACAAGGGCTTTATTCCTTAAATAGTGAGTTGACAACCATCTTATAGGCCAAAAAACATTTTTCCCGTTATCTCTGTTACGTTAGTTTACCACTATTGTAGTCCAACTTCGTTAACTGCAGATGTTGTGGACTACACCCCTCCTGATGCTTTGCCAGCATTATGGGAGATGTAGTCCACAGCATCTGGAGTGCTGAAGGTTGCTTACCCCCCTGGTTTAGCATGTTGGTTGTCAGCTCACTTTTTTAAGGAATTCCCCATAGATCTCTGCGTTTTTATATTTTGACGGTGGAATGTCTCACTACTGGTGGAATAATGCTGGCTAACTCTGTGAGTGATATGAACTGTGTTGCTGTAAAAATATTTATTGCTTATTGGTTTTTATGATTTCCAAAAAATGTACATATTAAACAAAGCTGTAAAATCAGAATTCTGGGCCTGTTATTTTATCATGTGCAAACCACAAAACAGTTCACTTTGCTTCTTTTGTCTAACTTTAATTATAGTATTCCTTAAATATAGTCTCTCCTTAGATGAAGGCACAAAGGCTGTCTACACAAGGACCAACTGCTTACAAATAAGATGAATGGGAGATTGTGCAAAGGTCTTATAATCTAGTGGCATTCTTGGATATCTTGTCTCAATGAGTTTACAATCTAGTCTTTATATCTAGTCCCTGTCATAAAGGTTTTAAAATAAAGTGATGGAATTACATTTAATTTTTTAATAAATGTACTGTCCAGTTGAGTTTTTAATCTGGTTTTAAAGGAGGGACATTTTCTAAGGCTATGGATTAGAGCTGACAGTCTATGTAATGGGAGCCCCACTACAAGGAATTTGTGATGCCTCACTATGGTCTCTAATTCTGTGAGGGGTGTAAATACATTTAGGGATTTTACAATAATGCAGAAAATATTGCTTGTATTAATGAAGTGTGTCAGTAGCGTGATTATTTATAAAGCGCCAACATATTTCCTAGTGCTGTACAACAGACAAATATTTGCAACAAGACGAGTTGGACGCACAGGAAAAGAAGGTGTTGAGGGCCCTGCTCAAACAAGCTTACATTCGCAGGCATAGGCAACCTTCGGCACTCCAGATGTTTTGGGCTACACCTCCTATGATGCTTTGCCAGCATTTTGGGTGTAAGAGCATTATGGGGGATGTAGTCCACAACATCTGGAGTGCCAAAGGTTGCCTATCTCAAAATCTAAAATGCCATAGTGGTACAAGAGGTAAGTTTGGATATGGTTTCATGCCTGCCACAATTTGGCACCTGTGACCTAGTGACATATCAGAAGGCGTCCTGCCAAATACCTATGGTACATTAGGAGCACTTTGTCAGATTCTCTTGCAAATTGTGGCGGAACCAACCTCACCACTGGGCACTGGAGAAGCCTGGTTGCTTGCCTGCTCCCTCTGGACTATGGCCCCATGTTAAACGCTGTTCTTTTCCCCTTTAGAAAGGCTTGTTCGTGCCTTTCTGCTTGGGCGTTCGGTAGATTGACTGAGTGAACAGTGTTACCCCAGATAGCTATGCCATGGAGCCCATTCGTATAACAAAAGACTATGGGAAAGACTTTGGCTCCATGGCGATTGAACTGTATGTATGTGATCTGAGCGCTATTCGGTAATAATGTGCGCTCGGATCTAAGCTATCTGGGGATATGTTGAATGTACCTGTTTTATGCAATAGCTGCACAGTTATATATTTTTGTGTAATTTTATGTCTTTTGCTAACATGTGGCTAATGGAGTTTTGCCTCTGTCCTTGGAGATAATTGGATTACTTCCCAATTATCTTCAGGATAGAGAGGAGGGTTGTCATGTAATGGTGGGAGTCTTTAAAGCTGTATGTCTGTAATTGGTTAATGTCCAATATGTGTCCCAGTCGTCCATCTGGTCCCCCAGGGGAGTTTCCACCAGGTGGGAGACCTGCATAAAAGCCGGGCAGGTAGCCCCAGTAAAACAGATCACTGCTTGACCCTCAAATGTAAAAGGAAAGATTGCCTGTGATTATTGTGTATTATTTTGTTTGAGATGCCTTGGAACTTGGCGCACAATAGTTACTTACACTGGCTTTTTTCAGATAATCTGTGCTTCTGCCCAACGACAACTTAGAGACACTACAGTCACCAGAACCACTACAGCTCAATGTAGTGGTTCTGGTGTCCCTGCAAGCTCAGCAATGTTTACAGAGAAAAAATTACTCCCTAGAATCACTCCTAGGTGAAGTAACTCAGACTGCCACTGAGGATGCTTCCTGTCTTAGTACTGCACTATGCTGCACCGATGTTCTGCATTTCCATGCTTGGCATGGGGACGCTGAACACTATGCAAATGTAAGCATTGGATTGG
Organism: Pelobates cultripes; assembly: GCA_933207985.1. Lineage (NCBI taxonomy): Eukaryota > Metazoa > Chordata > Amphibia > Anura > Pelobatidae > Pelobates > Pelobates cultripes. The sequence goes on from OW240924.1 coordinate 21,827,446, forward strand.
CTGAGGTCATCAAGATTGATGATCTCAGCCATGGAGTCAGAGCCAGCAGTGGTGAGACTAGATCAGAGGTGAAACGTACCTTGGTAAGTTAAAAAAAACATTTTAACTCTACTCTGAGTGGGGCTGGAAACCAGGCCCGGACTGGCCATCGGGCATACCGTGCAAATGCCAGGTGGGCCGCGATGGCCGAGGCCGGCAGGGGAGATCACAGGAACGCCGGCCCGCGCTATGTGCCTCCATGGGCCGGTGGGGAGATCAAAGATCTCCCTTTACGGGGCCCAGAGACACTTCCAGGCGGCCGCTTGCTGGGGTGTGAGGGAGGGAGGAGAGGACCGGCGGAGCTCTATCCAGCAGCTCCGCCGGGTCCTCTCGCGGGATTCTGAGAGTTGCCTCGATTACCGCGGCAACGCTCAGATCTCGCGAGAGTGAACTCTAGCCTACAGGCTAGAGTTCACGCTCACCACTAGGACCACCAGGGATCAGGCAGCATGGCTCTCCCATGGCAGAACGGCTCCCCCCCGTCCCAGGCAAAACGGTTTCCCCCTGTCCCAGGCTAAAGGTAAGAAGGGAGGGGGGGGGGATATAACTTTTTAAAAAATTATTATTATTAATAAAAAAAATAAAATAATAATTTAAATTAAAAAATCACACTCACACACACATCACCCCCAGACACACACAGCACCCCCAGACACACAATGCACCCCCAGACACACACTGCGCCCCCCAGCACTCCCAGAAACACACAGCAAACACACAGCACCCCCAGACACACACAGCACCCTCAGACAGACAGCACCCTCGCTCACACACACACATATATATATATATGTGTGTGTGTGTGTGTGTGTGTGTATATATATATATATATATATATATATATATATATATATTTATTTGTGTTAGGTGCTTAAGATAGTAGAGTGTGAAATACCATGAATAAGCGTAGGATGATAAAAGGAGCAAGTCGGTTGTGGTGTGTGCCGAAACCGACGATGAGGTAGGCCTGAGAAAGAAGAGGGCCCACCCAGGAAAAGAAATAGAAAGGAAAATAAATGTTAAAAAGTGGTGTGGTGGGAGGGTCATTCAACGCTGACCTCGAACGGTAAGGAGCCAGGCAAGGGGAGTGCCTTAAGTAGGCTCGGTGTAGAAAACCAGCACCTCCCACAAATGCAGGCAAATTGCCTTAATACTTGTGTTAGGTGCTTAAGATAGTACAGTGTGAAATACCATGAATAAGCGTAGGATGATAAAAGGAGCAAGTCGGTTGTGGTGTGCCGAAACCGACGATGAGGTAGGCCTGAGAAAGAAGAGGGCAAAAATTAAGTAATCCAATTTATTAACAGACCACCAATACATATATCAACCAGACATGTTTATGAAAGCATCTCTTAACTCTTGTACTGGGTTCGGTATGTACCGTGAGTAAGCGGATGACTTCCAGCGCCCCAGTGTTTTGATAACATGAGTTGGGACGTTGAAACTGGAGGCTGTGGACGCGACTCCTATACGAAAGGAGTGTCCTGAGTAATTGTTTGCGTTGAGGCCCAGTTGTGTGAGCAAGGACCTGACGTAGGTCATGAAGGTTGTAGTGGTGAGTACTGCACCTTGTAGTTGTAATAACGGTTGCGAGGGCTATAGGTGATGGTGCTGTATGTAGGCATCAAGAACCTTGATGGGACACCATCTGTTGTGCGTGGGATAGTACGGAATGTTTACAGGTATGTGCTGGCTGGTTTTGGAGTGAGGTAAAGACAGGATGTAATGATCCATATGTTTTGTCAAGGGGGAATAGAGGAGGAATGGAGTGGTTTGGGTCGTGGAGGTCGTAGTGAATTCTCTGGGTCGTAGAAATCCATAGAAAGCGATGTATATTGCTGTTTTGATGATAGAATTCGTATTAGTGTCAAACGGTTTCAGGTCGAGTAGGTTAGATAAAGCTTTGAAGATATGGTTATCTAAGGGTAGCCTCTGGGCCAAATGTGTGGGTTCTGATTTTTGAATACCTCTGAGTATGGTCTTAATTTGGTGAGAGGCTATGAAACTGTTGTTATTTGGGTGTAAGATGAGCATGTGGTGTTGAATGCCAGTGAGATAGAGTTTGATGGTGTTATATGACAATTTGAGTTTAAGGTGGCAAAAGGAAGCAAACCCCAAAAAAAGATGTCATAACAAACGGTTGTATGATGTTATGTTCCAGAAGGAATCGTTTGAATAGTGTGAAAGCCCTGTTGTATGTTTTGTTTGTATTGTGTGAAAGTGCCAACTGAGACAATGTCCTGCTATGCTGCATGATGACGTCTAGTCCAGTATGAGTTGTTGAAATGTTGAGTGATGGTGGCTGTGGGTGCTGCTGACGGGAGTGCTTGATGAAACTCCTGAAATTTAAAGCGAGACAAACTGTCAGCAGCTGTGTTGTATACACCTGGCACATGGAAACAACATAGGAAGAAATTATGACAAGCTGCCAACCAAGTGAGTTTCCTCAGAAATCTCATAATCGTAAGAGATTTGGAACGACCTTGTTGATGATGTGACAGGTCGCCTGGTTGTCTGAGTAACAACGCACTGGCGTATTAGCCCATAAATGACCCCACGCTACGGCAGCCGCCACTATGGGGTAGATCTCAAAAAGAGCTGAGGTAGTGGAAAAACCTTCCAAATCCAGAACTGCTGAAGGCCAGCTGCCCCAAAGCCATTCGCTCCCAAAAATTGCTGCAAAACCAGTGGTAGATGCCGCATCTGACCAAATGGTAGGAGATGATTCAGTCAATTGAGGGAGGAACATACTTTTACCATTCCAAGTGGTTAAAAACCTCTTCCACATGTTTAGATCTGCCGTAGTTTGGGCATCTAAGGACAACCTGTGCGTGTCATGTAGAAAAAGTGGGAAAAGATGCAATAGTCGTGAAATAAAGGAGCGGCCTTGAGGTATGATGCGCATTGCAAAATTTAGTGACCCCAGCAGGGACTGTAGTTCTTTGCGGTTGCAAGTGCCGAGCTGTAGGTAGTTGTTTATGTAAGTGAGAATATTGTCTATCTTTTCGTAAGGTAGGCTTGTTTGCATTGTGGCAGAGTCTAACTGGATACCCAGAAAAGTGATAACCGTGTCTGGCCCTTCTGTTTTCTTTGGGGAGATGGGTACACCTAGTTGCTCAAACAGCTTAGTGGTAGCTTTGAGGCTAGTGGGAGGTGCAGTATTCTCCTCGACCAGTAGGAAATCGCCCAAGTAATGTAATACTGTAGGGCATCCGGCTATGTTCAATAGTAACCAGCATAGTGCTTCGGCAAATGTGTCGAAAATAGCTGGGCTACTTTTGGACCCAAAAGTTAACCGGGAGAAAAAATAGTAGTTCTCGGACCACTTGATGCCATGCAGGTGCCACAGTGTGGGGTGAATAGGGAGTAATTTGAAGGCGTTAGTAATGTCGGTCTTACTGAGCCAGGCTCCCACCCCTGCTTGTATGATGGCTGTAATGGCGTGATCTATGGTGGTGTATTGCAGAGAGAATTCCTCAGAGGGTATGAGGGAATTAAGACTGGGGTTGGCCGATGAGTGGGGAGCCGAGAAGTCAATGATGAGTCTCTGTTTTTGGGAAGATTTCCCTGTGACAATACCAATAGGGTTGGTGCGCCATTCTGTGAATGGAGGAGTTCTAAAAGGCCCCAATACAAAGCCCTCCTCCACTTCTTGGTTTATGAGGGTGTCAACCACTGTGGGGTTGTGTTGGGCGGATTGTAGGTTTGGGCATTCCAGAGTGCCAGCTGGTATGTGTAGGATACCTGTGTGGAAGCCTTCTGTTAAACCAGAAATAAGAAATTCTACCAGGTGTCTAGATGGGTGCTGAGACATCAATGCTGTGAATACTGGCATATTAATGGACGTAAGGTAAGGCTTAGAATACATTTTATTTGGACACATGGTCTTAGCATGTGCCCTAAAACATTTTGAACAGACATGCAATAGTCTACATCCACTGTAATTACAAGACCCAACATTGAAATTATTACATATCTGGGACTTGCCCAGAAACT
>OW240924.1:21836304-21905145 GCA_933207985.1 Pelobates cultripes
GTTCGGACTTAAGAGTCATTTGTAATTTTACAAGTTTAAGTAAAATACACGGTGCTGTGCGGAGATCAAGCACATGCGACTGCTCAGCTCTGGAGTAAGGCCCCGGCAAAATTGTAGTTGATTAAAAACTGAATTGCTAAATTTAGGCAAGAAACATTTCATTTGTAATTTTACAAGTTTAAGTAAAATACACGGTGCTGTGCGGAGATCAAGCACATGCAACTGCTCAGCTCGGGAGTAAGGCCCCGGCAAAATTGTAGTTGATTAAAAACTGAATTGCTAAATTTAGGCAAGAAACACTACTTTGATGTACAGGTAATGGCATAAGGAAAAAATCCTTCCATATACTAATATGGGGGTCATAATCAGGGGCGCACCTAGAACATTTGACACCCAAGGCGGATCCTGTGTTTGGCAAAAAAACACTCACTTTTAAAAACTTTTTTTAAAGAATATTCATTCTTATTATATTTGTTAGAAATAATTATTATGTTTGTTGTAAAGCATCTCCATTAGAGACTACAGTGGAGTTCACATGCTCAGCCATGCTACATTTTGTGACCGGCAGGAGGGAAGCTGTGCAGTGCGCTCCCTTCTTGCCGGTCACCAGGAGATCGCACCCCCCCTGATGGCTGGCACCCATTATGCCACTGGTCATTATTATCCCCATAGTTCTATACCAATTACCAATTATGAAACTGGTCACAATTATCCCCTTAATTTTTTTGTTAACTTTTAAATGATACTGGCTAGTAAGTAATGGCAAGCTGTCACGTGATTGACCCTTACCTGTTGGTGGTTTTTAAAACCAAAACCTGATTTTAAGCATCCAGGCCCAGATTTCAGCTGACCGACAGCATTCGATCCGGCTGATATCCAAGTTAAATTCAGGCTATATGCATGACTAAAACATAGAAAAAATATTCAGATTAGGGCTACATGAAAAAAACAATGAAAGAGTATGCTACCCCAATGAGCTTTAGGGACATAGCACACAGTCTGTTCTCGCTTAGCTCGCGGACAACAGGCTTCTGAGCACCTCAGAATTCAACATAAAGAAACAAGTTGTTAGCAGAGAAATCCACAGGCCGCACAGGAACACAAAGGTAAAATAAAATAAAAGTTCATATGAACAAAATTAAATTATTTTATTTTACCTTTGCTGGTGCTACCTGCAGCTTCTGCTGTGATTTTATTGGCTGATTCACGTGGATGCCACCTTGGTATGGAGACATGCTGTCTTTGCTTTGAAACATTATATATATCTAAGGTAGAACACATCAACGCTATACAGTTCGTATTTTTTATTATTATCACATTGTGGTGAACAACATAGTCTTTCCCTTTGATTTTTTCCTTTTTATTACTATTGTATTGTGAGTGTCTTTAAGGGAACACTTTAAACCTTGGGGACTCTGTGTAATACATAGCACCAAACGTTAACACTTTGTCTTTTGTATATCTGGCTATTACCTGAGGCTGACAGTATCTGCTCTTCAATCGATCGTATATCTTCTACTCTTTTAATCCAATCCCGAACTGTTGGCTTTATGCTCTGTCTCCAGAATCCTGGAATAAGAGTGTGGGCAGCATTAATTAGGTGAGAAAGTACTGTTTTCCTGTATTTTTTACATTGAATTGAAAGGGAGTGTAGTAGGTATACTTCTGGGAGAAAAGTTATAGGGATATCTGTGAGTGTAGTGAGCGTCGCATGCATGTTCATCCATAAGGGTTGTATGAGGTGGTATGAACACAAAATATAAACAAATAGGGTTCTAAGCTCCCGTTTACATTTTCACATCCCACTAAGAACATGGCTAGTTTGTCTGGTGTTTTGTACCAGTGAGAGAGCATCTTATAACCAGAATCTTGGTATCTAGTGCTGATGGAAGATTTGTGAGTGAGAAGGAAAAGTTATCTCCATTGGTCTATTCTGCGTCCTAGAAAAGTGCCTCTTTGATCAGAAGTCTGTTCAATTCATTGGTTATGTAGTTTCAGAATGAAGATTTAGCATGAATCCTACAAAACTAGAGGCAATACGCTTATAGCCACTTCCACAGAGACTTGAAGCCATCCAACGCTTTATAGGGTTTGCAAAGTATTTTTAAAACCTTTTATGGTATTATTGCATCTATTACTCAAATAAAAGAAAAGGGTATTAACCCTCACAAATGGACACCTGAGACTTTAGAAGCGTTTACGGCTCTAATATCTGCATTTTCAATGGCACCTGTTTTGGTACACCCTGACATTGCATTACTTTTTATCCTGGAGGTGGATGCCTCAGATCCGGAGTTGGTGCTTTCTTGTCTTACCCAATAGTGTATCTGATTCTTGGTTTCTTTAAAGTTTATCTTGATCTCTTTACTCCTTTGACCTTGTCTAGTTTACCGCTTATCCAATTTTCTCCTATCCTTGACCTAAATTCTCTCTGACACTCTCCAGCGTTAGTCTATAGCCTCTGTAGATCGGTACATGGAAAGTTTATTTGTTGTGTTGTAGGTCTGTACGTTAAGGTTCCTATCCTTTCCTGACCATAGCTAACTGACACGGTAATAGACCTGTGAAAGTTTCTATAAGAGGGGATCCAACAAGTGAGTCTAGTGATTGTCACGTAGCTGTGGTCGGAATGTGTTAATATAACTTTTAAAAAGATGTATTTGGAGAGAGGGGAGGGTTTTAGTTGTGATACGGTCAGTATTATTTTATTACCTAGTATCAACACAGTCTTGACACAGGATAAAGGAACCTTTGTGCCGAGGTCCTCCCATTACTCGGATATGGATTCTTATCTTTGGCATCTGTCCAGCACTGACCACAGTGTATTTGGATTGGAAAGTATGCTTGATTTCAGTAGTCCAGGGAAAATGGTGTGCCTATGGTGTCTCTTTAAATAGTGGGGTCCTGTACATGATTGGCTCTGTCTCCTGGTAGCAATCAGCTCAGGAAGGCAGCAACTGTGTTACCTACAGGTGCCCCACTAAGCAACCAATGGGATTCCGACATTTGAGAAAGAACCAAGCGACTCTCTGGTATCCGTCTGAAGATGCAATTTCTCAGTTGAATTGTTCTCCCACCTTTTGGTCCATTTCAGGGCTGGAGAGGGTATTATTGCTAAGACAGAAGGCAGGTAATTGATGCACTCCATGTCACAGGAAATGGGTCTGTGAAGTTTGTGAGGCATTTCCATACCATCCAATCATCCTGCTTTCAGTGAATAGTCTTGCTTTTGGTACATCAGAGACAAGGTCCCAGAAAGCACCGAACATGCTTCATATCCAGCTCTTGCAAATTAGGTTTATATCCTCTAGTTTTCCTAATATGCAGGACATGGATCCCAAATTGCAACTGTCCCTCTGAACTTTTTCTATGGATTCCCATACCTCTTCAAAAGTCAGAAATATTATGGGACAATTTTAATTATAGTTCCCTCTCTCGATTTTTATTTTTATTTTACCGTCCTTTTTAAGTTACCAGAATGTTTAAAGGAACACTATACAAATATATTCGGGGCCAATACAAACCATTGTGTGGAAATCTATTCACAAACCGGACTTTACATAGGACACGAGGCCATGAGTTTAGACTGGAAGAAAGAAGATTTCGTCTAAGGCAAAGGAAAGGTTTTTTTACTGTAAGAACAATCAGGATGTGGAATTCTCTGCCTGAGGAAGTGGTTTTATCAGAGTCCATACAGATGTTCAAACGGCTACTAGATGCATACTTGCAAGAACAGAATATTCAAGGATATAATCTTTCAATGTAGGGTAATAACTGCTTGATCCAAGGATAAATCTGACTGCCATTCTGGGGTCAAGAAGGAATTTTTTTCCTAGCTTGTTGCAAAATTGTGCTTCAAACTGGGTTTTTTTGCCTTCTTTTGGATCAACAGCAAAAAACAAATGTGAGGAAGGCTGAACTTGATGGACGCAAGTCTCTTTTCAGCTATGTAACTATAGCTTCTCTTTATTTAGATGCAGGGCTCCCCTAAATCTAAATAAATAAATTTGGAGGAAAGCCCAGGAGTGAACGCTCACATTGCAGGTTAGCTGAGAGAATCAAGATTGAATCGGTTCTCACAGCTTTGGCATGTCTAGTTGTTGTCAGTCACAAGAGGCTTATTTAACCCTGAAATGTAAGCATCACCTTATTTACTAAATAGCAGTGCTTTGTGCTTTACATTACGTGGTTAAAACTAAAGGACTTCTGTACCCTGACTTCATTCAGACGAAGTGGTCTGGGTGTCTTTAGTGGTCCTTTAATGGAAGCATGTCACAAAATTATTGTATCCCAATATTAGGCACTATACACATGTCAGGTCTCATCAATTAACCTTCTGCATATTAATATTTTATGATGCGTTATATAATTAGCATACAGAGGAAGCAAGCTTTGTTTAACAATTATTTTGGTAGTTTGTATTAATTATGAGTTTAATAAATAAATCCCTTTCTGGTAAAAGCCCAAATCCTCACTAGCTGCTGTCTGGGGTTAGTCCAACAAGACAGGTATGGGCAACTTGCCCTTTATTGACATGCCTCCTGGAGCGCCCGCTGACAGCGGTATTACGTCACGGCGCCCTTTCCCTTAGCTAAGATGGCGGCGTGCCGCGTATTCTATGTATAGGCGGTGAAGCCGAGCCGCGCAGAGGACGTTCCCAGGTGTCAGTTCGCTTGCCCGGTCTGTAAAGATGGCGGCTCTCAGAGCTCTGGGCAGGCTGCGGGCACCTTCAGAGCTTTTCGCCGGCCGGTGGTCGAGGTTGGCACAGCCTGCTCGGTAAGTTAGCGGTGTGAGGAGTCACTGGGTGGGAGATCCGTCCTGTTACCTGGAGGGGATCTCATTCCATGGCTGGAGTGACCAATGTCAGCATTCACAGAGGGTACATGGTGGTTATGGTACATGAGAATAGCTCATGGTGGACAGGAGGGCACTTTATATACCGGGTAATCAGCCTGTCTGCATATACTGTATATACACTATATACCGGGTAATCAGCCTGTCTGCATGGACTGTATATACACCATATACCGGGTAATCAGCCTGTCTGCATGGACTGTATATACACTGTATACCGGGTAATCAGCCTGTCTGCATATACTGTATATACACTGTATACCGGGTAATCAGCCTGTCTGCATATACTGTATATACACTGTATACCGGGTAATCAGCCTGTCTGCATATACTGTATATACACTATATACCGGGTAATCAGCCTGTCTGCATGGACTGTATATACACTATATACCGGGTAATCAGCCTGTCTGCATGGACTGTATATACACTGTATACCGGGTAATCAGCCTGTCTGCATGGACTGTATATACACTGTATACCGGGTAATCAGCCTGTCTGCATATACTGTATATACACTATATACCGGGTAATCAGCCTGTCTGCATGGACTGTATATACACTATATACCGGGTAATCAGCCTGTCTGCATATACTGTGTATACACTATATACCGGGTAATCAGCCTGTCTGCATGTACTGTATATACACTGTATACCGGGTAATCAGCCTGTCTGCATGTACTGTATATACACTGTATACCGGGTAATCAGCCTGTCTGCATATACTGTATATACACTGTATACCGGGTAATCAGCCTGTCTGCATATACTGTATATACACTGTATACCGGGTAATCAGCCTGTCTGCATGGACTGTATATACACTGTATACCGGGTAATCAGCCTGTCTGCATGGACTGTGTATACACTGTATACCGGGTAATCAGCCTGTCTGCATGGACTGTATATACACTTTATACCGGGTAATCAGCCTGTCTGCATGGACTGTATATACACTTTATACCGGGTAATCAGCCTGTCTGCATATACTGTATATACACTGTATACCGGGTAATCAGCCTGTCTGCATATACTGTATATACACTTTATACCGGGTAATCAGCCTGTCTGCATATACTGTATATACACTGTATACCGGGTAATCAGCCTGTCTGCATGGACTGTGTATACACTGTATACCGGGTAATCAGCCTGTCTGCATGGACTGTGTATACACTGTATACCGGGTAATCAGCCTGTCTGCATGGACTGTATATACACTGTATACCGGGTAATCAGCCTGTCTGCATGTACTGTATATACACTGTATACCGGGTAATCAGCCTGTCTGCATGTACTGTATATACACTGTATACCGGGTAATCAGCCTGTCTGCATGGACTGTATATACACTATATACCGGGTAATCAGCCTGTCTGCATGGACTGTATATACACTTTATACCGGGTAATCAGCCTGTCTGCATGGACTGTACATACACTTTATACTGAAGGAGACGTCATTTAGTGTGTATAGGTTGCTGCAGACTACCCTGTCAAATGCATAGAAGGTGACAATGAGTAAATTAGACTGTAATTAATAAAATGTTTTGTTCGCGCGTAACATTGCGTGAGGCTCAAAATGGGGGGTTCTATTGGAGGGTGACCCTGCACAAGGTTCAAAATGAGTGGATTCTGCAGGGGGGGGGTCACTGCATGAGGCGCAGAATAGGAAAGGTGGTGTGCTGTAGGTTGAACCTGCGTGAGGCACCGATATATATATATATATATATATATATATATATATATATATATATATATATATATATATATATGTGTATATATGTGTGTGTGTGTGTGTACACACATCCTGTTTTCCCAAAAACAAGACCATATTTTTGGGGGATGCTCGTAATGTAAGATATTACTGTCTCGTGCCTAGATATTTGCCAGCCAGTCGGTATCTCATAGTAAGACTAGTGATAGGAAAAATGAAGATAGGAAATGGATTAAGTATTAGTATGTATAAAGCATTAAGGAATCTGTTGACGCTATATAAATGACAATAATAATAAGCTCAACCCCGAAAATAAGACCTTGTCGCTAGTCTACTAATCAGTGTTCGGGGAATTTTCCTCAAACATAGATTTGCGGGGTTCTATTCGTGAGTTAACTAATTTATGTTCGGGGAAACTACCTCTAACATTCACGGGATTCAATTCGCGAGTAAGCTAATCTATATTCGGGAAAGTTTCTTCAAACGTAAATTTGCGTGATTACATGCCCTAGTGAACTGGTCTATGTTCGGGGGAATGACTCCAAACATAGACCTACTTTTTAACACATGCTTGCTACTGTTTTCCCCCCAAAACAAGACATTCTCCGAAAATAGGCCCTAGTGGCCTATTTTTCGTGGGAATAATTTATATATGCGCCGTTCTTCTTTTCAGGGAAAGAGTGTGTGTATGTGTGTATGTATGTATGTGTATATGTATGTATAGATGTATGTATGTGTGTGTGTGTATATGTGTATGTATGTGTATATATATGTGTGTGTGTAAAAAATCCATTTATGCAGACTTGTGAGTAGACCTTTTAAGTTTAAATAAAAAAATAAAAAATCTTTCAAAAACGGGTTGATTAATATTCTGATCATAAATTTGTTGATACATGGCCGATGCATTTAATTCTTTCACCTTTTTATTTACTTCATTACTGTAGTCTAACTTTTCTGAAATTTTTTTTTTATGGAGTGCTTACCATCACTATCATTTTAATTGAGTATGCTTAGGAGCAGGGATGTATACAAATCAAAAAGGAAAAATAAATCTTCATATTTCTCTTAATTAAATGCTTTTGGAGGAAAAAAAAAATCCATCTAAAGATAGTTTTCTATAGAAGTTAACCCCTTAAGGACGGAGCCAAATGTACACGTTGTGAACGAAACAAAATGTAAACAAAACCTGGCATTTGCGCTACATGTCTGTCCAACCGTAATACACCTCTTTCATAGTAAATGCACCCACCCTTATTATATATCATTTTATTCAGGGGAAACAGTGCTTTCATTTAATATCAAATGCTTAGCTATGAAACATAATTTAATATGAAAAAAATGGGAGAAAATAAGATTTTTTTAGTTCTACATGACATTTTAACTGTCAATGTCATAATACTGTTTGCTTTTACTGCAATAAAATACACATATTTGTATTCAGCAAAGTCTCACGTGTAAAACAGTACCCCCTATGTACAGGTTTTATGGCGTTTTGGGAAGTTACAGGGTCAAATATAGCACGTTACATTTGAAATTGAAATTCGCCAGATTGGTTAAGTTGCCTTTGAGACTGTATAGTAGCCCAGGAATGAAATTTACACCCATAATGGCATACCATTTGCAATAGTAGACAACCTAAGGTATTGCAAATGGGGTATGTCCAGTCTTTTTTAGTAGCCATTTGGTCACAAACACTGGCCAAAGTTAGCGTTAGTATTTGTTTGTATGCAAAAAATGTCAATTTTGGACAGTGTTTGTGACTAAGCGACTGTACATACCCCGTTTGCAATACCTTGGATGGTCTACTATTGCAAATGGTATGCCATCATAGGGGTAATTTTCATTCTTGGGCTACCATAGGGTCTCAAAGGCAACGTAACCAATCTGGCAAATTTTAATGTGAAAAAAAAATGAAACACAAGCCTTATGTTTGACGCTGTAACTTTTGAAAACACCATAAAACCTGTACATGAGGGGTACTGTTGTACTCGGGAGACTTCGCTGAACACAAATACTTGTGTTTGAAAACAGTAAAAATTATCACAGCAAGAATATCGTCCGTGTAAGTGCTGTTTGTGCGTGAAAAATGCAAAAAACGTCACTTTTACTGGCGATCTCATCGTTGTTATACATTTTACTGTTTTGAAACACTAATAATTGTGTTCAGCGAAGTCCCCCGAGTAGAACAGTACCCCCCATGTACAGGTTTTATGGTGCCTTGGAAAGTTATAGGGTTAAATTCCCTTTACTTTCGGCATGGGTTGTCAGGCAGGTCCCGCTAATTGTAATTAATTAAGATACCCAATTATGTAAAAATATTACATAAATATATATGTAGGCTCCCTGGGTAAGTAAGGAAAGACCGGAGGGCGTACTATTATGCCCGGCGGCGTTTAGAGCCGACTAAAATAGGGCGTAATAGTACGCCCTCCGGTCTTAAGGGGTTAATGACCGGTGAATCGCATCTGCAGATTTGTAGAAGCAAATACATGAACTTGTCTGCTATGTAATGTTATTGGTTTAGTTAAATACAACAATTTAAGTTGTTTCTCAAATACGAGTGATTAACCTATCAAATTGGAGGTGGTTCACCTTGCAATAATTACTTTATTATCTCTCTCTTTCTAATGCTATATAATAAAATACATTCTTATGATTGTTAAACTAATTAGAAAAGTTTATTGTTGTGAATATGAAACCTTCATCTGGTTGCAGATATTACAATTATTACAACTATTAGTAATGAGCCTGCTTACAAGTCTTTATTGGGTCTTCCTACACAAATTTCAGGACAATTGGCAGATGCCATTTTCTGCTTGCGATATCGTATCGTTCAAATGTAAACACAGCAGACTGCCTGGAGAGATACACGCATGCAATCTATTGGTAATAAAAGCTTTGCCTTGGCCCACATTATAAGTGTACAAGTCTGCTAGCCTAGGCCTAAAAGTTATTTTGGGGCTTGTCTTATCTGATGATTATAGGCCTGAATGTATATGACACCTCTGAATATTGGTGGTCCGATTGAATGACTTGTATGCCAGCATATATGATAGTTGGACCTGCTACATTTTTACTGCCTCCAACTCCAGTAACTCAATAATTGCTTCTGACTGCTTTGTGGAGGGTGAGACTTGCACATACAGGATGCTTTATTTATATCTTTCTTTACAGTGGAAAACAATGGCAGCCAGATGTGGAATGGGCAGAGCAGTATGCTGGAGCTGTTATGTATCCCGATGCCGTGACCAAGAAGTGGGTCCCGGCACCTTGGAATGGTGAGACTTAATGGTCACTTGGCCATAATCTGTGTTTACACTGTGTACTTGTGGCGTTCACACAATTAAATATGTGCTGTGACACATGTCTAAATGATGTGTTTTATTTGGGCAATAATTTACTTTCAGAGTATAAGCGAATTCTGTTCTTTACTAACGTTCGTTCAGTGTCTCCTTTTGCACTGACACCTCCTCCTTATGCCATGTCTCAGTTGGAGTCCCCCAAGGATCTGTTCTTGGTCCCCTTCTGTTCTTTATACTGCCTCTCCTGGAAAACTCGTTAACTCCTTTTGGATTCCGCTACCACCTGTATGCCGACGACACCCAGATATATCTCTCCTCCCCTGATCTCTCCCCCGCGGTTCTACAATGTGTCACTGCTTGCCTTTTTTTCAATCTCTGATTGGATTTCCTCCCGCTTTCTGAAACTCAATCTCTCTAAAACTAAGCTTTTTATTTTCCCCCTCATCTTACTATGAGATACCTCCTTCGCTTTCCCTGCAAGCTGATGGTACTTGCATCAGTCCATCCTTGCAAGTTCGTTGTCTTGGTGTTCTCTTTGATCCTGGCCTCACCTTTGCACCTCATATCCAGAATGTTGCTAAACATGTCGATTCCACCTTAATAACATCGTCCGCTTCCGCCCCTTTCTCACACAAGATGCTGCCCAGGAGCTTGTTCATGCACTGGTAATCTCTTGTATGGATTACTGGAATTCTCTCCTAGTTAGTCTGACAAGAAGCCAAACTGCCCCACTACAATCACCAATGAATGCTGCCGCCAGGCTAATTAAATTTATTTTTTTATTTTTATTATTTCTTTCTCCGCCGTCACGACTCCCTCATCCCTCTGTCGATCCTTACATTGGCTTCCTGTATCCTATATCTGTCAATTCAAAATACTAACCCTTGCCTATAAAGCTCTAACCAACTGTAGCCTCTCTAGCCTTTCTTCGCGGATTCATAGATATGCCCCTTCTCGGTCTTTCCGCTCTTCTGGTGACCTCCTGTCCACTGCTCGCACCCTTATTGCTAACGTGCGGGTGACTCCCTTCCTTTGGAACAGCCTACCCCCATCATTCTCTCTCTTAGACTTAAATTGTTTAAGAAGTTCCTCAAAACACATCTTTTCAGATATGCTTATGGACTCCCAGAGTAACTTATCTATACTTATCCATATCTGTCTCTTGCTCTCTTAAAGAGCCACGCTCCACTCTCACCTCCAACTCTGCTACTTTTCCACCTTGTTTGTTGGCGGTCACCCCTGCTTCCCTCTTGTTTATTCATCCCGCACCTCCTCTTGACTGTAAGCTCGTTTGAGCAGGGCCCTCATCTACCTATTGTTCCTGTGTCGCTGTGTAATTGTCTCATTTATTGTAAATTTCTCCCCTTTCATAATATTGTATAGCGCTGAGGAATTAGTTGGCGGTATATAAATACCAATAATACTATAAAATCATTTCAGAGCTGCTAGCCTTCTCATTGGAAAACGCTAAGCCACTCTAAGCTGGCAAGTGGTTTGTGATTTTAAATGTTTTATTCTCAAACAGATAAGGACCCACCAGTGGAAAAGAATGTTTCAAACCTCACCATCAATTTTGGGCCCCAGCATCCTGCAGCCCACGGGGTCTTGCGTCTTGTCATGGAGCTCAGTGGGGAATCTGTGAAGCGCTGTGATCCACACATCGGACTGTTGCACAGAGGCACTGAAAAGCTAATTGAATATAAGACCTACCTCCAGGTAACCACTCTACGGAGTCTCCACACCATACCTTCTGTGAATGTTCAGTAAAAACTTCAGATTTTTTTGTATCTTAGGTTTTTTTGACTTGTAGACCCATTATGTCATTGCACAACCCTGTTTTCCTTTCATGAATTGTGCTACACTATGACAAAATAATGTTGTTTTCCTGGCACCTAAAGCCTGATTCCTAAAGCCTGTGACTTGGTTAGCGTGAATGAAGTGTTCCGCACTATCCATCCAAAGCTTTAAACTTTGGCTGATAATGATGGGCTAGAGGCGGGTTAGTTTGGAGTTTAAGCCTAACATTGAAGTCCAAGGCTGGACAAATAGTACAAAACTTTTCAAAACAAACTCGAATGGCATCTTTTTAGAACTCCATGACATTGTTGAATTGCAAGACCTTTCTTAGATCATATACCGAGGATCAGTATTATGTTTTGTCAGGATCCTATGTTTTTCTGTTTAGTTTTTTTTTTTTTTTCCATTTCATAATTTTAGAGATTTGTTCTTATATATACTGATCACAACAAAAACAGTGTATTTTAATAGAATGGGATGATCTTGCTAATAGATACAGTGGGTTTCTGATGTAGGGATATGACTTTATATTTTTTTAAAGTGGTAGGTGCCATTAATACGTTTATGAATACCTGAAAAACTAATGCTACCCTCCTCTGGAGAACGCTGAAGGGCTCGTCCCAGACACAAGTAGGCAGTCCCTGTCACAAAAATGAGGGGACTATTAGATCTATAATGATGATAGTTGAGGTTTTGATATCTTTTTAAAGATGAAAGTGTTTAGGCCGAGAGTAAAGGATTCTTGGAACGTCACACATGATGTCCTTTGAAGATGCTGACAATAGATATTAGAATGCAAGAACTGGTTATACAGCAGTTATGGATAGTAATACATTGGATGGCATATCTAATTATTATTTGGTGGATATATTTCTCCAGGCTTTGCCATATTTTGACCGTTTGGATTATGTTTCTATGATGTGCAACGAGCAAGCTTTTTCTCTGGCTGTGGAAAAACTTCTGAATATCCGTCCTCCACTCCGAGCCCAGTGGATCAGAGGTAAAGCTCCATATATTGCTGTGCTTGTAAGCCTTCTTACAAATTAGTACATAGGGGCTCACATGCCACAGTCTATAAGCATATTTAACTTGCCACAATTAAAGGTTCACTCCAAGCACCTTGACGCTTGCTACCCGCTGTTGTGGTTATGGTGGCAGGATTGCCTTAGTGTCTTTCATGGGTAAGCAAAAAAAGAATTTCTAGGCACCCAGAGTATTAAAGCCGCCGACATATATTTTAATGAAACAAAAAAAGCAGCAATATTTCGACCTTCATAGAAGGTTGAAACGTTGCTGCCTTTTTTTTTGTTTTATTAAAATCTGCCTGCGGCTTTAAAACTCTGAGTGCATGGAAATTCCTTTTTTGCTCACCCTTGAAAGGCACTTAACGTGTTGGGATTGCTGGTCCTGTTCCAGAGCACCAGTGGCTGCTGGGATTGAGTGCAAGGGTAAGCAGTCAAACCATTTGGTAACAGATTGGCAACTACTTAAGGTCCAAATCAGCACGGAGTTTTAAACTGATGATGCAGTGAATAATACCCAGATGACGCTCTCTCAGCCAATGAGCATAACAGGGCTCACTGAATCTCGTAGAAGCTCCTAGTAGGAGATTCTGTCCCCAGCAATCCCTAGATAGTTTGTCAAACCCTTCTTAAATGCTTTGAGTACTTACTCTGAGATGGTGCCATGGCACTCCTGGTACCTTAGCTACTACTATGGTATCCTGTTTAACCAGTTTCCATTAAATTGTTATTGGCCAACTATCAAAATACAGATACTTTGCGTCAAATAGCAGTCGGGTATTTACATTCCAGCTAAAATGCTTAAAGCTGGTCAGTGAGTAGTGATGCTCTGGTGTGTGGTTATATTTTTTTTTTTTGACAATGATGTCAATGATTGTCTATTAACCTTTACATCTAACTTTAAACTGTTAACTGAGTAAAAAGCAAGTCTCCATCCATCCCATATGTACATGTAATTCATTTGTTGAGAATGCCTTTCTTTTCAGTGCTTTTTGGGGAACTGACCCGCATTATGAATCATATTATGGCTGTCGCTTGTCACGCTTTGGATGTTGGAGCGATGACCCCTTTCTTCTGGTTGTTTGAGGAGAGAGAAAAGGTTAGTGTCCCATCTTCCTTACAAAAATATTATATCTTGTGTGTTTCCAGCATTTTTGGCTTTCGATATTTCTTAGCCGTTTGTGTGTTAGAAGCATATTATAGTTTCTTTTGTTTGTTTCCTTTGTTGTTGATTTTAAAGTATGTGTACCCTATCCGTTTCTGTTGATACTTGGTGATTCTGGAAAACATTTGCCCCTTTTAAATTTTATATAGCTGATATCCGTGGCCATTGGGAGTGCGGATAAACCAGCTGATTGGGCGGCCATATGCTTTCATAACATATAAGCATCTCTGGGATTATAAAGGGGTAGTTTGGGATTTTGAGGGCTGTACACAAGCTCCCTAGAACTGTAAGGGTAAAACAAAAGGAGGTTCCACGGGTGTAGAAATATGCTGTCACATTTTACTCTACATGGGACCAATGTTGGGAATAGTTTATACATTGCAACAAACCTACTTTCCTGTGAATTTTATTGGAAAGAGAGATTGTGAGTTTCTATCTCATTCTCATACACGTAGACATAGGGGTTTCCTTACCTTGTTGTGTCATTACATTTTTGAGGTAAAATGTCTTGTAAATGTATTGTATTGTCTCGTAAATGAAAATAATTTGTACATTTTTTTTTTTTTTTAGTTGTTTGAGTTTTACGAGAGAGTTTCTGGAGCCAGAATGCATGCAGCTTATGTACGTCCAGGAGGAGTCCATCAGGTAAGCCGGTGCGCCAGTAGACCTATTATAAAGAATCAGACATTATATTAAATAATAAATATGGGTTGAATGTTGGCCGCGTAAAGCGAGGTATTGAAGGTAAATATAGTGCAGCAGAGCTACAATAATATTACTTGATGTTATCTAAACATAGGCATCTCATATATATATATGTTCACATTCTTTCTTTTCTGTCTCCTTCTACTCTGAGTGATAACCTAATAAATGTGGTATTGTAACACATTGCAATGACCTGAAATTCTGACTCTAACTTTTTCCATTACACACACATCATTTCCCATCATATGTCTGTCATCTACCCACCTTTTCTGTTGGCCTTTCTGATATTTGTTTGTTTTTTTAAGAACATTGCATACAGCTTTTACTACAAGCTCAGCGATTTCTACTAATTGTGGTATTTGGTCATTTTCAGGACATGCCTCTCGGTTTGATGGATGATATCTATGAATTCATTAAGAACTTTTCCATCCGAATTGATGAACTTGAGGAGGTAAGTACTGAGCTGTTGGATGACCGTGGTTACAGCTCTATTTGGCTCAGAAACTGTTAACCAAAAAAAGTATGAAATGAAGACATTTTCTGCAAGAATAATGCTGCTGTAAGTGTCCATTTTTTTTACAATGTCTGCTGCGTCAAGGATCTATTTCTTTAATTTCCTGTGTGATTTGCAGATGCTGACAAACAATCGGATTTGGAAAAACCGTACTGTGGATATTGGGGTGGTCACGGCTGAGGATGCCTTGAACTATGGATTTAGGTAAAATTGATACATGTTCTTACTGAAATGCTGATGCAAGTCTTAAAGCTCTGAGGCCAAATGCAGCAGGGAATTGTTAAAGTATAGTGTCCCTTTTTGTGTTGGCATGGAAATTGGGATTCTGGAAACCTCTGTAGAAGACTAATATACATAAAGGAGTATTTAATAATTTTAATGGCCATTTTATGCTAGGTCCGGAACTATACAAAGACCATAAATGATTCTAATGGTTTTAGCACTTTTTCAGAGAACTTAAACAAATCACCTCTGCCAAACTTAGGTGTTTGGTCAAAGAATGTGTTATAATTCCTCCTGTTTGTTTGGTTCTTTTTAACCTGATATGCGAAGTGAGCTTTTAATGTGTCTTTCTGTCTCGTGTCAGTGGGGTGATGCTTCGTGGATCTGGAATCCATTGGGATTTAAGGAAGTCACAGCCTTATGATGTGTATGATCAGGTGGAGTTTGATGTACCGATTGGCTCTCGTGGTGACTGCTATGACAGGTATGTCTTCATGTAGTAAGAGTACATTGAAGGTTGTGGAATGGTGTATCTGTAAATTGTACCTGAATTCCCTATATGGAGAGAACAATGTGTTGTGTGTAATGTAGAAATTATTTATTATGCTAAACCCTGCAATGCAAACATTTTTCTAAAAACAGCACTCTTTTATATTGTAATGTTAAAACTACAGGGCGAATGCATCCAGACCACTTCATTAAGATGGTTCCAGTGACTTAAATGATCCTTCTAGCTTTCAAGTAATCTGCTACTAGCCAAACCTTAAATTACTAGCCACTACACCCCCAGAAAGTCCATGGCATTGTCGCCAAAGGGTGCCTTTCTACTCACCAGGGATACATTTTAACTCTTTAGTAGCAATTGGAAGTTTTGATTTCGAACACATCGATTTTGCAATTCCCCCTATTTTTTTCATTCCAATCTTGAATTTCCACTGGGTATGTAGCTCGTTCAAATTTCCCAACTTCCCAACACATCTGTCTTTATTTAGTACTGGGAACATACAGAAATGACTGCTGTTTAGCTTGCACGGTTGGGAAGCTCGTAACTGCCCGCTCTGTGCTTATGTGTTAAACCTCAGATATATAGACGTTTGAGAGACCATATCCTGTATGCTGTTTGTCTGGTTTAGACCATTTCATTGTCAGACATGCACTGTCTCCATCAGTCAGGGAGTTAAAGAAAAAAAAAATCCCTTTTTAGATTTTGTAAATGTATATAAAATATTTGTCTGTTGCACGCTCTGTCTGAACGGTCCTTGTCTTTTCTCCACTGTTCCACATTTTAATAGATGAACTCCCAGTGAACACATGCCTGCATTTAATTATGCATTTTCATTGGGTGTATGTCTAAAAATGGTTTGCAAAGGCTGCAGATCTCTTGTCTGCAGCTTTTGCAAACACTTCCCCCTAGTCCCCAGCCCAGACTTTCTCTGGCTGTCCAATTACAGACTTCCCAATGCAGCTCAGTTCGTGTTTTTGTTTTGTTTTTAAATTAAAATCTAGAACAGGTTCAGACCTGTTTGTAGCCTTTATTCCAAAATCAAGGCATTGTTAAAGGGACACTATAGTCACCAAAACAACTACAGCTTATTGAATTTGTTCTGGTGAGTATAATCCTTCACTTCAGGCTTTTTTCTGTAAACATTGTCTTTTCAGAGAAAATGCAGTGTTTACATTACAGCCTAGTGATAACTTCACTGGCCACTCCTTAGATGGCTGTTAGAGATCCTTCCTGGGTCATGGCTGCCTAAAATGCATCCAAACATTCAGTGTCTCCTCCCTCTGCATGCAGACACTGAGCTTTCCTCATAGAGATTCATTGATTCAATTCATCTCTATGAGGAGATGCTGATTGGCCAGGGCTGTGTTTGAATTGTGCTGGCTCTGCCCCTGATCTGCCTCTTTGTCAGTCTCAGCCAATCCTATGGGGAACCATTGTGATTGGATCAGGCTACCACTTCTAATGATGTCAGCAGGCAGTGGGCAGGTGTAAAGGAAACAGAGCTAGCAGCTCCAGACTTGAAAACAAGTAAGATTTTGCTATTTTTAGGGGGGCTAGATGGTGGTTTTAACACTATATAGGTTTGTGCTTGTGCTCCTGACCCTATAATGATACTTTAATTTGCATGATCAGTGACTGGATTTTGCAGTCCAAATGGCCCTTTATGCCGCTGGGTGGTTTTTCCCGTTTGGTACAGACTTTGGTTCGGACTTTAGTAAATTACGATGGTCATTGTGAAGAACTGAAAGTAGACTTGTAGATTTTATGTCAAATTTTTTTTTTTGTGCTTTTCTCGTCCAATAAAGTTTTCATAGATTCCCATAGTAGAGCATCATTACGGACTTGAAGCACAGGAGCAGCGCTCATGCCGTCAAATGCTTCTCATAGGGAAGGAACGAATCCAGTTTTTCCCTTTCAGCATCATTTAATGTTTATATGTTGTCACAGTGGAAGTACTTCTATTGGCTGTCAGACCGTCTCTATGGGTTGGTTTACTCCTTCGATGAAATCATTGCACTCTCTACGAAATGGCATTGCTTTCATTTAAAGGACTAAAGGGACAGGGCCACTGCACCCAGACCAAAGTGCCTTTTATTGGTCTTTTTGTTTTTTTGTTTTCTTCTTCTAAATCTATATTTAAAAACCATGCAATCTGCAGAAATATGACTTTTGATTGTTTAATACAGTACAGAAAGATCTATTTATTTATTTATTTATTTATTTATTTTCTTCTTTGAGAGTTCCCCTGCATTTTATAAACTTTCACAATCCCCGCTCTGTGGTCGTGCTCTCACTGAATCTTGTTTTATGATCTGTTTATTCTGCACCAGGTACCTTTGTCGGGTTGAAGAGATGCGCCAGTCTCTTCGTATTATCCATCAGTCTCTCAACAAGATGCCAGAGGGAGAGATAAAGGTAGATGATGCCAAAGTGTCGCCACCAAAGAGGTCAGAGATGAAGGTGAGACTTATCATATCATATCATATCTTGCACTCACTCCTTTTGTCGGTGTCCTCATGCTTCCCATGTTTTTTACCTCGATACGATGGGTGATTTGTTGCTGTCACCTGCTGCTAATAAGATTCAATTCCTTTCTGCAGAGATCCATGGAATCCTTGATACATCACTTTAAACTTTACACAGAGGGCTACCAGGTGCCGCCAGGAGCCACGTACACCGCAATAGAAGCTCCAAAGGTAAGGAAGCCACAAGACACAATTGTTCTACCATGAAAGCAGGGATGAAGCATGAACAGCGTTTGTTTTTTTTTTTTGTTTGTTTTTTTACACTGAGCTAACAAAGATATACTTGGCACTTCACAGCTTACATTTTAAACCATAGCTTACAGACAAACAGGTATTGTCTGTGCAAAAGGTATAAAAATATTAAATGCACACATTGGAATATGTTCCTGTTACGTTAAAGGTAATATGCAGGATAATTTAAAAATAGGTGCATATATGATGATTTTTATTATTTATTTTCAGTTTGCTTTGAATTCTTAAGTTTGAAACCTTTTTATTTCTCCCCAGGGCGAGTTTGGTGTTTACCTTGTGTCTGACGGCAGCAGCCGACCTTACAGATGTAAAATTAAAGCGCCTGGATTTGCTCACTTGGTAAGAAATTGATCAAATAAATTTATATGCTTCTCACCTTGAACCTTTATTGCTACACAAGTGTTTTACAACCAATATTGTATGGCAGAGGTACTGTAAATCAATTGCTGCTGTATTTTACATCTAATCAAACCGCATTCTGTTTGTGTAAAATGAATTAATTTCTCCTGAAATGTTGGTGTATTTGTGGCATTTAAAGGAGACTAAACTTCAAACCCCCAATGAACTCTGACGTCACTCTTTAATGCTGCGTGAATATATACTCAGCAGAGCATTAATAATTTTATTTCGGTCCTGCCAGGTGGAATTCTCTCTGTAGTAATCCCATGTAAATGCTATTTCTCCTGCTTGGCTGGATTTTTCTTTGGTGTCTTATTTCTGGGGGCATAAAAGAGAAATCCTCAAAATGCAATGGGAATGATAAACTGTACATTTTTGCCCATGTCAGAGTGTTTTCCAATTATTGTGCCCATGGACAGTCCTTATTGGCAGATATTCTTCAAACTGGGTGCAACGGGTACACAATCTGTGAGCCATTTTTCAGTTTCTGTAAATCTTATTAGATTATAGATACACTTGGAATTTTCTACAATGTATGTTCAACCAGAAGCTCTCATTTCATTACCAGTACTCTACCAGGTCAAGGTCTACATTGTACAAGAGTATCGGCAGATTACTTCTGTAAGGCAGTTACATGATCTTGGGGAAAATACCATTGTAAAATACCATCCACCGTCTAGATGGCTAGTGACAAGATTTTGGCAGAGCAGTCTTGTCCTCTATTCTATTGACAATATAAAAGACTTGTTTTTGAATTAGTATTGTTTCTCGTCCTCTCATTGCTGCGTCAAATCTCACATGTGATGCTGCCATGATTATCCAGGAAAACATAAATTTGATTCTATATTGCCATCATTTTCTTTTTCTCTGTCCCTTTTGGTTAATGACTTTAAGAACTTTATAATAAGACTGCTAGGCCAGGAAAAAGAAATATAAACTTTTTATACTTTAAATTTACGACTGTAAAGGCTAAATTAATCTATTTAACTTGTATCCGGGTTGGTTAGGTTTGGGTTAACAATGATATGTGATGCTGCAGAAAAATTGGAAGAAAAATGAAAGGTGGAATAAATTTTCTATGAAATGCTTTATTTTATATTAGTTCTGCGTCCTCTAAGATGGCCACTTCAGGGGAGGCAAGCAGATTCTGCATGGGTCTGCCCCCACGTGATGCTTTATATGTCATTACTGCACTGCATAGTGATTTTAACACTATAAGCTCAGGAATACAGGTGTGTGATCCTGACCTTATAGTGTTCTTTTGAAAAAACAAAAACCACGGATTCCCAACTATGTGTTGGATTTTTAAAGAGGCATATTTGTATAAGCTGTCCAAATGCAAAGCCTATCTCGTACTTAGTTTTTCTTTTTGTTTTGTTTTTTTTTTCTAATTATTTTAACACTTTTTCTCTGTCTTAGGCCGGCCTGGATAAGATGTCACAGGGTCACATGCTTGCTGATGTTGTAGCAATTATAGGTAAGTATTCCTGAATGACAGGCTGTGGGGGTTTACTGATGTAAAGTGTTTCTCATATGCTATCATGGTGCATATTTCCCATAGGAACTCAGGATATCGTCTTTGGAGAAGTGGATCGATAAGCTTGCCTGGAACCTTG
This sequence comes from Pelobates cultripes, assembly GCA_933207985.1. Lineage (NCBI taxonomy): Eukaryota > Metazoa > Chordata > Amphibia > Anura > Pelobatidae > Pelobates > Pelobates cultripes. The sequence continues at coordinate 21,856,901 of OW240924.1, forward strand.
GAAAAGTTGAAGATGCGGTTAAAGTCTTTGCCTCCATTCATTTAATCCATTTAAATGCGTGTTTTGATGTGGCTCCACCATCCACAGTAAACTCAGCCTGTCTGTTTGTTTATTTAAATATATAATTCCACGCTTTGTGCGAAGAATAAATGCCCTGATTTGTCTACGAAACATTGCCTCTACCTTTTTTATAAAATACATGTATATTAACCCATCTATGTATCAGGCACCCAAGCAAAATTGAGTGACGAAAAAGTAAGGGATCCTTCCTACAGGGATCTCTCCGTCGCAGTGCTATGCAGAAGATGTACATGCTGGGAGAATTTAGGATGTTGTTCTGTTCTGATGCCTATGCTCTAACTAAACCCAGCATGCTGGTAGCTTTAGAAAGTGTCTCCTGAGTCAATAGCTGTACAAAGGCTTTGGTAGAAAGGAGGGATCTGTGGACCTCCAAAAATGAGATGCACTCTAGACAGGAGAAATTAATTTTATATTTTTTCTGTATGATGTTCAGTTGAAATTTAAAAAGAAGAAAATATCACGTTGCCTACCATTGAACTATTACTAAACGATGTACTTACTTTTAGTCTAGTCCCCCCGAACATGGCTTCGTCTTACAAGAAATCTGCAACATTTACAAACTCTTTTTATATAGCGTGCAAGGTTTGTTTAGTTAAACAAGGCAATATTTTGCCAGAGTAGAGTTAAATGACCAGAAATTTTCATGGTATGTTTTTGACATGACTGCTTTTTTTGCAGTGAAGCATTTCCTCTTGTGACCTCTAGAGGGCAGCTTTGACCTTTTGTAAAGCATTTTGCAACCATTCTCAGTGGGCTAATAATAGTTTCTTCTTGTCTCTCCCTCCAACATATGTGTTTCAGAATCCTAGTATGTGGATGTTGTTGGGTCATTAAGATTCCCCTGTACTCCAGTGAAGAGGTTTAGACATATTTATAGTTTGATGGACCGATTTGAGATGTTTGTGATTGCAAACACATGGATAGAGTTGATCCACAAACTCAAATTAATGTAACCTTATAACCGAAGTTCAGCTTTAGATTTCACCTATTCATCTTCTAAATAACAGATTCCATATTAAAAAGGGCGTTTGGGTTGGTCCTTTCTTTGCTTTAACACCCTCCTTTCTTATGGGAAGAAATGTTATTCGATGGGGGCGTGGCCTGGAAGAGCATGTTGCAGGACGCAAGCTAAACCAGCTCTGCACCCCAGGCCGAATAAACTGTGATAAACCGCAACAAACTGGAGGGATATGGTCCGAAACAAGAGGCCCAATACCCCGGGACCGACGCCATACCGGTCCAATGGACGATTTTATTGCCACACCGTCGGACATGCGAGGACTGCAACCCGTCGACAAAATGGCACCTGCCTCCCCGGGCCCGGAGAGTGCAGGAGAATGCTCAGCTACAGGCACCCAAGTGAGTGAACTGGCCCAGATACGAGCAGAGCTCACCCAGATCTCGTCGAAAATGCTGACAAAAGAAGACACGAGCACTATAGCACAGGAGCTGCTGGCGGGCCTGTGGACGGATCTTACTGCCTTAGAACAGAGGGTGGATGAAATGGAAACAGCCGCCCAGAGATGTGAGGACCAACATAGGGAAACAGAGGTAGCAGTAACCAGACAGGGCAACCTCTTGATCACCTTCTGCAGGCAGGTAGAAGATCTAGAAAACAGAAGTAGACGCAAGAATATCCGGATCCGCGGCCTGCCAGAATCTGAGACGGAGGGTGTGCACTATTTACACAGTTGCTGGGGGAAGATGCACCTGAGGATATCTGCATGGACCGCGCTCACAGAGCACTGGGGCCGGTGAGGCGAGACAGCAGCCCCAGAGATGTAATTTGCTGTATGGCCATGCAGGACCAAAGAGACAAGATCGTGGACGCTGCTAGGGTAAGGCCCTCCATAGTGTTCCGCGGGGGAGTTTAACGCTGGGCGCCAGGAGAGCGCTACGCCCGGTGACGGGCATGCTACGTGACAAGTGGATCCCGTATCGCTGGGGCTTTCCCTTTAAAGCAAAGCATGGCAATACATGGATTACGGCCCGCTGGCCAGAGGAGGTCCCACTCCTTATGAGGACCCTTACCCTACCACCCGTGCGAGTGCGCAACTGGATTCTGGACGAAGCAATTGCTGCAAGGAGAGACCCATTAAATGCAACAAACCCAGCGGACCCACCTACAGAACGGGCCACACGCCCACACCGAAGAGGGGGTCCAAATGGCCCAGAAGAATGATACTCCCGAAGCCGGGCTGGGCCGACAGGGGATTGGTAAGATGGGATAATCATTGGGGACACGGCCGATTATACACATAAGGGGACATGCGGCTGGGGGATGGGAGCCACTGGGACTTTTTTTGGGGGGGACAGGGGGCAATGGGTGAGAAACATGGCCAGCAAGGGACATGGATCTACTAAAGGGCCCAGGCCCGTAGCGTGGGCACATAGGCAACTCCCCTATTGAACTGTATCACACCAGACATGGCTTGCAACGTATGGCTGAGACCAGTTAGCAGTACACTAAGGTGGTTCCCGTACTAAAGGACACCGCTAGGGGTGCAGCAGGGCTCGCAGAAAATCCCGGCCTACGCAACGCATGGCAGGTCTCTTTGGGTGGGTTTAGGAAGGGTATACATTGGGATCATTACCTGACTTTACCCAAGCATTGCCTTAAAAGCGGGGACAAGCCGACCCAGGACCCCTGAGCCCCCGCCTGCAGTCACTGAGAGGATAGGAGGGGACCAGCCGCGGAAGGAAAACCTAGAGGCACACCGTTGTCACCCACGGACCCTAGGGAATACAAGCCTGACAACGGTTGCAGTAACCCGAAAACTCAGGGGGGAACTGGGAGCGGGGAGGTAGACTCCCGGGACTTTATGTAGGGGGATCTGTATACAGTATCTGTATGAATGTATTACCTTGCCTTATTGCCACCCGGAAATGTCATCGGGTATGGTGGGGGGGGGAGAAACTTCAGGTATCGTAGGGACAAACACAGCAAGACGTGGAAGGGGAAACACAGTGGGGTAGGGGATCCAGGGAGATGTATTCACATGCAGAAGACGAACTACCCCCCTACAAATGTAAAAAAGTACCATAATGACAGCACGGTGAGAGAGGTTACATACACTTGCATTTCTCTTTCCTCACTAAGCATATACGACTACACCCACAGCGTTATTAGTGACATGGACACACCTGTGATGGGGGGTGGCTCCCACCACCCTCTTGCGCCCCCGCACGACTAAGAACAACGGGCGGACCGGTAAGCACCCTACATCTCCCCGCCTTGGCTCAGGGCGCACAAAACCGACTCACCTCGACTAATAGGCCATGAATAGTGTGGTATATGCTCCAACCACCCCTGCACATGCTGTCAGGGACGAGTGGCCCCCCGACCTGACTAGAACAGGGAGCAAAACCCACAGCCTGCGATACCCAGAGATGAGACTAACTGCGCATGTTGCCCAAGAGCCAACTCAAGACCCTGTGATAACCACGCTTGTTAACGACTCCGGTACCCTTATGCCTCCCGTAGCACTCTGCCTACATCGGCCTGGGGGAGGGGACATGGACGGTACCACTACAGAAGTCCTTTAGGTACACAACAAGATAAGGGACATGGACAAAGCTAGCTCCTGTGCTGGTGCTCCCTGGGTCTAGAACCCTGTGATAGACACCACTGCGCACTTGGTACGGGGGGGTGTGGACTACCCTTTAGGGGTTCTTCACACGACACCTTTGTCACAGGTGTAAAGTCAACACAGTTACACTAGGACACACAAACCTACACACAGACCACTCACACTCTTTCTCCCACCCCTTCATCCTTTACATCTTCCCGCATGCGCCCTATCCCGAGCGACCATGAGCTCAAGGTTCGATCTCGCCCCTCTCCGTCTCTGGTCAAACAATGTCCGAGGGTTGAACGTGCCGGAGCGAAGGTCACATCTCTTGCGTTCCCTCTGAGCTGCGAGAATGTCCATCGCATTTTTGCAAGAGACCCACTTCCGATGAGAGTCAGTCCCGACACTTAAAGAGTTTCCCCTAGGGATATTTCGCCAACCACCAGACCGCCAAAAAAGCTGGAGTGGCAATATTGTTTGCCCGCACGGTGCCGTTCGAATGCACAGATAAACTGGCCGCCACGTGGCGGTTCCTCTTCCTCAAATGTACAATAGCAGGTACCATCTACACGCTAGCCAGCATCTATGCCCCTAATGCCTGACAGCATAGGTTTCTACGGGGGGACCTTACGGAAAGGCCTGCTGATCGTAGTGGGAGAACTGAATGTGGCCTTTGACCCAAGAGTTGACACATCTAGAGGGACTAGCTCCATATCGACCTGCAGCCTACAGTCAATCCAGGCAGAACTAAGTGGCGCCAGCCTGGCGGACAGTTGGAGGGTCCTCCATCCAACCAGTAGTGACTACTACTTCTCCACGGTACACAAGCACTACAGCAGGCTGGACTATATATTCCTAGCTCAGGAGTTCTTGCCTCTGCTCCTCGATGTGGGGGATCGGAATGCAGGGTTGATCGGACCACTCCCCCATCTTAGCAAGCATTAAGTCCCCATTATTCCGACCCACAGACTGTCAATGGAGGATGAACGAAATGATTCTTAACAATGGCCCCACAACAGCAGACATCTGAGCGACACTAGTCACATATTTTGAGGAGAACGGCACCCCTGACTTGCTAGCTTTGACGATATGGGGCCACCTTATCAAATTGTGCACAAGACGGATGGAGGAACAGCAACGACGCACGGACGAACTGCTCAAACACATCGCAGACCTGGAGGGACTTCATAAGGCCACACAATCGGATGATAGGTACAAAGAGTTGTTGGAGAACAGAAAGAAGTTGCGAGATATTCTACACCAAAAACTACAGTATACGATCCGAAAATCCCAAAGCTGCTTCTACGAATACTCTGGTAAGTGCGGCCGATTGCTGGCCAGGACATTACAAAAAAAAGGAGGTTGTGCTACATCACAAAAATCAAGACCAAAGATCAACAGGTGACGCAACTACCCAAGAAAATTACCGAGACATTCAGGGGGTTCTATGAAGACCTCTACAACCTCCCCACGGAGCAGTCGGAAGAGGCAGGCCATCGCAAGGACAGACGGATCACAGATTACTTACAACAACGTGTCACTAAATCCTTAAGTCGTGACGCGGTGGAAGTACTAGAGGCCACCATCACACTGGAAGAACTACAGATGGCGTTGAAAAGCTTGAAACCGAACAAAGCGCCTGGCCCGGATGGCTTGCCGGTGCGATACCTGAAGGAGTTCAGCGACGTGCTCTTGCCGTGGCTCCTAAAGTGCCTCAATCCAATACTGGAGGGAGGAACATTCCCGAGAGACTCACTAATGGCGACGATAAGTTATCCCTAAAGAAGGCAAAGATCCAGCCAACTGGGCGAGCTACAGGCTGATTTCATTATTGAACGCATGGGTGGGACCGTGGGACTCCCACCCATACGGGATTACCATAGAGCCACACATTTACATTGTAGAGTCGATTGGCATACCCCTAGAACCGGATAATTATGCATAACCATGGAGAAAACACAAATGGAAGGAACGCTCCTTGTGGCAGTATGGCTAGACACCCATTAAGGAGGACAACGCGCCAGGAACCATCCGCTCATCGGAGCAACGCTGAAGGTTTGGCACTCGGTAAGGACCAAGCTTTTGCTAACCACCACACCAGGTCCACTAACACCGATAACACACAACCCCGAGGTGGCGGGGGGCTTCACACCACAATATATCAGTGCATAAATGGAGGAAGATTGGACGTACATGCAACAGTGGTGTTCGGCGGACTCAATGCAACAACTACCAGAGCTAATAAAGGAAAGGGTCCCGCGGGGCTTAGATTCAGATACTTCCAAATCAAGTCCTATTACCAATTGCACAGGGGGCACCACCTGTTCCACAGGCCCTTGACAGATTTTGAGAATACATGCACGGAGACCACTACACAGAGGAATATCAAACCTATATGCACTGCTACAAGCCTCTACGCAACAAGCACCTCTAAAACATTTGGCGAGATAGGAGGAAGCTACAGGAACCGCACTCACTGACCCCCAGTGGGATAAGATTCACATACTAACACTTCAGGGCACAATGAGTTCCAAACACCAAGAACTTAATTACAAGCTATTAATGGGGTGGTATAGAACGCCGGAGCGACTACACAGAATGATACCGGAAGTCACAGACGTATGCTGGAGATGTGAGACAGAGGTGGGCACAGACCTCCACATCTGGTGGGCCTGCAAACATATAGCCCATTATTGGAAACAAATCCACGCGCAGATAAACATCACGGACTCGGACCTACCACTCCAACCACTACAAATGCTCCTTCATCACACTGAAATGCCTCTTTCAAGGTACAAAATATCACTTACCAAACAGGTCCCCACGCTGCGACATTTAATGGAAAAGGTGGAAGAGATCCATGGCATGGAGCAGCTTACAGCCTCTTTCTCACACCTGGATCACACATGGACCGGATACACACACACACGCTCTTTTCTAATCTCTCCCTAACCGCTATACACACTAAATACACACCATATCCGACACAGACCACCCGAGATGCAGATACTGAAGGATCAAAGAACAAGAGGGCGGAACAGAGGCTGAAAACTAGCCAGCAAAGAGGGGCAGTAGAGCTACGACAAGGAGGCATAATAGGTCATAGGACATTGAGACCCAGCAAACTGCCCACCGACGCAACGGCCCTGAATACAACTGGCACCTTACAACGGAACAGACGAAAAGAGAAAAGACCATAATAAGACGGAATCCCTAAAATTATAGGGAACTCACAAACATGGACTAGAGAACACTGACAAAGATTCCAATCCTAGCAAAATCACTGGCTGTCATTCTAGTAAAGTCATGCATACATGAAATTCCAACCTCAGGCCACCTACCGGAGTAAAGTTCGGTAAGACGCAATGACTGGAAGAAATAAGCTAAAGAAAGATGTATGCACACACATATCTACAGCACTAAGGTGCAATCCTAGTACAACAGAGGGAGGCCACAGTGATGAATAAGTTTAACGTGCTCATTTAATGTTTACCAACTTACATATAAATAGATAGGAGTCGTCTACATGTTTTACTGTTAAATCGCATATCTTGATTCTGTAACAACTGTTCTGCGTACTGTGACAAACATGGTTACAATGCTTTTCTGTTAAGATTGTTGTCAATGTTAAATCTCAAAACTGAAATAAGAAACATTGGCACAAAGAAAAAAAATGTTATTCGATGTTTCATTGGATTTCATTCAATGCTAGTGAGGAGGTTGTGTATGGATGATAGGCCATCTAATTTATGTCAATCAGGCTTGCATCCATGTCTGTTTACATCATTTTGTGCGCGGGGGTAATGCCATGATAAACTCTGAAATGGCGTTTTTCAAACTGTTATCACAAAGCTTGTTGCACGTTATTCTCTAGAATTTAACTGCTGCCACGGATAAGATGTTCATCTATTGAAAATAAGCTGCTCAACCAGAATAATTGGAAAAACAAACTGACACCATTATTCTTCTCCCAATTTTACAGTTAACAATAAACAGTCAGGCAGATTTCATTCTTCTGACTTCCGCCAAACCATTCCTCATTCATTAGATGGCGCGATGGTTAAGGGTAACAACATTCCTGGGAATTGTTGTCTCTTCTTCATTGTTAATCATAAAGATTTGCACCACAACATCAAACATTGGGCAATCTTCTACTTGCATATATGGCTACTCAACAAACAAAACCCATTTTGGGCAGCATCCAGGAGATAGATGTGGTGTTGCTTCAAAAGTTTGTTTAACCCCTTAAGGACCAAACTTCTGGAATAAAAGGAAATCATGACCTGTCACACGTCGTGTCCTTAAGGGGTTAAAGGATCACTATAGAGTCAGGAAAACACTGGTTTTCCTGACACTATACAACACTTAGGTCCCCCCCCTACCCTCCGGGCCCCCCTCCCTCCCTTGGTGCTGAAGGGGTAAAAACTGCTTAATTAAAGAATCACTATAGTGTCAGGAAAACAAACTCGTTTTCCTGACACTATAAAACCCTTAGGTCCCCTCCACCCTTGGTGCTGAAGGGGTTAAAACCCCTTCAGTTACTTACTTTAATCCAGCGCTGGGCTCCCTCTGCGCTGGTGACCTCTCCTCCCCCGCTGATGTCAGCTCCCGAGTGGAGCAGAATGCGCCATAGGAAGGCATTTCTCAATGCTTTCCTATGGACGTTCTGCACGCTGGATGCGATTTTCGCATCCAGTGTCGCAGAAGCGCCTCTAGTGGCTGTCAGGAAGACAGCCACTAGAGGCTGGATTAATCCTGCTATGTAAACATAGCAGTTTCTCTGAAACTATTATGTTTACATCTGAAGGGCTAAAACCTGGGGGACGTGGCACCCAGACCACCTCATTGAGCTGAAGTGGTCTGGCTCACTATAGTGTCCCTTTAAAGTTAAGCAGTAAGTGATGCAACAGAAGGACATACACTTTCAGAACACACACACACTTTTGTTGTAGAAACAATCCAAAGCTCTATTACGTGAATACAATAAGGATGAGTGTGTTCATGGACCATGAGGTGTTTAAACTACCAAATATGTCATAAAGAAAAAATAAATATGTCCAGCATTCAACACTACAAAATATAACTAAACAGTAGGTTTATGTGAATCATTTTATACAGTTTTTATTGACATTAATAAATTACTATTTTAAAGAAACACTGTAGGGTATCGCTGCCCCAATAGTGTTAGAAACACATGTAGGGTGTCTGGCCACCCATAATTAATAAGAAAACTTGACGTAGTTTAAGTGCTGCGCTGATACTGCCTCCGATTCGCCTCGTTGGCTGACATCAGAATTGATGATCTCAGCCAGTCAAAATGCTTTCCCATATACAAATTGGATTGGCTGAGATAATCAATTCTAATGATCTCAGCCAAGTATGCATGGCAGGAAGTGGAGCCAAACGCTGCCCTTGCCAATCTGCATCTTCTCATAGAAATGCCTTAAATCAATGCATCTCTATGAGGAGCGTTCGGCATCTACAGGCAGAGGGTGGTGACACTGAATGTTACCTCCAATGACGATCTGAGCAGAGGCCATTGGAAGTATCCCTAGGCAGTAATGCAATCACTGCGTTTTCTTTGAAAAGACAGTGTTTAATGCAAAAAGCATGAAGGGAATGATTCTACTCAACTGAACAAATACAATAAGTTGTAGTTGTCCTGGGGACTATAGTGTCCTTTTACAGCCTACAAGTCAGTTATTTGGTTTATTGTGCTGGGATCTCTTTGTTTTTTGTGATACTATGTGATACTATATGTAATTGTGCACGATCGCAGTCCACTTCCGTATGTGACGTCACGCGCACGGGGCGTCATGCGTGATGACGTCATGGTATCGGAGATATCGGAAGCAGCTGGGTCTCTCATTAGGGTTAACGCTGTGATTGGACGTATCACGGACGTTTCCCTTCAATCAGCTCCCCATTAGAGGGTATTTAAATCTCGGTTTAGCAGCATTATATTCACCAATTGATAAAGCCGAACAGGATATCGGCGAAACGCGTCTTGGACACAGCACTGGCACTTGAGTATACAGATTTCATTTATTTGTTTTTAATAAGTTGCAATAAATGTTCATTTCTTTTACCAAGTTGACTAGTGATATATTTATGCTGCTATCAAGAAGGGAAGTGTCACTCTATAATTGACACTGTGCTTATACACTTGGAGCCCAGTTAAAGGCTCCTGATAAGGTGAGAAGTAAATCGTTATTTTTTCCACCTGACTACCTACTATATTAAGGATATCTGCACTAGGGTTAGCTTTGCTTCCCTATTTCTCCCATTTTTTGTCTCCATTTGAGGTTTCTCATTGAATATGGTGATTTAAAGGATCTCATTATCATCATTTCCATTACCTCCTGAAAATTGCAGGAGTAAGTGTGTGTTTTTATTTTCAAGCGCTTCACCTTTGCACTGTTTTTTGCATGTATTTGCACGATAGTGTTTTTTCTTATACTACAACACATCACCGGTCTGATTTGAAAAGTAAAATTGAAACAAACCCCATTCGGGTACATTACAAAGGAAGTAACAACAAGTCAAATGTCTGCAGGTGTAATAAAAGCTTTAAATTGGTGGACAGCCAGGATATGAGATAACGTGGGAGAGAGCTCATTAAACATGGTAGCGAGGTAGACTGCCAGAAATTTATATAATGTGCTGGGTAAGGCTTATTGGGTTACTCTTACCCTTTCTAGCATACATTTTATTTTAATTACTAGTTGGGCATTAGTAAGTAGGTTGCCCCCTGCCCCTTTAAACTCACCTACTACAGCGCTGGGTGGAGCTCCCGGTGCTAATCTTAACGCTTCCGTCCGACGTCATCTCTGCCCTCGCACAATCCAATCAAATACTTGATTTGACGGTTTTACTGGTTTAGCGTGCATGCGCACAATCTGAGCTGATGAGGGGAGGAAGTGTTTTGTTTTTGTTTTTTTGTTTTGTTTTTTTAATTGGTGTCAGTAATAGAGGGAAGCAGGACAGCAAGGCTTCCCTTTTTCAGTGGTGCTGTCTGCAAGGAAAAAGATCATTACTGCTGTTGCTGCTAACAGACTTAATTTTTGCACAGGATTGGTATTAGGCAGCCTGGATTTACTGAGGTGTGATTAGCCCCTGGCACAAAAGTGATAATATCTCTGAAGGTACTGTGTTTTAAGGAGCAATGCTGCACATACAAAAGTAGTCGTGTTGGTTGGAGCAACTCTTTAAGGTGTCTGTTATAGAGGAAAGAAGAGGTTAAAAGAAAATTCTTAAAATACTGTAATGGCATTAACATCATATTAAAGCGAACGAAAGAACGAGAGGAGGTTATTGGGAGGAAAGTGGGGAAGAGGAAACAGAGGTCATCCACTGAGCCACCAGAGCGATGTGGACAGTGGTAGCAGCTGAATCTTCTTACTCTGAAGCAAGAGCCACTCGAACTCAGGAGTAAAACACAGTGACCATTGCTGGAGAGAGACATGTATATTTTGTAATCAATAAATATAGTGATGTTTTACAACATGTTGAAATAGTGGTTTCTTTTTTTCATTCTACAGAAGGATGAGAGTCCTTGGAAGGAGTGTATTGGTGTGTGTTTCACAAGTTCTGTGTAATAGTGCACTTTGTAATATTGAATATTGGTTACATTTATTTAAAAATGAACTTATTGTGGCAAATTCACCATAATGTATACCACCTACTGACTTTAAGCAATTAATAAGTAACTGCTTAAAGAGTATATATTTTATTTCTTTCACAAGTTTTTACTCTAACAGCCAGCGGGTACTCCGGCTGAGTACCTGTTACTTTTAGGCTTCCTCACTATTTTCGTGGCACCTGCTATCGCCTCACAGAGTTGAAATACTTGGTGGCATCCGGAACACTCAGATGCCCTCTTTGAGTCGGTCAATCAACTTTGGAAAATCAACTATAACCACTAGTTATAGCTGTTACTCCATACATACAGGGAGTCAAAACAAAACTTGCTTTTATGGCAGCGGGGCAGAAGTATTTATACCCAAAGAGGGTCTTTAGCATACAATAGCATAATTAACCGTACATACAATTCTCTTCCCATAACTCCTTGTGTTTCTTTAAAGCAGCCCCACCAAAATAAACCACCTGCGTAATTTTGTCCATATCACTCTTATTAACAAATTTTGTGGATAAGATACAATTGTCTTTGTTCTCTATTAGACAAACACGCCCTTTAAATATAGTTGAAACAACTTGAAATATATATAATTTCTGCACACAACAAATGCCCATGTAAAATCCCCACCCAACCAATAAGAGCCCTTGCCCGGCAAGCCCAGGTCCATGACACTTACATTTTCTCTATCTCTTATGTCCCCACCATTTTGCAATTTTGAAACCGTTCTGAATATTTAACCCTGTCATAGTGCCAGGATGCTTCTGGCACCATAAACTCTACAGAGGGCTTTAATTTTTATGGTGCTTGGATTGTTCCTCTAATAAATTTAGTTGCTATAAATTCAAGTAGCACAATCTAAGTATGAAATTTCCTCATTTTACCTTAATGTGTACCATGACCGAGACACATTAACTGGTGAAAACTGTTGTTGGAAGTGGAATTGTGGGTTTTTCGAAGCGTGGTTGGGGTAGGTGCAATAGCCCCATATCCAGCAGAAGTATTTGTACCCAATGCCAGACATAGGACTCCATTAAACATTGTTGGATACGCTTTTCAAATAATTTAAGATTTTTGACGAACCTTTAAAAAGGTTTAATTTGAAAAATATTTAAATTTTGTAATATTTGTATACTTTTTTTTGTACATGTATTTTTAAAAAATATATATATTTCAATATGTTGAAAAAATAATTATATAATTTTATCGAAAAATATTAAATCATTTGTAAAGCTTATCCAACAATATTAAATCAAGGCCGCAGTTGGAGAAGGGAGAAATGAATGCAGAACGTATAACGAAAGTGTAAAAGCAACATGTAAATGAATGTGTAGGCAGAACCTGAAGAGGCTAATGTGGAAAATTGGGCAGTCAGAGACTTAAGTGTTCACCATGTGGACAGATTGGGTACTAGTTTAATAGGTCCACTAATGGGGTTTCTTCCTTGGCAAGGTAGGGATGTCATCGAGGGATACAGTTTTTGCTAGGTATTTTAATCTGGATCATATGAGATTAATTCACCAAAACCTTTTTGATGGTGAAGTGCAAAAGAACTTGCATTTTTAAAATCTGGGCCTGGGTTTTACATTTTCAGATCTCAATTTTAGCTATCTGGCTGCAGTACAGACCAAATTCTGGCTCCTTCTGAGCCACTAGTATAAAAAACTGAGATTGTTAAATACTGCAAATGTATGTCCAAATGGCCCTACATGGAGCCATATAGTTTTGCCCCATTTGATACAGGGCATTAGTAAATGGCCTAAATAGTTTTATTTATTTTTTTAAATTATTACTGAGTATGGTAGGTCACAGAGTTGTATTGAAAGTTTCCCAGTCTCAGTAGACTCTACATTGCACCGGGGAAAACAGTGATGCTGTGATAATGTAGTTAGGAGCCGTCCCAAGTTAATGTCATTTTGTCTTTCAAATAAGCTTTATTTGTGTCAACAGATCAGCTACAGCAGTGTGGTCAATAAGTAATGTAAGAGACACGTAGGTCTCGCGTAAACACAGACAGCAGTATTATAAAGCATAGGATAAACGTCATTGATATTAAGTCTAGTATAAAGCTGTCGTTAGAACTGGCATAAATTTGTCACCATGTGGTCTTACTGGGTTGGGTGTGTTTTTCAGGTCAGGTCGAGCCGATCAGTAACGTTATGAAGTGTGCAAAGTGTTACATCATACAATAGTGGACACGCAGGTCCCAGCAGTAGCGCCTGAGTGTACAGGTCATGTAGTATTATATACAAAACATCTGGTCATATAGCAATACGCCTCTGAGGAGTGTGTCCTCCGTTAAGACGGAAGTTAAGCCTAGGCCTCCGCCGGGTCTCAGCTCCAGGGGTATCCGGTAATTGTATTGCCAACTAGATTGGCCTACAGGTTTGGATGTGCAGAGTATCTGCTAGTCACCGCGGGCGTGAACATGAGCTATCCGTCCCTCCTACAAGGGAGAGAATAGTGGTTAGAGAGAAGAGGAAGAAAAGAGAAGGGAAGAGAAAAAGGAGGGGGAGGGGGTTGAGGTAGGTTGGTGGCCAGTGCAGTTGCCTATAGTGCGTAGTATCGGTGACCCTTGGTGCGGGTTTCAGAGGAGGCAGTGGTTCCGGAGCCCACCGTGCAGGATTGTTACGGGCAAATGCAAATATTACAAGTTTTAGAATGAAATGTTGTATTTCTTAAACCGTGTACTTTGTCTTTAAGAGATATTGCAAACTGACAAGGCGTTAGAAATGGAACATATTGTTTTTCATAACTGTTTCTTTAAGCAATAACCTCAGTGCATAATATGTTTGCGCCATTTTGTCCCAGACGAATTACAATAACAATAATGCATAAACAAGCTTCAAGGCTATGCTACGACTCTTGCAGTACACAATATACTGTGGTAACCCCAAGTTAATGGAACTTCCCCAAATCCGGGAATCTCCCACGACTGTACACTTACGACTTAGTATAAACAACAGATAACCTATTCAGACTTTAAGATGCCATCTTGAACTAAGTCAGGAAAATTTCCATGACGTTTGCACCCTTTAGTTATGGCCTTGTATGTTTGCCAAGTTAAGGGAGGTCCTAAATTGAATAAAGTAAAAGAAGTGTTACTTTTTCATATTTGAACTACAGTAACCTAAAATGGAGACACCTAAGGTATAAATAGGTGTACTTTTAAATGTTAAGACACAGAGGAGAGACTTGGAGACAGACGCTGCTCCATCTTAAAATGACAGAGAGGCTGACATGATGACATGTTCAGAAGGGTATGTTAACCTATTAATGATATTTGCAAGCATGTAATTTAATCTTATAAACTCTGCTATAATGGATTTTATATTTTTATATAATAAATATCCAAAAGACAAAACGATTGCTTCCAAGACAATCCTTATTTTATATTGTATTCTCAATTATTTATATATGTTAAATAGAGGATCTCTTACACTATATAAAATTATGGCTAAGATATCTGTATGGTTAGCCCTACTAAGTTCTATGCTTTAAGACATTATAGTGGTAAATAAGGGAACCACCAGCGGTTACAGGATGACAACCTCCAAACCAGGGGTGCAAGGTCCACCTGCATCCTGCTCCACCATGGCCGCAACCTCTCCACATGCTTCTTCTCTGTACCCAGCAGCGAGGCATGCGTCAATTCCGTCCTGTATATCTCCTCCACCCGTTCCATCCACTGCCCTATTGCTGGAGTCTTGTCCTGCTACCAATATAGTAGGATCAGAGCATTGGCAGCATTCAGTAAGTGTCGAAGGATATAGCCCAATGGTGGCTGGTGTGGAGTGTGGGAGAGCTGTCTCCACGTCAAAGCTTCCGTCTGTCCCCAGGACCTCTTTCGTTTTACTTCTTTCCAGAATTGTGTAATGCGTGAGCATTCCCACCATATGTGCACTATCGTACTTTGTATGTACAGTATATCATGGATTTTTTGATTTTTGTCATAACTACCGCAGATGAATTAAGAGTGAATATCATCCTGTATATTTGGCAATAGTGGTCGTTTTTTTTTCTTTTCTAAATTTGTTTGTCATTAAAGGACCACTATAGTGCCAGGAAAACATACTCGTTTTCCTGGCACTATAGTGCCCTGAGGGTGCCCCCACCCTCAGGGACCCCCTCCCGCCCGGCTCTGGAAGGGGGAAAGGGGTAATAACTTACCTTTTTCCAGCGCTGGGCGGGGAGCTCTCCTCCTCCTCTCCACCTCCGTTACGCCCAGCCGGCTGAATGCGCACGCGCGGCAAGAGCTGCGCGCGCATTCAGCCGGTCTCATAGGAAAGCATTTACAATGCTTTCCTATGAACGCTGGCGTGCTCTCACTGTGAAAATCACAGTGAGAAGCACGCAAGCGCCTCTAGTGGCTGTCAATGAGACAGCCACTAGAGGCTTTGGGGGAAGGCTTAACCCATTCATAATTATAGCAGTTTCTCTGAAACTGCTATAATTATGAAAAAATGGGTTAATCCTAGCTGGACCTGGCACCCAGACCACTTCATTAAGCTGAAGTGGTCTGGGTGCCTAGAGTGGTCCTTTAAGTATATAATAAATTAATTTATGCACATCAACATATCGATTCGTGTTGATGCATATTATATGCTATTGAGTGCGGTATTAATAGCTATTTATTTGTAATAACCTCAAGGCAAAATCTGCAAAAAATAAAATATTGATACCGCACTCCAAATTTGATGTTGAGAAAAAGTATTTAATTTATATACTCTGCAAGGTAACTAGTGCATCACTTCAATCAAAAAAAGAGAAAGAATTGATAATATGTACAAAGGGCCTTTGAAGGGATATCGATCCCGAGCGCGCAGCCCCCTGATGAACTGTACCCTGCAAGAGAACCCAGCGTTTATTCCAAGAAGCACTGCTCTCCCAACGATCCTTCCAACCAGCTACACTTTGGATGGATCACGAACATTCATTTCTGCAAGGCGACCATAACTGGGATTGTGGCAACAGAAACCTGACATCTCCTAGCCTCCACCTGTATTGGATCCAAGTATTCCCAGTACCCTTCTAGTCTGGTGAGATCCAACCATTATCATCTTGAGTACTCAAAAACATTTTTTATTTTTTTTTATATATGAGACTTTCTTTTTCCATTTTTTTGGGCCTTTTTTTCAATTCCCATAACTCTACTATTGACTGGTATTGCAAGTGCATCATTCTCAATTACAGTGTGGGATCTGGTCTCTTAAACACATTACACTAAATAGTATTTTTTTTTTATGCAGACAGTTTACAGGACATATGAATAATCCACTTGCAATCATTTCTGTCGGCACTATAGATGTAATTTTTGAATGAATTTATACAATGATTTAACTTAATTGATTTTTTTTTCTTCTGATTTACAAATATTGGCTATATCTTTTATATATAATCAGTGTACAGAATGCAGTCAGCAATCTATGTAAATATCTTTGTACATATCAATTCTTTCTCTTTTTTTGATTGAAGTGATGCACTAATTAATAATTACCTTGCATAGTATATAAATTAAATACTTTATCTCCGCATCAAATTTGGAGTGCGGTATCAATATTTTATTTTTTAAAGGTTGTAATACTTGCCTGAAGCTCTGGCTTGGGCCACCACCACGTTTCTGTCAGAAGGTCCGCTTTTTTGAACCTGGACTTTGCCGACAAGACAAACCAGTCCCGCCTTTGCCTTGTGATTTCTGTAAATGTTTCTGCTGGTTACAAGACATTTAGAATTTTTATAACACAAAACTGATATTTATACAAAGTCTCCGCCATTCTACATTTGTATTGAGATGTAAAAAACAGATGCGAGAGAGACTGAAATTGATGGACTCATGTCATAACATTTCAGCTATGTAACATCTACTTTGCCATTAGATCTGAGGCTATTGAAGAGTTATCCGCTATACAGAGATCAAATAGAACCAATAAATACATATGGAGGGACGCAGATTGCCCACCCCTGCATTAAGGTGTATGTTTTGTTTGTTTTTTCTTTGCACTGCAAAAAAAAAAGAATTAATATTTTTTTTTTTTTTTTAAATCATCAAGCTGTTGTGAACTACCTACAGTTATTTATAAGGCCTGAGAATGCACAAGTTAAAAGTAGAAATAAGAAATATTTTGCTTTAAATATTATAATTTTCCTGTAAGTATATACTTTTGACTATATTGGCTAGCGAATATCTCTAAGATTTATAGAGAGAGGAGTTGATTGATAATTTAAATGTATACAATTGATACAACCTTTGTGAGCAATGTCATGCTATTTATGGTAAGTTAAATGTATACTTTGTTGTCTTTGTGCCTTTATGGCCACATCAAATCTACACATTGGCCATTTTTGATGACATAGGCAAAATCTTTTTGGCAAATTTTGGTAAAATGTAGAAAAAAAATAGTCTGTAAATGAAAGTGGGAATTGTCGGTTCAAGGTAAAGTTTATTAAAAAATAGCCCTATTTATTTATTTTTAACTTGTCTATTTTGGCCTAAAACGTGAAATGCTTTGAAGTCCCAACAATTCTGTTAATAGATTTGTTTCATAACGTGAGCATGCTTCTAAAACAAACGCTGCTCTTCATTTTCCTGCAGATTTCAGCCGGTAAATATTATCCCAATTTGGTTTGAGTTAATAAGGTAATGCTAAAGTATGAATTTCAACTAGTTCATACTGGATGGACTGGAAGTGCTCAGCAGAGACCGGTAAGTGTCAAGCTAGTTTTTATTTATTTATTTTTTTAATATTCTGTTTATCTCTATTAAACAAAAAAAAAAAAATATATGTATATATATATATATATATGTGTGTGTGTGAGGTGTGGAGGAAAAAAATAAAATAAAGGGACACTAAAAGTCACCAAAACAACTTCAGCCTAACGAAGCAGTTTTGATGTATAGATCATGCCCCTGAAGTATCACTGCTTAATTTAGTGCCATTCACTTTTGGTTCTGTTTATATAGCCCTAGCCACACCTCCCCTGGCTGTGACTTTAAACGTTTTTTGTTTTTTTGTATCTCCTGCTCTGTAAATTGAACTTTAATTACATACAGGAGGCTCCTGTAAGGTCTAGCAAGCTATTAACATAGCAGGAGATAGAAAATTCTAAATTAAACAGAGTTTGCAATAAAGGAAGTATAAACATTGGCTTACTTTTTACAGGAAGGGTTTAGGAAGACTGTGCAAGTCACATGCAGGGAGGTGTGGCTAGGGCTGCATAAACTAAGTAATTAAACTCCTAAATGACAGTGAATTTTGCAGTAAAACTGCAAGGGCATGATCTGTTCACCAAAACTGCTTCATTCAGCTAAAGTTGTTTTAGTGACTACAGTGTCCCTTTAAATGTAGAAATCCTCACCTCTTTATACTGCAAGTGGTTACCTCCATCTTCGCTACCTGTCAGTCATTATTAAAAATAAGCTCATATGCACCTAGCAGCCTGCATAGAGTAAACATTTAAAGTTTGTACTCCTATTCTTTATTTGGAATGTTTGCTCTAACTTTGCCTTTTCTGGACTGGATTATGATGTAATTTGTAAAATCTTCAATATACATTTAAAAAACAAAAAGAAAACGGGCATCAGATAAAAAAAAAAAAATTAACTTTTTTTTTTTTTTAACACAAGTTATTCTAGAGATATGACCATTCACCGAGAGTGACTTCTGGAACCATAACCACTACAGTGTGCCAAATTGGTTATGGCGCTTACAGTAACCCTTAAAGATTTTTTGTTTTATTTCTGTGCTTATTTTGGGGTTTTATTACTATATTTTTTTTTATAACATGACTGCCCGAAAACAGAATCCAGTTCTCTCAAACAGCAGAGGAATGATTGCAAAGCTCTGTAAAAGATAAAAAAAAGAAACCTATTTAAACATCTTTTATAAAAATCGTGAATTCAAAGTCCCTGCTATGTGTAGTTTAGTGTGAGGAACTGCAAGAGAGGGGTTGGGCAGATAGAGACGATGCTTCCTGTGGTTTTGGACATAAGATGTGTCACGCACCCAGAACCTGCAAATTCTCTGAAGGACAGGAAAAAGTTGACCAGGGCACCCACTCCCCGGGGTTTTCGTGACTCGATTCTAACTACAGCAGCGGGGAGACCTGTGTTAACTTCACATCCTTTGAATATTAAAATCAACAGGTAAGATATCTTACTGGTCACACTGATAGTTTATTACCCAATTCGTCTTAATAAAAATATTACAATTTCTGTCATTTTTTGCTAAAAATATTAACTATTGGTTTTCTTGTTTTTTGTTTTTGTTATGTTTTGTTTTAAATAGCAATGTAATTAGTGTGTAGTCTGAGTCTGTTTATATTTTCAGACTGACTTATTTGTTTAACCCCTTAAGGACACATGACATGTGTGACATGTCATGATTCCCTTTTATTCCAGAAGTTTGGTCCTTAAGGGGTTAATGAGAAATTAAGGAAAATCGACAGTTTTAGATGACCTAAAATAGCCAAATTGGATAAATTCTTTAGCTCTTTTTTTTCAGCTCGGCGGTTTTAGAATAAAATCTTCAATTCCTGGTCTAACAAACTAATGCTTTAGTTATCCATTTATTTGGCAAGTAGATTTTCTCTCTCCTGAAGATGAATATAATGTCCATGATTTAAGTTTTAAGGTAACACCATTGTCGCCGTTTGAAAATTACTTAATTTGCAAAAAACACTAAAATATTGTGAGAATTGGTCATATTGAACAGATTATCACAACACTGGCTATTTGTACCCCAGTCTGCATCTAGTACCTCTAAAAATGCAAAATTTAGCGAATAGCGCATTTTCTAATTATTCAAACATATTAAAACAGTACCTGAATTGGAAAAGGTAAAAATATACGGACATACAGAAATTGGTATTTTCCTAATGTTGAACAAAGAAATACAGTTCTGCTGTATAGCGTTACAGTTAGACATTTTAGGTTCTTATTTGTGTGTGTTGGTGAACGCATATGTGTATACAGGTGTCTGTGCATGTTTTGGATTGGTGAGATTATTAAACTGTTTATTTACCAAAATGAGAATGTAAAATTGAAGTTAAGAGTAGCTGTTCGGAGAATATTTCCAGTTTGATTATTTTGGCCTTTTGGCCCAACATTTCTCACTGTAGTGCATAACCTTGTAAATCTTAAAATATTCTCAAGGGAAAATTAATAATGGATATTCTTTATATTGTACTACTAAACTACACTACAAAACTTTTTTTAAAATTATTTTTGTTACGGATTATCTATAATCTAATCAAATTAGTGTGACTCATGGGTGTATCTTAATTACTGTAGGACAGGCTGTCCATGATTCTAGAAACACATTTTTTTATCATGTTATCTGGAGGTGAACATGTTCGACTATCATACTAGATTGATATCTGAACTACTAACTTGTCATTTATTTTCCCAACAGTGGCCTTGATTTAATATTTTTAGGTTAAGTTTGTCAAATGATTTGACATTTTTGGATACACTTTTCAAATTATTTAATATTTTTAAAAATATTAGATTTATTTTAAAAAATCACTATATATTTTTTTTCGATGTGTCATATTTGTGTGTAAACAAAGATGTCACGACACAGTTTACAGAGGAACATCACAGTTATGAATGTTATAAAAAAAAATTATATTTTGTAATATTGAAATTTAATTGTAAACCTATATCCAAAAATATTAAATGACCTGAAAATCCTATCCAAAAATATTCAATAAAGGTCAATGTACAAAAATAGCATTTATTAAATCAGACTATTTTTACGGGAAGGCGTTGCGTATGTTTACTACATAAGTAATGGGATAGATTTGTTGTTGCGACTGTTTTATTAGTTATTATTGTTTTAATTGGCAAAAAAAAAAAGTATTTTTGTGTTCCATTTAGAAGCAATATGTGATTATGTAATGTTCAGGTTAATTCTGTTTGCTTACTGGTAGTATTTCAAAACCATTGTAGAGACCTCTTTAAGAGGATTTTCACTGAGTTACAAACCGGTTATTTGTTAAATGCAACATATACAGCTAAATGTGCTTAATTGCAAGAAATGTTTGCATCCAGATTGAAAAAATACTGTGTATTTAAAAAAAATATATATATAATAAAACAAAAACTGGAGAGAATTTGTTGGAATTCTGTATGAAGTATTAAATTCAGATATCTATTAAACACCAACAAAATACCCAATACTGAATTTCCAGTGTAAGGCATGTTTGCTAAATAAATTAATTCACATGTTTTTACCAGTGAAACTACAGAAATCCACAATATGTGGCCTCTGACAATGCAAACTGCCAGCAAGGAAATTTTTATTAAAAATAAATAAATAAATTGGCACACTCGGTGGTCCCCAGACTCATATTATCCATTTGGCAGCCAGCAATAAAGTCCCTTCTATTCTAATCACACCATAGGCGGCTATGTGAGGGTGTAACCTGTGAACAGAAACTCAATTATCAATTCTTATAATGCTATTTATTTTAATGTATATCATAAAATATATAATAATTTATTTTTCGGGGGAATTCTTTTTTTAACTGTTTGCCCACAAGCTGATCGCGTAACCAAATCATGTCCAATAGGGTCAATTAATTAAGCATTTGACAAGTATATTTCATTGGAGATATTGATTTTAAATCTGGAATTGTAATGATTCTTAAGCTCTTCTATGTGGATCTCTGGTTTAGCATAAAAAAATGTGCCAGTCTCCAATGGTTATCTCTTTTACATATTGCATTTTATCGCAAGATAACATTCTGCACAATTAAACCAGTGTAAGATAAGAGGGCCACGCTGTGCAATATGCTCTCTGTAGGTTTTGCAATTTTTTTAAAATTATTTTTTATTTTTTATATTTTTTCAAAGTGTGTTTAATCTGAATATAATTTTTTATAGTCTTTAAAATGGACTCGAAAATAATACTCTAAACTTTAATTATTGGAAATTGAGTAGGAAATGTAAGCATTTAGGCCAAACTATAACTAGTAACATAGGTGGGGTGTAGATTTTTCCAATGTGACTTTGTTTTGCCTAATATTCCCTGTTCAATACCCAACAATTCACATTCACTATGTAAGTACACTCAGAACACATGACAGCTCAGTGAACTTGTGAAATCACGTAGAAGACTTATCTTCAAGTGATCAAATTAGATCTCATTTATCATCTCTTTGTGTCCGATTTTAATCCTCGTATAAACTTGGCCTTTTTTTCTTTCTTAATTCGTATATATGTTTATGCATTGTGAGGCTTATCTCTGTGGTTTTTGTCTCTTGTCTGATGTTGTGGGTCTGTCTCTCTAAGATGCTGCTATCAGATGTGTGTTTGTTTTTTTACTTTTAACATATATTTTTTTTAATCAGATGTTTTTGTTTTTTTACTTATAACATTTTTTTTCAAGTTTATATGGTTTTTTTTAAATTTCAAAATGCAAAAATTTAAAATGTTTTGTTTTAAATTTTTTTATTTTACACCAAATATTTATGTACGAAAAAAAAAAGCAACAACAAAAAAATCCTTGGTAAAGAGAGACAAAGCTCCACTCACTTACAGCATGGAGAGAGGCCTAATGACAACGCTGCAAAATTAACAACCGAGACAAGGGTGTTCAAAAAAGTTTATTGGCATCAAAACAAAAACAACATGGGGAGCCACAAAACTAATGCTTTTCAGCCCCTTAGGTCTTTAATCATAGGAACAATGGTAATACACGCATAACAATTTTAATATATTTTCTTTATATAATATTGTTTTTGTGCCAAAAAACATTTTTTTTATTCATCCATGTTACGAGCTTGTCTCTGTAATGCTTTTTGCGGTGTTATGATTAATAAAGCATCATCACTTCTGTTTATTGGAGTGACTATGGTACTGTAGGCTTGTTTTCTCTGAAGCTCTTTTGGTGTGCTTCGACAAAAACAGTGTAGAGTTGCCTAGACCCTCTACACTGATAATGAGGAAATAACACTTCTGCATTATCAGTATCAATCTATCCAAGCTTAAAGGAACACTATACTCACCAGACAAACTACAGCTTAATGTAGTTGTTCTGGTGTCTATAAGCTGTCCCCGCAGGATTTTTAGTGTAAGTACTGCCTGTTCAGAGAAAAGGCAGTGTTTACATTGCTGCCTAGTAAATCCTCTAAAGGCAGTCACTCTGAAAGCCACTCGAGGTGCTTCCTGTGTCAGTTCTGCACAGTGTGCAGTACTGGTGTTTAGCGTCTCCACGCTCTGCATGGAGTCACTGAACGCTCCAATAGAGATGCATAGATTCAAAGCATCTTTACTAGGATATGCTAATTGGTGCAGCAAGTTCTGCCTGCGCATGTGCAATAGCCTCCAATTGGCTGAGATAGTCAAATATGATCTCTGCCACAGAGCAGGGTCATGCAGAGACAGCCGCGGCGAGACCTGCGTGGGAGAAAACGTGATTAAAAACACCTTTTTTTAATGTAAAGAGAGGGGTCCAGAACCCTAAATAGTGATTTTACCACTATAGTGTCAGGAATACAGGTTTGTGTTCCTGACCCTGTGATGTTCCTTTAAGCTGTAATAATAGGCTCAGAGTGCTGGGA
Organism: Pelobates cultripes; assembly: GCA_933207985.1. Lineage (NCBI taxonomy): Eukaryota > Metazoa > Chordata > Amphibia > Anura > Pelobatidae > Pelobates > Pelobates cultripes. Next base: position 21,880,754 of record OW240924.1, read on the forward strand.
GTGGGTTCCCACTTAGCACACATAGACTCATAGCACCATAACAAACCATTACATTTATTTTGTAAATTGTGGCCAATTATTTTTTACTAACAATATCAATGTTTGCGATTGTCTAATCAATTTTTTTTTTTTTTTAAATATTGTTTCTTTATTTCTTTGTTAAGGCAGCAGCAATGCAGGAACCAGAGATCTGTTACATTCTAGACGCCATCCTTTTTCTCTATGGTATTATCCTCACAGCTCTCTACTGCCACCTGAAGGTGAGAGCAATGCATACTACCAGGGGCACATTGATAATGTTGGTTAGTACTCAAAGCTCAGTCACAGCTTTATTCACTGATCAAACTAAATCTTTTAAGCTTCACACATTAAACACTTGTATGTATAATATCAGAATCCTGTAATGACTTTATGAATCTCTTAGAGAAATAATAAATTGCAGTTATAATTGTGTATATTAGTATTTATGGACATAACTGACTTATAAAACAATCAGTATTAGCATTTAAAAAAACAAACAAACAAACATTTTTTTAAAGGGGTGAGTTCTAGCAGGCTATTGGTCTGCCTCGGTGATGGTTACTGAAGATGTTAATGATCGAAATGTACCGTATGCTCTGCTAAAACCAAAAGCAGCAATGGCAAGATCACCATCTCATGTGTACAGAATACATATAACTCAAAAGCACGCAGATGTATTCAGCTGTAATAACAAAAATATATTTATATTAAATGTTGATGCCAAAGTCAAGGAATGGCAGTAGTTTAAAACAAATCCATGATTTCTGGAGAGGCCTGTAGGGCCGATGACATAATGTGCCTGTGACATAGTGACATCAGCTCCTGGTCTCTTATTTTAGTGCGAGTCAATATATGGGCGGTTTTGTATATCCGTTTTCCAGGGTAGAGGTAGTTGTTGTGGTGGACGCAGATCAGGGGAAATGGAGTCCAGTGTTGGTGTTATTTTCCCCTCCGAGATTCCATAACATTTTCCCCTGTGAATTTATATTTTGCGTTTTTCCATGTCAGCCATTCCTTCCCTGCTCCTTTGTTCTCCTCTCAGCTGATACACTGTAACAGCCAGAGAGAATAGAAATAGAGAAGTAGCCTTTGTTTTCTACATTGTGGTTCCTACTATGAAAGCAAATTGCAAATGGCCTGTCAGTTTTCAAGGGAGTCAGTCCAGTTCTGGGGAAACTGTTTCTGTTTCATGATCTGATTGCAACACCTTAAATTGCTACATAAGGCCTGCCCCTGTCTTGTCAAAATTCTTAGAGGGATAATCTTCAAGCCAATGTTCGTCACTGCATGTTCCTTATTCCTGAATGCCTTCAATCTGTTCATTTAAGCTTCAACAATTCAGAATAAAAAACAAAACAAAAAAAAAACATTAAACTACAAGCCCCTCCTTCCCACAGTGTGACATCACAGGGGGAAGTTATGTCAGTAAAAGATCTTGTATAATGTGTAGCAATGAGCTCGCTAATAGCTTTACATGACAGGTCTTTTTCAGCAGCCATACTGATGCACAGCTGCTAATTCATGTAAGCGGCCGCCTAGGACCCCTGTCCCACTCTAACTGGGCACCTGTGATATTAGTAGTAAGATTGTTGTATAGGATTCTGATTAAATGGAATATCAAAATACCAAACAAATGTGAACTAAAGGGCTCTGTGCAGGTGAAGGACACCAGGTTAAATACCTCTAAGGCGTTCAGGCTCAAAAGCATTCTTTGTGAATTTGCTCCCTCCAGTGTGTCGCACAGGAATGGCCTTTACCAATATAGAGCTAGCTCCTCCTCAACAGATTGTCCACCTTGAGCAAAGCCATGGTGCGGGGGTGTGATGTGGGGCAAGAATGCTTGTAATCCGTTGGGTATTTCATGTGTAGTTGTGGGTCCATAGGAACAGTTTCAGTAGTTTCACCTTCTTATCCAGTTTGGGAATCAGCCTGGCTTTGGCTAGAGAGAATAGTGGATATACTGTATTAAGTATACTGTATTGCATTATAAAGGGAAGTTAGAGGTGTGACCAGATGACGTTGCAGCATTTTGAAGTAGCTTCTGTCCTCGCTATTTTGGCCCAAAATGTTAAAATAAATTATAATTTGCTTTGAATTCACAGCAATTAGCCCTTTCAATAATAAACCTGCTTGTGTATGTAGAGACATTTTAAATAGTATTGTTCAGTATTAACGACCTGCTAAGATTCACTGCAACCCTGAGATCTACGTTTTCACGTAGCCTCCAACAGTAAGAGAAATGTCAGGAGATGCATCTTATATGATTATATTAATTGGGCTGCAAATAGAGTAAACGGCAGGAATAGAGTTCGGCACAGTGCACACATCACCAGGTACATGTAATAATCAATATGTCATGCATTAATAAAGTATTCCTTTGAAGAACTCGAGGTAATCCTAGTCCCAGATTGCTAACGTCGGAATTTAATTTCTGTTTGTTTTTTCCCACAGATAAAGACTAACAGAGAGAAGAAAAATGCAGAGTCTCACGTTTATGATGTACGTCACTTCCACAGTTCATTGCGCTTTCTATACTTATGGTTTGACACCACCCAATGGTGTAGTTACATTTTAAACGTGCTCATTAAGATAACAAACCAATATAGTTCCACCATTTTCTGATGTTCCTTTTCTACATAAAGACCACTAGACAAGTGACTTTGCAGGTTGTTGTGCAACAACTTTCAGGCCATGTGTTAAACAGGCAGTGGCGTACACATGACCCATGGGGCCCCGGTGCGAAAATTGATCCATGGGCCCCACCCCTCCACCCCCCTGTGCTTACTCTGCGCAGGTCGGGGCCGCAACACATGGCGGCGGGTACCTGGTCGCAGGGCTGCGACCCCTACGACCGAGGTATGTTCGCCAGTGCATGCACATACACTTAAAGGACCACTATAGACACCCAGATCACTTCAGCTCAATGAAGTGGTCTGGGTGCCAGGTTCCTCTAGTTTTAACCCTGCAGCTGAATACATATGTTTCACTGAGGGTTAATCCAGCCTCTAGTGGCCGCTAGAGGGGCTTCCGCGATTCTCACTGTGAAAATCACAATGAGAAGACGCTGGTTTGAATGCGTGCGCGGCTCTTGACGAGCATGCGGATTCGGACCTGAGAGGCGGATCGGGGCGGAGGGATCCCCAGCGCCAAGGGAGTCCGGCGCTGGAGAAAGGTAAGTGCTGAAGGGGTTTTAAACACACTCTCATGAACAGACACATACACACTAGCTAACAGACACACACATTTACTGACAGACATACATGCACACTCACTTACAAAACATACACTCTCACTGGCAAAAACACACTTACTAAAACACCTAACAGACTCACTAACAGACTCACAAACTAACACACTCAGTAACAGACACACACACTCACTGACACACAAACTAACACACACGGACACTCACTAGCATACACACACTCAATAACAGAAAAAGGATAGGGGGCACTCCCGAGACCTGCATTTTGTATGAAAGGTGCTGCCGCAGTGACCAAACTTCATACATAAAACAATAAATAGTTGCAGCGCACTCAGACTACAAAACAATATATAATACAAAGAAGGCTACTAAAATGCCTATCTGAGAATAAATATGGGGATTTAGTTACACCATATGGCCATATGTTGTTAAGCCCACCACTACTTTCAAAGTACCCCAATATTGGTGGGTCCTACGCTAAAAATGTGGGGGACAAATTAAATAGTATTAGTGTTGAAAATGACAAGTGTTAAATTAAATCCTGATAAGAGCACAGTGAGTATACAAAAATGAGTGATGAAAGCAATTAAAAACAGTGTTAAAACTAAACAAATAATGTGTTAGTGCTAAAAGGAGTATACTCACTATAGCAGATGATATCTGTGCTGACTAGAGAAAATAATAAAAGTGACTAGACTACTGAGAAACTCCTCCTATTAATACACACCTGTGGCCACCTCTAAAGGAGCCTTAACAACATATGGCCATATGGTGGAACTAAATCCCCATATTTATTCTCAGATAGGCATTTTAGTAGCCTTCTTTGTATTATATATTGTTTTGTAGTCTGAGTGCGCTGCAACTATTTATTGTTTTACACATTCAATAACAGACACACACACACACACACACACACACACAAAAACTAACACACTCACTGACACTCATTAGCACATACACACACACGCTGACACAAACACTAACACACACACACTCTAACACTAACACACATATACACACTTTTTTTTAAAATGTGATCCCCCAGGCTTCCTACCTTTGGGAGTGCTGTGGAGATTCCTGCAGTCCCTGGGGTCCAGTTGCTGGGCGGCCGGTCCTGTGGGCGCGCGAGGGAGCACTCTCCCCTGAGCGCTCTCTGCCCAGCTCTCTCGCGCGCCGCTTATTGATGGCTGAGGCAGAATATGACGTCATATTCCGGCTCCGGCATCAGTGCGGTGCGTGTGAGGGAACTGGGCAGAGAGCGTTTAGGGGAGCGTGCTCCTTCGCGTGCCACAGGACCGGCCGGTGACACCAGGGCCAGCCTCGGTGGGCCCTGAGGTGGCCAGCTCCTGGGTCCCCCAGGAGAAGAGGCTGGCCACATTGGCGTACATACCGGGTCGCCGGGTCCAGTCGCAATTGCGACCCCTGCGACCGCGGTATGTACGCCAGTGTATACAGGTTTATTCACTAACGCGAGGAATCAATGTGAATTACAAAGTTAAGGCCAGACTAGCTGACTTAGAGAATTTTTCCATTTCAGCTACTTTCCCCTTAAATTTGAAACTCACCTTAAATTCACTTTGAATTATCACTTTGGGAAGTAACCCTGATGCTATCGAACTCTCTTCTCCTTTCCTCTGCTCTGCTGTTTTTTTCCTGCCCTATTACCTTGGGACAACACACTCGAAATTAGTTTCCACCAGCATTTAACCCCCCAAAAATCCATCCGTCAATAGATGTCACTTTTTGGTTTAATATTACTGACATCAAATAAACTTCGTATCAATCTTATGTTTGCTGCAGATAAACATTTATTTCCTACCATGTTCCTAGAGAATTATGGTGTATCCTTTAACTGTAAGCTCCTTGGCCCAATCACTGATGTAAGTCTTCCTTATTCCTTTAGACCACCTGTCTGTAAATTCCTTGAAACAGTCTACCTTTATTCCATTTAGCTGTAAACTCCATTGGACATTTAGACCACTGAACTGTAAAGTAATTGACAAAAAAAACTGTTGTAAAAGAACACTATAGGGTCAGGAATACGAACATGTATTCCTGAATCTATAGTGTTAAATACACAATTTAGGCCCTGACCCTTCTTGTCCCCCTTAAATAAAATGTTAAAACTCACCTTTATTCCAGCGCCAGTTTGGTCCAATGGCGCTGGCTCCACCCCCGCTCCACCTCCTTGGCTGAGATCATCTAAATTGCCAATCTCAATCAATCCAATGCTTTCCCATTACTCAGCGCTGCCCAATCAGCATCTCCTCATAGAGATACATTGAATCAATGCATCTCCATAGGAATGTTCAGCATATCCATGCAGAGTGTGGAGAGGATTAATGTCAGTGCAGCATTTTTGATACATTTTTAAAATATATATGTTGAAACAGCAATGTTCTACTTGTACTATAACTTGCAAATAAAAGCTAAGAACATGTTAACATTGGGTATTTCAAACTCAGGACAAAATTTTAAAACTATTTAGCACTGGTGTTTTATGCGTAACAGATTTTGTGAGTCAAAGTTAGAAAAAGTGTATTTTTACATTTTTTTCATCATATTTTATATATTTTTTTTATAGCAAATTATATGATATGATGAAAATAATTGTATCTTTAGAAAGACCATTTAATGGCGAGAAAAACTGTTTATAATATGTATTTGTAGAGTAAATGTGTAAGAGTAAAATTACAGCTAAACACAAACACAGCAGAAATGTAAAAAGAGCCCGGTAAGAAAATTGAAAAATGGTCTGGTCACTAAGGGGATTAAAGCCTTGAAATATAAGTTACTAGGACAAAGTCCTTTGTAATTAGACAATGAGACATTATCCTACCTTTCTTGCTGGTCTCTATTCCCTGTGTATGTTTTCACTCATTAAGAAGGGTTATTTAGCTGAATATCCACATTTACATCAATACAAGAGATAATTTTAGCTGCTGTCTTGTTTGATAAACACTATTTTTCCCCGCAGCATCTCAATAATCCCGAAAAGAGAATCTATGATGTAATTGGAGGAGATAAAGATATAGAAATGAAGGTAAGACCATGTACAATACCAGTGTCTTATTATTTCTTACTATTAGTTTCCCGTTTTCCTTAAAGGGACACTGTAGTCACTATAACCATTTCATCTCTTTGAATTGGTTATAGTGCCTGGAGTGCCCTGGCACTGTCCCTCCATTCAGTGTTGCACCATATTCGTGCAGTATGCCACAAAATAAGAGTCCCTGGCCTCCCTAAGTCCAGCCCCTTCTGTATGTGTAGCTAAGACAGAGATTACACACTTGTTGTCATACCCATTCATACCGTCAGTTGGAGCTCTGACAGGCTAAAAGCAGTCAGCTGACACTCTCAGCCAATCACAGGTGCCTATTGCTGCTCAGGCTAATACTTCCTTATTAGCCAAAGCAGCACAGAGGGGATGGACTGCCTGTGACTCTTGCTTAGCATTAAAACATTAAAGACTGTTTAATGCTGAATGAAATGATGGTACCAGAGGACTCCAGACACTATAACCAGTTTAATGAGATGAAGCATATACAGTGGCTACGGTGTCCCTTTAAATCACAAGGAAAGAGCTAGAATGGATCGCTGTGGTAGCTGAGCGGTCTAAGAAGTGTGCGTGTTACAATTAACTTCAGAATAGTGCAGGCTGAACTCCACAGATACAAACTGGATAATAATCTTTTGGCCATGCTAATGATGCTGCATAGTATGGCTGGAAGGAATCTGCATTTATTTTGGTGGGAAGTTGTGCAATTAGCTGATTCAAATAGGAACTCAGCAGAAAACCTGAACTCTGTAGCTCTCTGTAGTCAAATGATGAACTCTCCATAGACTCAGCAGCTAAATACACATTGAACTCAAACCGTGCATCTCTTCGCATATTGGATTCTGAATCCAGCAGCTTTCTTTCGATCTCATGTAATATTGAACTGTGCTGCTCTCCGTGGATCCATTGTAACATTGAACCCTTCAGCTCTCCATAGTATTAACAAGGAACTCAGCAGATCAACACATATTGTCATTTCTCAAATCTATCTCTTACTCTCGTAGGTTAATTAGTGGGACCACACTAATCACCTTCCAATTCTGTGACTTTCACACCCTGTTGTTTGGTTGCTATCCCCCACACTGCCCTTTCTATTGTGTTTTTATAACCCACCTACTCTAGATTGTAAGCTTGTTCAAGCAGGATCCTCATCAACCTATTATTCCTGTCAAAATCAGTACTTCTCTCATTTATTGTTAAATTCCCCCTTTATAATATTTTAAAGCCCTGCAGAATAAGTTGGCGCTATACAAATGTAATTAATAAAATATTGAATTATGAATCCAGCAACTATAGAACTGTGCACCTGACTATAGCCAGCATGTAACACTGAACCCTGCTGCTCTGTATAGACTCCATGTAACACTGAACCCTGCAGCTCTGTATAGACACCATGTAACACTGAACCCTGCAGCTCTGTATAGACTCCATGTAACATTGAACCCTGCAGCTCTGTATAGACTCCATGTAACACTGAACCCTGCAGCTCTGTATAGACTCCATGTAACACTGAACCCTGCAGCTCTGTATAGACTCCATGTAACACTGAACCCTGCAGCTCTGTATAGACTCCTTGTAACACTGAACCCTGCAGCTCTGTATAGACTCCATGTAACACTGAACCCTGCAGCTCTGTATAGACTCCATGTAACATTGAAACCTGCAGCTCTGTATAGACTCCATGTAACATTGAACCTTGCAGCTCTGTATAGACTCCATGTAACACTGAATCCTGCTGCTCTGTATAGACTCCATGTAACACTGAACCCTGCAGCTCTGTATAGACTCCATGTAACACTGAACCCTGCAGCTCTGTATAGACTCCATGTAACATTGAAACCTGCAGCTCTGTATAGACTCCATGTAACATTGAACCTTGCAGCTCTGTATAGACTCCATGTAACACTGAACCCTGCTGCTCTGTATAGACTCCATGTAACACTGAACCCTGCTGCTCTGTATAGACTCCATGTAACACTGAACCCTGCAGCTCTGTATAGACTCCATGTGACACTGAACCCTGCAGCTCTGTATAGACTCCATGTAACATTGAACCCTGCAGCTCTGTATAGACTCCATGTAACATTGAACCCTGCAGCTCTGTATAGACTCCATGTGACACTGAACCATGCAGCTCTGTATAGACCCCATGTAACATTGAACCCTGCAGCTCTGTATAGACTCCATGTAACACTGAACCCTGCAGCTCTGTATAGACTCCATGTGACACTGAACCCTGCAGCTCTGTATAGACTCCATGTAACACTGAACCATGCAGCTCTGTATAGACTCCATGTAACACTGAACCCTGCAGCTCTGTATAGACTCCATGTAACACTGAACCCTGCAGCTCTGTATAGACTCCATGTGACACTGAACCCTGCAGCTCTGTATAGACTCCATGTGACACTGAACCCTGCAGCTCTGTATAGACTCCATGTAACATTGAACCCTGCAGCTCTGTATACACTCCATGTAACACTGAACCCTGCAGCTCTGTATAGACTCCATGTAACATTGAACCCCGCTGCTCTGTATAGACTCCATGTGACACTGAACCCCGCAGCTCTGTATAAACTCCATGTAACACTGAACCCTGCAGCTCTGTATAGACTCCATGTAACACTGAACCCTGCAGCTCTGTATAGACTCCATGTGACACTGAACCCCGCAGCTCTGTATAAACTCCATGTAACACTGAACCCCGCAGCTCTGTATAGACTCCATGTGACAGTGAACCCTGCAGCTCTGTATAGACTCCATGTGACAGTGAACCCCGCAGCTCTGTATAGACTCCATGTGACAGTGAACCCCGCAGCTCTGTATAGACTCCATGTAACACTGAACCCTGCAGCTCTGTATAGACTCTAAATGACAGTGAACCCTGCAGCTTTGTATAGACTCCATGTAACACTGAACCCTGCTGCTCTGTATAGACTCCATGTAACACTGAACCCTGCAGCTCTGTATAGACTCCATGTAACACTGAACCCTGCAGCTCTGTATAGACTCCATGTAACATTGAACCCTGCAGCTCTGTATAGTCTCCATGTAACACTGAACCCTGCAGCTCTGTATACACTCCATGTAACACTGAACCCCGCAGCTCTGTATAGACTCCATGTAACACTGAACCCTGCAGCTCTGTATAGACTCCATGTAACATTGAACCCTGCAGCTCTGTATAGACTCCATGTGACAGTGAACCCTGCAGCTCTGGATAGACTCCATGTGACATTGAACCCTGCAGCTCTGTATAGACTCCATGTGACACTGGACCCTGCAGCTCTGTATAGAATCCATGTAACATTGAACTCTGCAGCTCTGTTTAGACTCCATGTAACACTGAACCCCTCAGCTCTGTATAGACTCCATGTAACACTGAACCCTGCAGCTCTGTATAGACTCCATGTAACACTGAACCCCGCAGCTCTGTATAGACTCCATGTAACAGTGAACCCTGCAGCTCTGTATAGACTCAATGTAACACTGAACCCTGCAGCTCTGTATAGACTCCATGTAACACTGAACCCCTCAGCTCTGTATAGACTCCATGTAACACTGAACCCTGCAGCTCTGTATAGACTCCATGTAACACTGAACGCGTCAGCTCTGTATAGACTCCATGTGACAGTGAACCCTGCAGCTCTGTATAGACTCCATGTAACACTGAACGCGTCAGCTCTGTATAGACTCCATGTGACAGTGAACCCTGCAGCTCTATATAGACTCCATGTAACATTGAACCCTGCAGCTCTGTATAGACTCCATGTAACACTGAACCCTGCAGCTCTGTATAGACTCCATGTAACATTGAACCCTGCAGCTCTGTATAGACTCCATGTAACATTGAACCCTGCAGCTCTGTATAGACTCCATGTGACAGTGAACCCTGCAGCTCTGGATAGACTCCATGTGACATTGAACCCTGCAGCTCTGTATAGACTCCATGTGACACTGAACCCTGCAGCTCTGTATAGACTCCATGTAACACTGAACCATGCAGCTCTGTATAGACTCCATGTAACACTGAACCTTGCAGCTCTGTATAGACTCCATGTAACATTGAACCCTGCAGCTCTGTATAGACTCCATGTGACACCGAACCCTGCAGCTCTGTATAGACTCCATGTAACACTGAACCCTGCAGCTCTGTATAGACTCCATGTAACACTGAACCCTGCAGCTCTGTATAGACTCCATGTAACACTGAACCTTGCAGCTCTGTATAGACTCCATGTAACACTGAACCTTGCAGCTCTGTATAGACTCCATGTAACACTGAACCCTGCAGCTCTGTATAGACTCCATGTAACAATGAACCCTGCAGCTCTGTATAGACTCCATGTGACACTGAACCCTGCAGCTCTGTATAGACTGAAAAGAAGAAGTTAGGCAAGTGTACATTTCTTACAAAATGTAACCGTGGTATGTGTAAAGAATATTAAATCTCTTTGCGTTGAAGATATCCGTGTCTGGTTGAGTGTACCTTATACTTGTAGCTCTGTATATATGATGAGAGTTGTATTGAGAACAGGAAGGTGTTTTTAACACTTCTTCCTTATAAACCCGCACAAGACAGGCGTTTTCGCTAATTTGACCTAATTTCAGCGGCTACTTTATATTTCAAACTGCTCACAGCTCTTTACACCCAGACCCACCGTGCACTATAGTGCAATGATTCAATTCTTCTGTTAAAGGTAGCGATCAGTCTGTTCATTCATTCATTCATTTTCATTTAAATAATATAACAATGTAACATTTTGGCAGCAGTAAAAATTTCAAATATCTTTTCCAGTCTATATTACTACAAATCTGGCTACATAACTACAATCTGAGTATTTTTTTTGTGGGCGCTGGCTACTTTTAACCACACTTTTTAAACTTAGAAAAGAAAGAAAACAAAAAAAAAAACTGTATAATAAAAACCCAAACTTTATAATTGCTTATTTTTTTATTTCTTAATCTATTTGAATCTAAATAAAACATTTGAGCTGACAGTTCTGTATTTGACATTAGTTCTCTAAAATAGTCAGGGGAAGTGTTTATGGGTTACATTTTACAAGTTACATTTCCTCCTTATCAATATCAAGTTTGGACTGTATTTATTGGCTGACTATCCTGTATGGTGTCTGCGTATGGGTGGGATTTCTACCGCTAATTTCAGATTATAACCTCCACATTATTATTATGCTGAGTGAGAGCCGGGGTCAAAGATGACAGTGGATTCTCAGTTTGCCAAGTTGCTTAAAAAGTTTTTCTCATGAAGTAGGGGGAACAGTGCCAGGGACCATAAAGTCTACAGCAGGCTTTGGTGCTTCGAGTGCCCCTTTAAACGCAGTGGAGGCTGTGATTTTTCCTGAGCATTGAATATATAATATATTACTAATGTTCACTATCCCTCCCGGAACGCTCTCCGTCCGTCATATTCCAAATGCTCTTTAGGAATATCGATAATACGTTCTCGTGCCAAGCTTTGTCTTGTCTTTGTGTTTTATGAGTATTTTCACTATGAATGTATCGTATGAATCTTGATTTAAACTGATTATATTATGAATAATAATAATAAAGGTATTAATTAAAGTTCTAAATTAATGTTAAAGGGACACTATAGTCACCCAGACCACTTCAGCTCAATGAAGTAGTCTGGGTGCCAGGTCCCCCAGGAAAACATTGAGAAATGCTTTCCTATGGGCGTTTTTAATGCACGCTCGGCTTTGGCCGTGCATGCGCATTCGGCTCCACTTGGAAGCTAAAGTCGGAGGGGGAGGAGAGGTCACCAGCGCTGAGGGAACAAACAACGAGTTTGTTTTCCTGACACTATAGTGATCCTTTAATCAGTTTACTATAACCAGACTTACTAAATGTTTGTCTTATAATATGTTTAAAACAAACAGATTTGCAGATAAGGATAACTGATTCTTATAAGAATAAATAAAGTTAAGGTTTTAAGTAACATAACACTAAGAGAATTGGTAATAAGTTAAAAAGTTGAAAGGATATATACAAACAAATTATGATAATAGTATCTGCCAGTTAATAAAAACGCACTATCCCTTGAAATAATATGGCAGAATACATATCTGATGTAAAAAAAAAAAAAGGAGTTAAATCACTTTGTTTATGCAGCCCTAGCCTCACCTCCCTGCATAACTTACACAGCCTTCCTAAACACTTCCTGTAAAGAGCTATCTAATGTTTACACTTCCTTTATTCTGCTTAATTTAGAATTTTCTTATCTCCTGCTCTCTTAATAGCCTTCTAAACACTGCAGGAGCCTCCTGTATGTGATTAAATGTTAATTTACAGAGTAGGCAATAAAAACGGCTAAAGCAAGTTAACATCTGGTTGAAAATGAAACCATTTTGTTTTCATGCAGGCTGCGTCAGTCACAGCCAGGGGAAGTATGACTCCTAAATGGCAGAGAATTAAGCAGTGAGATTTCAGGGGCATGATCTACATACCAAAACAGCTTCATTGAGCTAGAGTTGTTTCAGTGCCTCTAGTGACCTTTTAAATTGTAAAGTAAAACAAGACTCTATTGGACAATTGCCTGTATGTGTATGTTTATGGAACAGAATTCCCCACACCCTCTTGTGAGGTCAGCATTATCTTAATAGTGAAAGAAGAAGCTAAGCTATTTTAGGAGACCGCATTAACTGACCACTTCCTCCCATTGCTTTTAGCTTGTTACTCACATCCCTTCCAACTTTCAGCATAAGACAGCAGCACCTATTCCCATACACCAAAAGCCTCTTTATAGACCCCCAAAGCATTTCTCAAACCCCAAACTCTAGTTGGTCTCCATAGGTCTTTTTATTTCATTTTGGAAGTAAAACGTGGAATCCGCGTTGCTGAATCCTGTCTTTCTTTGAGATTTTAGTTTTTCTGAGGCTATATCTTTAGATATATAATGTTTGTTAAAGGATACATCCCTTAAACTAATTCCTATAGTACTTTGATCCAGTGCAGGAAAATTACTGATCTTAAAGGATCACTATAGTGTCAGGAAAACAAACCCGTTTTCCTGACACTATATAATCCTTGGGGGACCCTCACCCTCAGGGCCCCCATCCCGCTGGACTGAAGAGGTTAAAACCCATTCAGCCACTTACCTTAATCCAGCGCCGGGCTTCCTCGGCGCTGGGGACCTGTCCTCTCCCGCCGACGTCAGCTCCCGAGTGGAGCGGAATGCGTGTGCGCGGAAAGAGCATTCTCTCAGTCAATAGGAAAGCATTTCTCAATGCTTTCCTATGGGCGTTCTGCACGCTGGATGTGAATTTCGCATCCAGCGTCGCAGATGCGCCTCTAGCGGCTGTCAGGAAGACAGCCACTAGAGGTTGGATTAACCCCTAATGTAAACATAGCAGTTTCTTTGAAACTGCTATGTTTACATGTGAAGGGTTAAAACCTGAGGGACATTGCACCCAGACCACTTCATTGAGCTGAAGTGGTCTGGGTGACTATAGTGTCCCTTTAATGCTTTACACATAAAATAAGTGTAATCTATAAAATGTATCTGTTTATTTTAAACAATTTCTTTTCTTTTCCCTGTAGAAAGGGGCAAACGAAGGCTTGTACACTGTAAGTATAACTTTTAATTCTTTCTTGATCAATAAATGGAAAATAATTGTATTTAATCACCAGTTATGTAGTTTCACTTTAGAACATATTTCACTGGGAAGTAGAGAGGGAGTATTTAGGTAAAGCCTCTTGTAAATATGCAATGCTATCAGGGGTAGGGCCAGATTAAGAGCATAGTGGGCCTGGTGCTGACAATTATGACGGGCCTAATTACGGAATCTTATCGACCAAAAACACTGAAACAAGCAAACCTCCCAAGCGTTGTGTATCTGATGGAGATGGTGCTGGAGGGAAACTCATAGGATGCAGCTATGAGAAAACACATACTCTATGCTAATTTCTCTCTAACTTATGCTTTCATCTATCAAGTAAATCCATAACCCCTAACAGCAGTGTCCAGTGATGCAGGAAGTCAATGGGCGGGGTAAAAGGGTGTGCCACTGGCGCGAATCACATGACAAGACTTGCCAAAAGGGGTGAACATGCCCAAAAAGGGGCATGTTTGTCCAAAGAATTGGAAGGTCAGCCTGGCATGAATGCATGTCAGGCTGCCTGCCAATCCTGCAGGCTGTCCAACTAAGGGCATACTATGCAGGCAGCACCTTGAGCATGACATAAATGCGTCTAATGATGCGCTCGCTCAACGCTTTCTAAGGACTGTCCCCTAGCACTCACATGTCCACTTGTCTCATTACCTTCTTACTAGCAGGCAGAAGCTCCTGGTATATAGTCTGAGACATAGAAAAGATGTCTGTAGTGAGTGTAGAAGAAAGGGGACATGCCACAGTGTTAGAGAGACCAACGTCTGCATTACCTAAACTAACTTTAATGTCAGCAAGTGCACACAAGTTTTGTTCCCATACATCCTCTTAAGCTTCCAAACTTAAAGGGACACTATAGTCACCAGAACAACTACAGCTTATTGTATTTCTTCTGGTAAGTAGAATCATTCCATTCAGGCTTTTTGCAGTAAACACTGTCTTTTCAGAGAAAATAACTCCACTGGCCGCTCCTTAGATGGCTGCTAGAGGTGCTTCCTGGGGCAGTACTGCCTAGTCTGCAGCACTGCCATTCAGTGTCTCCACCCTCTGCATGCAGACACTGAACTTTCCTCATGATTGATTCAATGTATCTTTATGAGGAGATGCTGATTGGCCAGGGCTATGTTGGACTTGTGCTGGCTCTGCCCCTGATCTGCCTAGTTCACAGTCTCAGCCAATCCTATGGGGAAGTATTGTAATTTGCTCAGACCACCATTTCTGAGCCATCAGCTGCAGAATTGAATACAAGTAATATTTTGCTATATTTAGGGAGGCAAGAAGGGGCCAGGGTGGTGGTTTTAACATAATAGGGTCAGAAATACATGATTGTGTTCCTGACCCTATAGTGCTCCTTTAAGCAAGAGTATGTGAAGAGTAGTTAAGGTTGCCACCTTACTTGGAAAAAAGTACCAGCCTTAATAATTTGTATAATTAATTAGTTATGCGTGATATCACATGATGTAAATCACAATGAGTGACATCAGAGAAAATTATGTAAAATCACCAAACTACTCACAGTTTGATTCTGCTGTATAGATGGATTGCTCCCAGTGTTTCCCTGTCTCCCAGTGTCTCAGTCTTGCAAGTCACCCAGTGTCTCAGTGTCCCTATGTATCACAGTGTCAGTGTCCCCATCTCGCCCAGTCCCCTAGTCTCCCAGTGTCTGTGTCCCCGTTCCCCCCAGTGTCCCAATGTCTCAGTGTGTCCCCATGTCACTAGGATACTGGGGACACTGAGAGACCCAGGGACACTGAGAGAGCCGGGGACACTGAGACATTTAGGGAAACTGGTAGAAATGGGGACACTGGGAGACATGGGGACACGGACACAGACATGGGAACACAGACACTGGGAGACTAGGGGACACAGGGAGACTAGGGAACACTGGCTGGGAGACAGACACTTGGGGACACTGGAAGACATGGGAACAGTTGTGGACATAGACATGTGGACACTGGGACATATAGGGACACTGGGAGACATGGGGACCCCAGGCACACTGAGACACTAGGAACACACTGGGAGACATGGAGACACTGAAACATTTGGGGACACTAAGACACTAGGGAAACAGACACTGGGAGACTAGGGGATACTGGGAGACTAGGGGACACTGGCTGGGAGACAGACACTTGGGGAGACATGGGGACAGTTGTGGACATAGACATGGGGGCACTGGGACACATGGGGACACTAGGCACACTGAGACACATGGGACACAGACACTGGGAGACTTGGGGACACTGAGACACTAGGGACACTGGCTGGGGGACATAGTGTCTCCGTGTCCCAATGTCCCTATGTCTCACAGCGTCCCCATGTGTCTCAGCATCCCCATGTGTCTCAGCATCCCCATGTGTCTGTGTCCCCTGGTGTCTCAGTGTCCCCTGGTGTCTCAGTGTCCCCTAGTATCTCAGTGTCCCCTGGTGTCTCAGTGTCCCCTAGTATCTCAGTGTCCCCATATGTCCCCATGTTTTCCAGTGTCCCCAAGTGTCTGTGTTCCCAGGTCTCCCAGTGTTTGTGTCCTTGTGTCTCAGTGTCCCCTAGTGTATGTGTCACCGTGTCCCCTAGTGTCTGTGTCCCCATGTGTCCCCTAGTGTCTGTGTCCCCAATGTGTCCCCTAGTGTCTCGGTGTCCCCAATGTGTCCCCTAGTGTCTCTGTGTCCCCATGTGTCCCCTAGTGTCTCAGTGTCCCCTAGTGTCTCTATGTCCCCAATGTGTCCCCTAGTGTCTCGGTGTCCCCAATGTGTCCCCTAGTGTATCTGTGTCCCCATGTGTCCCCTAGTGTCTCAGTGTCCCCAATGTGTCCCCTAGTGTCTCTATGTCCCCTAGTGTCTCGGTGTCCCCATGTGTCCCCTAGTGTCTCAGTGTCCCCTAGTGTCTCAGTGTCCCCATGTCTCCATGCTGCCATTCCCCCGATCCCTCACTTACCTGAGCCTAGAGCTGCTGTCTGGATTCTCTGTGCTGTGTAGCTGCTCCCCCACGGATCAGTGAGTAGTAGAGAGAGGCAGGGATATTCTGTAACTTCCTATCCCTGCCTCTCTCCACACACAGTGACCCCTACTGGCCGGTGCTGGTATTGCAGAGTAATTTCCATTTATTCTGAGAAAATTACCTGCATTTGTTTTGCTGGTATTACTGCAATACCGGCAGGGCCAGGCAGCCTCAAATACCGTCTGTGCCATTAAAATACCAGTCAGGTGGCAAACCTAAGAGTAGTGTGTAAAAAATTTTAATGGGTCTTGGCCTGGGCCTGGAGCTGCAGCTCCATCAGCCCCTATGTTAATCCGGCCCTGATCAGGGGTTTTGGGGGCGCTGTCCAGACAGCGAGGCCCGTCACAAGCCCTTAAGAGCCACAAGTTCTTTTAAAGGGGACACTGTAGGCACCCAGACAACTTCAGCTCATTAAAGTAGTCTGGGTGCTGTGTCCCTTTTGCACTTAGTGCTGCAATGTAAAACACTGCAATTCCAAGCCTGCCCCCAGGAACTAGAGGGCTTCCAGAATCCAAACAGACTTTTGGTCCGTTATCTGATGCTGGACATCCTCACGGAACTCAAGCATCAGATTTTCCCCATAGGAAAGCATTGAATAATGGGGAGGTGTAATGCACACGTGACCATTGCCGCGCATGCGCATTATTTTTCCCCCGCCTGCGTCAGTGGGGGGGGGGAGTGTTGGCAGAGCCTGACCAAGCGCCGAGGGACATCAGTGCTGGATTCGGGTCAGTGGCTGAAGGGGTGCACGAGGGATGGGGGACCTAATAACCCTATAGTGCCAGGAAAATGGTTTTGTTTTCCTGGCACTATAGGATCCCTTTAAGCTACTGATCCTATACTTTTTTGGTATGACAGGATTGCAAGAGTGTTTTCATTCTCCAAATTAAAGTTTATTCGATTTTCAAGAAGAAAAATACAATGATCTGAAGACACAGGTTGGCTACATCTAACATAAAGACACTTAATTTTAGCTAATCAGCTAAAGGTGATTAATTATCCCCATAAATCAGGGTTGGGGTTGTTTTGTACAACATCTCTCATAATGCTGGCAAGGCATCAAGGGAGATGTAGTCCAGACAATCTGGAGAGACAAAGATTCCCCACCCCTGCCATAACTGATGACCATTTTCCATATAAAACTACCATAAACACCAACTGGTAAATCTATAGTGTTAGGAATACAAAATTCTCCCCCCACACCCCATACACTTAATTCCAGATTCCAGGACCGATCTCCCTCGTCACTGAGTTGGCGCTCTGCTTCTTCTGACGTTATCCGACAGTGAGCACTGTGAGTGCATTATGCCCTCCTTATAAGGAAGCATTGAATCAATGCTTTTCTATGGGGATTTCACTGATGCTGGATGTCCTCATGCAGAATGTGATGACGTCCAGGGTCGTTTAAGGGATTTATAGTCAGGTAAAATCCAGGAAGTGCCTCTAGTGACTTCCTGATGGGCAGCCGCTAGAGGCGATCCTAGTCCTGCAATGTTTTCAAAAACTGCTATGTTTTACATTACAGGACCAAGGGGTACGGGGACATAGCATCTAGACCACTTCAATGAGCTAAATAGGTCTGGGTGCCTATAGTGTCCCCTTGATAAAGTGTGAACTCTATACTATTGTAAATCTTATTACACAGATCTTTTTTATGTTTTGTTTTTTGTTAATTCCGCCAACATTTTGGGGGAAGAAATTATCCTTTGTTTGTGCCCCCAATCATTTTATATTTCTTTTCCAATCTCGTAGGGTCTGGGCCCAGTAGAAAAGGGCACTTATGAAACACTGACTGGTGCCGATAAACGAACCTGAAGCCTTATCTCAAAAAACGTAGCATCTACTTCACCATCAGCATCCCCTGTGTACCCGTGTGTATTGAATCAATATCTCCTCGAGAAGCAATCTGTTGAATAAATTGTCTTTTACAAACACTCTCTTTCGCTAGCAGAACTTTGCAACAGGGAAACTGTTAGGAAAAGCTTTATTATTTTGGGGATCATTGGGCATTGCTTCAAAACTTGCTCAGTACCAGTACAGGAGTGGGTGGAGAGTGCCCACTACTGAAGGTCAAAAACAAGTAAACATTGAAACAGATGCATTTACGCAAGCGCTTCCTCATTACTAGAAGCAAAGACTTCCTATTAATTGTCCATTACCCAGACACTCTTGCTACATTGCTGCCTTCATACTGTAGAATTTCACAGTAACAAAGATTTATTTTCATTTTTTAATACATTTAACTTTTGTATTTCACATAATTATTATAAATAACAATGTTTTTTTTTTTTAATGTACATGGTTACATAATCGTTGCTGGCAAAACAAAAAAACTATTTGCAGCAATTTCCTCCTTGACTCTAAATCAATAGTCCGCTTTCTCCTTGAATCAACAGGGTATTACGCAGCATATTAAAGGGACACTATAGTCACCAAAACCACTTTAACTTAATGAAGCAGTTTTGTTGTATAGATCATGCCTGCTCAATTTTCTGCCATTTAGGAGTGAAATCACTTTTGTTTCTGTTTATGCAGCCCTAACCACACCTCCACTGGCTCTGA
This sequence comes from Pelobates cultripes, assembly GCA_933207985.1. Lineage (NCBI taxonomy): Eukaryota > Metazoa > Chordata > Amphibia > Anura > Pelobatidae > Pelobates > Pelobates cultripes. Next base: position 21,900,219 of record OW240924.1, read on the forward strand.
TTGACACAGCCTGCATGAATACAAAATGGTTTCATTTTCAATCAGATATAACTTACTTTAAAAGTTTTTATCTCCTGCTCTGTAAATTGAACTTTAATTACACACAGGGGGCTCCTGCAGGGTCTTGCAAGCTATTAACTGCGCAGGAGCTAAGAAATTCTAAATTAAACAGAATTTGCAATAAAGGAAGTGCAAACATTAGATGACTCTTTACAGGAAGTGTTTAGGAAGTTTGTGTGTCACATGCAGGGAGCAGGGCTGTCTTTAACATTGATTGGACCCTGGGCAAGCATTTGCTTGGGCCCCCTGGATCCTGCCCTTCCCCTCCACACATTTCCACCCCCTGGCATGCAGTCATGCCCTCCACCCCAATACAGTGGCATAACTAATGTAGAGAAGGCCCAGGTGCAAGACATTTTTTGGGCCTCCCATCTAGCACAATAATGGAGAAAAGATAGATCCTCATCTGTTGTACAATTCCCACGATGCTATGCCAGTTGGGGATCTACCATTTGGTCATTCTTGCAGGGCTGTATTTGTGAGCAGTGTTTGTAAATTTGAATGTGAGCATGTTGTTGTATAGAGTATGTGTGTGCATGTACGGTGTAGTATTGGTGTTAGAGTGAAGGGGTGTGTTTCTATATACTTTTTGAGTTTGAATTCAGGGGCGTGTTTGTATGTAATGTTTGTGTTTGCAGGGGTGTGTTTGCATGTTGTGTTTGATTGCTTGGATGTATGACATACATTCACAGATATCCATACACATTAGCACACTGATACATGCACACATCTGGACACATGCACAGACTGATACAAACAGACTGGCGTATACACACACAGACACATACATACATACACACACACACACAGATACAAAGATAAAAACACTGGCACATCCACACACAGAGATACACACTTACACACACTGACACAGATATAGACACACATTAAGATGCACACAGACACACGGGTACACATGCAGGGGTGTATTTGTGTGCAGTGTTGGCAAATGAATGCATGCCACACAGATGCACACTTACACAAACACTGAGATACACACAGATACACATGCAGTGGTGTATTTGTGTGCAGTGTTAGCGTTGGAATGTAGTAGTGTATATGTGTGCAGTGTTGGTACTGGAATGATGGAACGTATGCATTGCCACACGCATAGATACACACTTACACAACCTGACACTCACATACATACACAGACACGCAGGTACACATACAAACTGACACACAAGTACACGGACACAGGTATACATCCACATAGATACACATAAACACTGACACAAAGGTACACATACACTGTTACAAACACAGCCAGATACACACACACAGCCAGATACAAACGCACACACATACAGATACACACGAATAAAGTCAGATACACACGCATAGTCAGATACACACGCATAGTCAGACACACACGCATAGTCAGATACACACATACAGTCAGATACACACACATACATAGTCAGATACACACACATACATAGTCAGATACACACACACAGTCAGATACACATATACAGTCAGACACACACGCATAGTCAGATACACACATACAGTCAGATACACACACATACATAGTCAGATACACACAAATACATAGTCAGATACACACACACAGTCAGATACGCACACACAGTCAGATACGCACACACAGTCAGATACACACACAGTCAGATATACACACACACAGTCAGATATACACACACACAGTCAGATATACACATACAGTCAGATACACACATACAGTCAGATATACACATACATAGTCAGATACACACATACATAGTCAGATATACACATACATAGTCAGATACACACATACATAGTCAGATATACACATACATAGTCAGATATACACATACAGTCAGATATACACACATTTATATCAATTTAAGTCTAGCCACCCTCTTGTCTCCTTACCTTTAGAGAAGGGTGGCTTCCCTGGGGTCCAGTGGAAGCTGGATGGCTGAGGTTGATGGGAGTCTGATGAACATGTTTACCTCAGTCCCTCTCCTTCACCTCCTCCTCCTGTGTGTGCATCCTCCCTCTCCTCCACTTCCATGTGTCTCCTCCTCCCCAGCGGCACTCTGTTACTTGGGAGGAAGTGATCTCACCTCACTTCCTCCCAGCAGGCATACAGACAGGGGCCCGGTCGGGTGCTCAATTAAAGGGCGGGGGGCCCTGATTACTTCACTTGCCGCAGCCCACTGGGATATTTCTCAGTATCCCGGTGGGCTGTTCAGTCCTGGCTGCGGGCAGGGGGCCCACGGGACAGCTGCTTTGGGCCCCCCAGGAGCAACTGGGCCCGGGGCAGCTGCCCCGTTTGCCCCTTGTTAAAGACGGCCCTGGCAGGGAGGTTGCATAAACAAAGTGATTTAACTCCTAAGTGGCAGAGAATTAGACAGTAAGTCTGCAGGGGCATGATCTATACACCAAAACTGCTTCATTAAGCTAAAGCTGTTTTGGTGACTATAGTGCCCCTTTGACTATTACATCCTTGAAAATGTGGTTTTTCCAAAAATTGGACTGACATTTTAAAAAAATCTGTGCAAATATGTATGTATGTGTGTATGTATCACTTACTCGAAAGTTAATAGAATAATCTGCAGTTCTTTACATTGTACCTGTCTTGAAATATACAACTTGGTTTAGAATTAAAGAGCATTAAATGTTATCTATATGTTGTACTTAGTGATGGCAAACGTATAGATTTTAATTTAAGTCTTTTTAAGGTTTTCGTCCCTCTGCCACTGTCAATCCGTCCTCGGCATTAGATCTGTGTGCTACTGACATACTGGTCTGAGCAGAGAATTGGAGGACAGGGAGAGCAAGCAACTGCCCCCCCCACCCCCCCCTTTCTAAAGTCAGTTCTCCTATTCTGTCACATTGCTACTCCCCCAGCAAAATTTTAAAGGGGTAGCACTAGCAGGTGAGTGTTAAGATTATAGCTTCTAAAGTATAGACATTCATTGTGTTTATCTCCACGTTAAATTAGATGTTTACTGCCTTCAGGGTAGTTATATTTTTAAATGAACCTGTTGTCAAGGCTTGCAACTCTACCGTTTTTGAAATTAATATACCCTTACTTGCTGCTATCATATAGAGATTCAAGAAAGCAGATGCTAATTTCAACTTCTCGTTTTATGTTTTTTTTTAGCCTGGACACTCGTAGATTTTCACTGCTTTGTCTGTGAACTGTATCACTCTTTTACATTTTGTATTCTGCATATTAGCTGGTGTAAATAGTTATTCTTGTAGCGCCGCTAACGTTTGTTTATTTTTCATTATTTCTTTTTGTATATATAATACTTTTTGACAATGAATGTAAACTCCGTTTGGCTTTTGCCCTGTACGAGAAGATTAAATATTATTTCAGGTTTTTTTTTAAAAACACCCCAACGCACTCAAAAACTTATTGGCACCTGAAACTGTACCAAGATTTGTGGCTGTGCCTACCTTCATATCGAATTTATTCCATTCTCACTTCCAGTCCTTCACCTTTCATTTAATATATCGATTTTATTATTGTGTAGAACAGAACGTTGTGTACACCCAATGGTAACTTTGAAAGACATATTTTATACATATTCTTTTAAAGAAAAATACAATAAAATTATTATTTCTTGCAAACTCAATACTGAAGAATTCAATACATAAATATTAAACATTTAACATGTATAGTTGAGGCTGTTAATGACTGAATTTATAAAACTGGACCATATGCAGATCTATACAATTATATAGAGAAATAGTTATATCTCTTTATTGATCTCACCTAGAGTATAGTGTTCAGTTCTATAGAGCAGATCTCCAGGAGGATATAGAGAGGTAAAAATTTTGGGGCCCCTGACACAGCTCAAGGGTCTGGGCCCCCTGGTGCCTGCACCCGAGTCCGCCCACAGGAATACAGTGTCTGCAGGGCCGGTGCAAGGATTTTTGCCGCCATAGGCAAAAGTAGTTTGCCGCTCCCCCATGTGACATCACAATGCCCCACCCATATGATCTGCCATGTTAACTAACACCAGTGCTGCAGTGCCGCCGTGTTTACATTAAAAGGCCTGCAGGGACAGGCTAGACACCAGAACCACTACATTAAGCTGCAGTGGTTCTGGGGACTATAGTGTCCCTTTAATGTGAGGTAAATTAGAGATTAGTGCCACAAATAATATACTAGATTGCCTACTTACAACCAGATGAGGATGATGATGGGCTCTAGCTGCCGTCTGGCTCCACTGGTCTGGTGTAGAACAGGCTCTCTGGAGGCGGTTTGTAACTGTGGTCACAAAAATCAATGTTCTGGGAGAACGGAAGCAGCTCCATTTTTTGAGGGCCCTTTACACAGCTCAAGGTCTGGGTCCCAGGGTCCACCTTCATGTTCCACCAATGAGTTTGTTCACAGGGGTGTGTGTGGGGGGGGGGGATGTCCTGATGTGTGTAAGGAATGCATTGTGTGAATCTGTGTTTGTATGTGTAAGGGCTGCAAGGTGAGTTTGTGTATGTATGGGATGCAGTGTGTGCGTCTGTAAGGGATGCATTGAGTGTGTGTAAGGGGTGCATTGTGTGTTGCTGTGTGTAAGGGATGCATTGCTTGTGTATGTGTGTCTGTGTGTAATGCATTGTGTGTTTTTCTGTGTGCAAGGGGTGCATTGTGTGTGTGATGGATGTCAATCTCTCCCCCTTCCCCCCCGTCAATTTCCTTCTCCCCCCTCCAATTTCTCTCCAATTTCCTTCTTCTCCCCCTCCCTCCCTCTCTCAATTTCCTTCTTCTCCCCTCCCTCTCCTTCTTCTCCCCTCCTCTCCTTCTTCTCCCCCCCTCTCCAATTTCCTTCTTCTCTCCCTCCCTCTCCAATTTCCTTCTTCTCCCCCACCCTCCAATTTCCTTATTCTCCCCCTCCCTCTCCAACTTCCT
>OW240924.1:21909835-21925532 GCA_933207985.1 Pelobates cultripes
TATATAAATAATTTTTAAAAATATTTTTATTTATATATATATATATATATATATATATATATATATAGTGATATATATGTATATATTTATGTTTATATATATATATATATATATATATATATTATTTTGTTCTACATGTATTTTGATATAAATATATATATTAATATCACAATACAGTTAGAACGAAATAACACACATCAATATATTTTTTAATTATTTATTTTTAATTATTTTTTAAATTTAATTTTTTACATTTTTTTATATTATATATAAATATATATATAACAATAATTATACATATATTTAATCAGTATCAGTCTACGTGTAATTTGATATTAATATATCTATATATAATTATATATATTAACAGTAAAATACACCTAGACAGCGTATGAGTTTGTATGTATATGTGTATATATATACTTAGATCATATATATATTATATAATTTTTACACTGATTTTAATTTAATTTGATTTCCAGCCAGCAGGGGGACTAACTGTCATTACAGGCAGTCCCCCTTCTGGCAATGCATCAGCCAGCAAACCTGGACATGTGACTGTGAGGTCCTCGCAAGGACCTCATTCTCACATGGCCATGGGGGCCAGAGGAGACAGGATCCGCTGCGGGGGACCCCCTGGGCGACCGTGTAAGTAAGAAAAACCGGAGGGCATACTATTACGCCCTGCGGCGTTTAGAGACGCTTAGAATAGGGCGTAATAGTACGCCCTTCGATTTTAAGGGGTTCAAGGAACACTATAGTGTTAGGAATGCTCACCTATCCGCCTCCAGTAACGACACGAAGAAGGAAGGGCCTTCTCCACAACAGTCCAATTCAATGCTCCTCATAAAGGAGCATTGGAGGCCTAATGCGAATGCATGCTAGCGCATTCAAAATCCCCTATCGAAAAGCATTGAATCAATGCTTTGCTATGGGGGTTATTCTGTCAGTGCAGCAGAAACGCCTCTAAAGGTGGACTTAAAGAACACTACACTGCTCAAATACAAAATAAATACAAATGCCTTGTTAGTAGATATACCAGGCATAGGCAACCTTCAGCACTCTAGATGTTTTGGACTATACCTCCCATGATGCTTTGCCAGCATTATGGGTGTAAGAGCATTATGGGGGATGTAGTCCACAACATCTGGAGTGCCGAAGGTTGCCTATCCCTGAGATATACACCAAATGAAAACTTGCATGCATTTAATTATGTATTTTTTAATCGGGCTTGCAAAACCTGCAGTTCTCTTGTCTGCTGTCTTTGAAAGCTCTCCCCTTCTAACCCCGCCAGACTTTCTGTGACTGTCCAATCACAGACCTCCTAATACAGCTCAATAAAAAGTCTTTGTAGTCAGGTGCCCTGAGCAAATCCTGCCTCTTGAGGTCATCTGCATTGAGCCAGCGAAACCAGGAAGTAATTTATTTGTTGTCTGATTGAAAGCCAAGGGGGGTGTAACCAGGTTTTTTTAATAAAAGCATAAATTTTTAATGAAATCTGCACTTTTTGCAAAATGAAAGAAAGAGAACACATTTTTCACACGTAAAGCTTTTCAGCAAACTAAAGTTGTTTAGGGATCAGGAGTGACATTTTAACTCTGCAATGTAAACATTGCAGTATCTCAAAAACATTGCAGGGCTAAAAGGATAGGGACACTGCACCAAGACCACTTCATTTAGATGAAGTGATCTGGGTGACTACAGTGTCCCTTTAAGGCCAGAGTAGCTTAACTGCAAGCATAGTTGAATTTTTCCAGTTCAGCTACTTTGGCCTCAAATTTGAAATTCACTTTGAATTCACCTTGAATTCTCACTTTGGTGAATAACCCTACTAGTGTGAAATACTTGAGAGCTCTCTTTTGTGGGAAATGTAGTGATAACATCAGCTTTAAAGTGAAGTTTAAACTTTGAAAAGAAGTATCAGTTACAACACTGTTTATACAACACTTTACAAGCAATATAGAGTTTAGAAAAAAAATGCTTATTTAAATTGTAACATGCAATACTAACAAAGCAGGCATCTATCTATCTGAAATGTTAAAGAAAAACAAGATACAACAAACTTGTTTTTTCTGATTTCATTTGTAGAACTCTTGAAGCGCCAGCAAAACACTTTGAAAAGACTGGCGGCAAGAAATAGGTCAGTGTAGCCTCTTTTCATGTGTATATCAGGCCCTTAATATCCCCTTATGCAGGGCGACCGTCAGAAAATTTGGGGACCCTTACTCAGCTCAATGTCTGGGCCCTTGGGGCCTTCCCCTGGGTCCGTCCACAGGACGCACCACCGAGTCTGCCCACAAGGATGCAGTACATGTATGTGTAAGAGATGCAGTGTCTATGTGCAGTGTATGTGTAAATATAACGGATGTAGTGCTTGTGTGCGTGTAGCAGATACAGTGTGTGTATATAGTGGTAACCCGTGGTAACGCTCTGACAGCCAGGGCACCTTACAGCTGTATTGGCTCTACCCCCTTGATGGCGGCCCTGCACTTATGGAACAACAACGATACATTTTTATCAGAGCAGTCTGCATTTTAAATGTAATTTCCCCATTCATTTACCATATCCAGGGCTGAACTGTCAATAGTAAAAAAATAAAAAGCCAGGACAATCCATGCTTTTATTTACAGGCTCTTCAAAGATTGGATTATGATCATAACTTGAAATATTGTCATCCTTAGGGAAATATATTTCAGAGAGGCCTACGTTATTTTATTATTTGTGAACAGGCCGATCCCCTATTTGCATTATAAATAGCCAATATGTGAAGCATTGCAAAGACATTTTTATTCCATAATGCATAAGAATGCACTGTAGATATATATTTTAATTATTTAATTTATTTATTTTGGGAATATATATATTTTTAAATAAAGTACAAACTTTGTTAACTCCATCGTTTTATTTGCTCGACATCAATGATGTAACTTTTTCATATGTGGGTCCTTTAAGAATAATATGTAGACATTACTAAAGTTTGAATATGGTTGCCATGATTTAGAAGGATGGCATGGTAAACCATGCAGAAACAAATATACGAGAAGGGGGAGGCAATGGTAAAAATAAACATTCCTAACACAGTTCCCTGACAGGTTAGGTCGGTTAGTACGCAGCAGCTCTCTCCTGTGTCCCCTCCCTGTGACTAAACCGTAAACAAGTCTGAGGAAACACAATTAGCCAAGCTACCTTTCACGTGTTTTAGAGCAGCAAACCTACAAATCTAGTTTTTTGGTTTTTTTTTTACAACCACCAAAATAGGAGAGCCAAATAGAGAGAGAGACACGCAGGTATTTTTGAGGCCTGCAAATATTTTGCGAGTTGTGATAGCAAGAACGTTTTTTTCAGAAACAAAGGACGTGCAATAGACATATTGTTATGAAAAGGCCCCTCCTAACAACAGATGGCACCTCACCCATTGTTTACTGGCTGCTTAAAAAATTGGGGATTTCCCAGCAGCAAAGGTAATTAAAGGAACAGTCCAAGGACCAGAAGCGCTAGAGGACAATGTAGTGGTTATGGTGCTTTGTGTTCCTTTAATTACTAGATACTTCTATGCCTCCATATTATGCGCATTGTGCAGCAATTTTCATGTACCCTGTTAAACAGTTTTGTGAAATATGTGGGTGCTTTATAAATAATAATAATAATAATAATGTAGCTCCAGAATTTCTAGGATTTTGGTAAATCTGGATGATTTGGTAAGCGTGCGCAATCATACTTTTTTTTTTTCTTTTTTAAACCAGCATCAAGCATCATTATCACCATAGCTTATTGTAAAGGTTATGGTAGTAAGAAGCTATGGGTGAGGTCCTACACTTTGTGTTGAAGAGATTTCAAGTGGTTTGACAAAATCTGTGACACTAAAGCCCCCTCAATACGCTGAAGATGTCATAATCAGAAAGTTCATGTCTTTATTGTAAACCAAATTAATTGTCCTGTGTTTTGCCACACTGGGTCACCATTTTGCATTGCCAAATTGATACAGACACCCTGTAAATATATATCAGTTTGCTTGGGATTAAAACTGGGATCAATGATGTCAGTTTTATAACTGCTATTCTCAGACCTCCCAACAGTCCCAGATTTGTCAGGACAGTCACAAATGTTGGCTTTTGTCCAGCTGTCCTGGATTTGTTCTCTGATGTACCAATTCTGTGAAAAGTGTTCACGCTGTGCAAGCTGCTCTCAGAACATTGAACCCAGACAACAGCGTGTTAAAAGCACGTTGCCCATGTGCAGCCCTTGGAAGATCTAGTGAGAATATCCAGTAGGCACGCAGGTATGCATGAACCCCTTTTCTGGATGGGCCTGCCTTTCATCACATTGTTGCCCTCTTTTCTCATATCCAGAGTTCCTACAAATATTTTGGAGGAATAATAGGAAGAGATCTTATCATGTCCCAAGCTAAGGGGACACAAACACAGAGGAGAGGACCTGCATCCTGAATCCACTTGTACCATAATCACTATAATATGCTGCAATTGTTATGTTGGTTGCAGTGTCCTTTAAGCCCATGACATTGTATTTTGAGAAGGGCTGGATTTTCCATAAGGTCACTGGACCTTGACCTTGTGGTAGCACGTATGAGAGAAGTGGCATGACCGATGGAAAAATCAAAGATCTTCCTCACTAGCCATTCCATTCCCATGCCGATGGAGCCGGCCACTGTAGCAGTGAGTGCAGCGGCCAGCCCATCAGAGAAGGTGACTACAAACCTGTTTCTTCTCCATTCCAGCTTGGGGCCACTACTACCCACCAAGCTGCCCAACAAAGGACCTGCTAGGCCAGCAGTAGTCTGCCTTGCTTAGCCCAGAGGCCAGTCACCTGTGCCCACCAATGTTAGTGTCTGCATCGGTCGTTATGTGTGTGTTGCATGGGTCGTTATTTGTGTGTTTGCATGTGTCAGTGTGAGTGTATCTACATGGTTCAGTGGGTGTGTGTGTGTGTGTGTCTGCATTGGTCATCATAAAGGCCAAAGTTTTAATAATAAAAAAAAACCAATACTTTTAAATTGTGGGAGAGTATCATGTAGGCATGTATATTATTATATGTGTATTAGATTAATATTTACATGTAATAATGACATATATATATATATATATATATATATATTAAGCAAAATATAAAATTACTACAACACACATACATTTATATACATGTATATATGAAGGGACTGTGGGTATCGTATTGAGGAAACTGACCTTGTGGCAGCAAGGAGGGTAAATCCGGCCCTGATTTTATGAAATGTATAACCTAACTGCAAAGTGCCCATTATAACTCTATGGAAAATTCCAATCTCCATAAATAAATACTTTGCTTTTACGCAACACACATTTGCAAGAATCATTTCCCATGAAGCTTAGCCAGCCTTATTTACTTCACAAAACTCTACAACACCTTTGTGTTATTGTGTACTTCCAGCAAACGCGAATATGCAGAATTCGAAGAAGTACAGACTATTTATTGGCAGTAGCTCTTGAATAAAGAGCACATAAACCTTTTTACTCACATCATAAAAGGCTAATTTAGAACTAGTGGTGAAACTACAGAGCTTACAGTGCCTAACTACCCAGCTCCGGCTCTTAAAGAGATCCTGCTTTCTTTGTATGTATAGAATGAGATTCCAGATAAGGAGTTAAAGCGTAACTGTCCCGTAAACTCCCCTCACACTCCCCCATGGCCTGTTTTTCTTTTTTTGTTAATATGACACAAAAAAGAAGGTTTGAGGGAAACTCTGATACTTTCACCTTTTTGATAGCTATCTTAAAACAGAACATTCACCATAAATAGAAACATTCGCCATAAATAGACCTGTGCAATATTATTTAAGGCAGACATCACACTGCCAATTTATAACAAGCTATCTTAAGGTTTTTTGTGTTCCTTTGCTTTTCCTACTTTTAATAAAGGATCAATAAAGTTATACATGTATATAGTTTTTGTTAAAGGGCACATGTAAATATCATTTAAACAAACAATTGGTTCCACTTTTCCCTCGCTCCATTACCTACCATAACCAATTTAGAGATATTTTTTTTTATTATTCCAATCACGTTGTTCATTCATTAAATTACCAGCACCTTAGATCTCCCTAGTTGGAGATTACAATATTTATTTTTCTCTCAGTAAACATAAGGAGAGTAGGGTCTACTTTTCCGGATGTATAACCTGAACGTTGACAAAGTGTGGAGCTTTAATCAAGCTCCATGGTGTTTGGCAACTTTGTCATTGGCTTCTTCCTTCTATATTCACCTCCCTCGCATGGTGCATCACTACCTCTGCGCTACAGAGAAGAACGGGGCATGCACCATTGTATCCGGGCAGTGACAGCTGTAACCATTGTATCCGGGCAGTGACAGCTCTATCAGGCTATGGGTGACAGATCAGGATAACCATTGTACCCAACATCCTCGGCCAGCAGATCCAACTGGACCTTAGGGAAGCCACCCTCCTCCACCTGAAAGGTAGGAATGGGGAGGGTGGCTAAAAATATCTACCCTTTGATCAGCGTGTCTGTCTGTATGTGTGACATTATGTCTGTGTGTGTCAGTATGCGTGTGTCATGGTGTGTATGTGTGTCACTGTGTGTGTGCGTGCGTGCGTCAGTATGTGTATCTGTATGCGTGTCTATGTATCTGCATGTATGTTAGTGTGAGTATATGTGTATCTATAGCCAAGTCACAGTGGGTATCAGTGTGCCTTTCTATTTGCAGGTGTGTGTCTGTGTATTTGCACGTGTATCAGTGTGGATAAAAAGGTCATTTGCTCAGACAGATGAAATTAATTTGTCTTATTTTCATGCAGTCATTTCCTTTAGGCATTGCTGAGTCACAGGCTTAACAACTGATTACCTTTCACTAAGACCTGGTTGTAATTGCAGGTAAAGCCCAGCCACCCACATTGACACCCATACAGTGAGCTGAGAGGTAACATGATATTTCTCCCGGAACCTTTGTGCGGTGTTCTGTGTTCCCCGGAAGGCACGCTTTATCGCCGTACCCAGTGCGGAAGTGCCTGTTTCCGGTGATGGCCCCGTTGCTGCTGTTGCTGTTGGTCGGGGCCGCGGCTGCTTCTCGGGGGGACCGGGAGCCCGTGTACCGGGAATGTGTGGCGGGATGTCAGCAGATGAACTGTACCGGGGCTCGGCTCCGGGAATTCCGGGCGGAACAGCCGCTCTACATGAGACTGACAGGTGGGAGCAACATTGTGTACGGACAGTGACAGCTCTATCAGGCTATGAGTGACAGATCATGATAACCATTGTGTCCGGGTAGTGACAGCTCTATCAGGCTATGAGTGACAGATCAGGATAACCATTGTGTCCGGGTAGTGACAGCGCTGTGAAGCTATGGAGATCAGGGTTCTCATTGTTTCTGGGCAGTGACAGCTCAATGAAGTTATGGGTGGCCGGTAGGTTTGTCAAATCAACCATTTTTGTTACTCACATTTAATTGATATATGCTGATTGGCAGTGCATGAAAAGTGCTATCTTGTGGTATGCAGCATTATTATTTTATTTGTAAAGCGCCAACAAATTCCACAGTGCTGCAAAATAGGAGGACTTTTAGACAAGTATTTGCAACAAGACGAGTTGGACCCACAGAAATAGAGGGTGTTGAGGACCCTGTTCAAACAAGCTTACATTCTACCATAAACTCATATGCTCCAGGATGGAAATCATTTGGCTATAATCAAGCGAGTTCATTTGAGATTATTTCTTGTACATTGAACTGTTTTCATTCCCCATGACAATTGTACGTCGTTGAGCAGGATTCTCCAGCGCAACCTATTGTTCTTGTAATATTTTAATTGTCTCATTTATTGTTAAATGTCCCCCTTTTATAATATTGTAAATGACTGTAGAATAAGCTATATAAATACCAGTAATAGTAATAATGCACTGCTCATAAACATCATTCTTGATTAGAGATCTTGAAAACTCTGCTAATCACAGATGCCCATTGCTGCTTATGCTATGGGCCAAGCTGGACAGAGGGGATGGGGCTGCTTAAGACTCTCATTTAGCATTAAAACATCAATTGCGTTAATGCCAAATGGAAGAACATTGCCAGGGAATTCCAGACACTATAACCAATTCATTGAAAGGAACACTCCAAAAAAATATGACTATTTCATAAAGATAACATTCTTATGCAATGGCCATAAAGACTCTGCTGAAATTTCATTGAAATTCCAGTGCAGTTAAAAAATAAAATTGGGACTACTTTGTCTTATGGTGAATTCTCAAGTTGACAATAGGCAGAGGTACCACTGTCAAGTTTTGTCACTTCCCACAGCCGTCTCTAGCATTGTAAATGTGACAACCTTATGGGATCACTCAAAGCACCATCACAACTTTGCATGAATGCATATTTGATGGTGCAGAGATATCCTGGGCCAACGTTCAATACGGAGGGTGGCTTAAAACTGTAACTGTAAGCCTGTCAATCAAGTAGCCCAAAACAGGAGTTCCTGGTTGCTTGTGTTAATTTTGTCCAAGTTTTGTTTGTGAACTGCTACCTATGCTCTCATCAATATTTCAGGCTGGGCTTGTCTGGATGACTGTCAGTACCAATGCATGTGGCACACTGTATCCCTGTACATCAAGGAGGGGTATCCAGTCCCACAGTTCCATGGGAAGGTGAGTGCAGTTGGACTGTTAACAATGACTAGATTAACAAGACATATCATACTTTTACATGCTATCCAATTCACATTATTTTCTAGACATTTTATTTTAAAAAAAAATTGCCTTCATTTTGCTTCGTTTTCAAATATTTTTTTATTGAAAAGTGTTATATTTTATAACAATATATATATATGTATTACACTATCATTATTACATAGGATATTTAGACTTATAGAACTTTACACATAGATAAAATATTCAAAATAGGTACAATAATAATATAATTACATCATTATAATATATATATTTTTTTGGGGGGATAAAGAAAATTGTCTTTATGAAACATAGGTAGATGGGAAAAGAAGATCAGGAAAGGAGGGGGTAGGGCAGGACTTGACAAATCCCAGGTGCCCGGTCGCCATGGCGACTTGAAATTTTGCCCAGGTGCCTGGGATTAGAAGCCCTTTAGCTAAAGGCAGGATGGGGGGAACAATGGGGCTGGCCGGTCGGCTCAGTGTCGCCCTGGTCTGCATGGAGGCGGCCGCCCTGGGGATCGTGCAGTCTGCAGGCTGTGGCAGAGCGGGAGGGAGCAGTAATCTTCCTGTAGCTCCTATCTGCTCCCTCGCACTGTATAGTGATGCCGAGAGCCGGAATATGTCGTCATTCCGGCCCCGGCATCACTACAGGGAGGAGACAGGAGGTACAGGAAGATTACTGCTCCCTCGCACACAAGATGAGCGAGCAGCCCCACTGGACCCCAGGGAAAGTCCACTCAGCTCTCCCAGGTAGGATGGTGGACTAGGTGGATTAAAATGGAACATGCCAATTTGTGTGTGTGTGTGTGTGTGTGTGTGTGTGTGTGTGTGTGTCTGTCTCTCTCTGTCAGTGTGTGTGTCTCTGTCAGTGTATGTCTGTCTCTCTCTCTCTCTCTCTCTCTCTGTCTCTCTCTCTATGTCTCTCTCTCTTTCTCTGTCAGTGTGTCTGTGTGTGTGTGTTTAAGTACCTGCACCCCTACGATCACAAGAGAGGTGTTTTTTACTCCCCTTCTTTCCCACGCCGTGCCAGTTTTTTGCGGCTTGTCCTGCCTTCATGACTGAAATAATCAATCTTTAAGATCTCAGCTAAACAGATATTAGAACATATTGCGCATACTTCGCTAGTTTAAAAAACGGGCTCCTAACCTTTTCTATCTGGATCCTAGATTCCAAACAAATTTGTCAAGCCCTGGGGTAGGAAGATAGAGGGAGAGTTGGAGCCCTTATTGTTTACATTGTGGTGTGCGAATATTTTTAATTAGTTGTGGTAATATTCCTACTATAATACCTTTTGGTATATCATAGGTAGGTATGATATATTCCGTAAACAACTTCAACGGGTTTATATCCTTTTAATTTGATCAGAATATTAGCAATGAAAGATATTATCATATTTTTCGCTCTATAAGACATACCTGGCATTAAGACGCACCTAGTTTTTAGAGTAGGAAAACAATAAGAAAAAAGTGTTCCTTACCACCCACTCCCCCCCCGTCCCATAGTGTTCTCCGCCCCCCACCCCTTGTCCCATAGTGTTCCTTATCACCCACTCCCCTGCCCTGTCCCATAGTGTTCCTTATCACCCACTCCCCTGCCCTGTCCCACAGTGTTCCTCATCACCCCCCACCTTTCCCACAGTGTTCCTTATCACCCCCCCACCTTTCCCACAGTGTTCCTCATCACCCCCCCACCTTTCCCACAGTGTTCCTCATCACCCCCAACTTTCCCACAGTGTTCCTTATCACCCCCCAACCTTTCCCACAGTGTTCCTTATCACCAACTCCCCGTCCCATAGTATTTTTTATGTTCCTCTGTGTCCCTTGTTATTGTTATTCATTTATACATTGTAACCATATCTCTCCTTTGGGTAAATTCCAACTAAAAAGCTAATCCGTTAAGCCAATACTGCTAAAATGCAACTCAACACTAATGTCATTGACTGCTGAAATGAAACTTGTTCTCAACGTAATTCCCAAATAGATGGATGACCACATTAAAGTATTGTTTGTAATTATCATTATGGTCCATTAGTATGAAATGTTTCATAGGGAATATTTATATGTATCTAAGTATTATTTTCTCTCTCTTTTCTGGAACAGTTTAGAAAGATGAAGGCTACACATTTTTAATAATCTGCCCTTTCCTTCTCTCCCCGCCAGTGGCCATTCTCTCGATTCCTGTTCTTCCAAGAGCCAGCCTCTGCCTTGGCCTCTTTCCTCAACTGCATAGCTAATATCTGGATGCTGCGGCGCTATCGCTCCACCGTCCCTTCCTCTTGCCCCATGTATCACACATGCCTGGCTTTCTCCATGGTAGGTTCTACCCTTATGTTAGTGACAGAAGGACCTTGTTTAAAAAGCTCATGTCCATAACTGTCTTCTTCTCCTGTGCTGCAGATCTCCATCAATGCATGGTTTTGGTCCACAATATTCCACACAAAAGACACAGCAATTACTGAAGTAAGAGCTAGGATTAATGGTTTCTTCTAAATGACAATTGATTTCACGTAATTACTGAAGTATGTTCCCATATCCATATACTGTTGTCATTGTCTGATCCCACAGAAAATGGACTATTTTTGTGCCTCTTCAGTTATTCTTCACTCTATCTACCTGTGCTGCATGAGGTAAGCTCCTGGGGTAAAGTTCCTACTCACATATATCTTCATCTTTTCTTCTCCATTTTTTTACTTTCTTCTCATTTTTGCTTTTTTTGCTCTCCGTTGTTCCCATCCTCTCTCATATTGCTGGTTATAATTTTGGATCTCTTCTTCTCTTTAACCAGCTTGCATGAACTCATTATGCATTTTCCGGCAGTGCCCGGTTCCTGTGTTCCCTGGCAGTGTCTGCTTTCCACATGCTGATATCCTGTGTTCCCCCAGGACTCTGGGTCTGCGGTACCCTTCCCTTGCCAATGTGTTTGGTGCTGTCCTGGTGCTCCTGTTTGCATGCCATGTCTCCTACTTGACCCTTGGGAGCTTTGACTACAGCTACAATATGATGGCAAATGTCAGCCTTGGTGAGTTTGCTGAAGTTTTTGACTCGAACTGTGTTACCGGACTTGATGTCTCTTAATTATGCATATTATTGACCCTTCCTGTATCCCTTACTGCAGGAATTGATTTAGAATCTTTCGTAGATAAAATAAATGTATCACCAGTACAATGACATACACACAACACTGTAAAACTCACCTAGAACACACATGAGCAATACAGCACCTAGAACGCACACATCGTGCTGTATTGCTCATGAACCATATGTTATGACTCCAGATCGGCAGATATGTGGGACGAGGCCGTGTAATTTAATATATCCTTTAGGAGTCAATTTTTAGGATAATTGGTGTCCAGTGATGATCTAGTCCTCCATGATTTATGTATGTAAGACAAAGGCATACCAGTGTCATTTATAATGTAATCTTAAATACTTTGCTGGAGACTCAAAGTAATAGGAATGATGTCGAGAAGTGGATATTAAGAGGAAATACAAGCATTACAGTGTACATTAATCCAACTCAGAGTCATTTTGTTTCCATCAGCTGTCATGTGATATCACCGCCATTTTGTAAGAATGTAACAAGGCATATTTCCGATTCATAGCACAAGCCTACTACTGGTGCTTTATCCCCATTTCCTTTCATCTGCCCTGTCTCTCGTTAGGCTGTGAGTGGTCATCAGCTAATTACCTTCTATTTTGTGTAAGATATCCAGAATGTCAGTTTTACTGTAATGTGATATTGTCTCTTTCTGAATAATAAAACAGATGAGGCCACAAACAACATATAACACTGATACTATGGGAAGACATTTGGAAAATTAGATATTAATGTATGGTTTTCTTTTTTCTTGACTGTTATTGTAGTTCTACTTAAACAAAGAGCAAGATTAGATGTTCTGGATATTGCTAGTAATATTCAGTAAACTATACCATATCACGTCTTCTTTATTTTCTTAGAGTTTAGAATATAGTAAATTGTGAGATATTTCTTGTTATTAGCAGGCATTAGTGAGTCAAGCCAATTGTAATATGTATGTATGTTCCTCTGTCTATTTTTATTTTTAACCTTTGGGAGGGTGGGGGGGTTTGATCCATTACTAGACTGTATAATATACATCGGGTTATGATTATAATGATCGTGCCTGAGCCCTTTATGTTACCAAACCTTTCCTGGTGTCCACCCATACATCTGAGTGCAGGACAGGAAGGCATTAGATAACCAAAGGGCAGAGCAAGTTTATTATAGAAAGAGCTAGGATCAGCCAGAAAAGGGGATGCAATTGAGCCTCACTATGTGTAACTGTATTACTCTGAGATTGCTTTATAGGATGACCTGTAACCTTGCATGTCCCAGACAGATCCAGAGCTTTCTCTGTGCTAAAATGATTCTCTATATCTGCAGGTTAAATTAACGTTTATGTGCAGGGGCAGATTATTTGTGAAATGTATATCCTGCATATTCCTTGAGTTAATTACTATCCCGTATATCTCGTCAATGTAATCCTTTACTTCAAGCAGATGACAACCAGTGGAGTTACAATACATTGAGTGTAGTGACTAGTATTATAGAAAGGTTTATTAAATTACCACTAGTAGCCTTTTTTTCTGACTGTCCATGACGTGTACATATCACTCTAAAACCAGGTAATGTTGACACACTGTACGTTTCTGTAATGCACTTTACATTCATACACCTCTTAAATACTTATGGAGCTTTGTAGTAGAATGAGACTTACTCTACATCACTGCGGGACTCTGTTATACACTAACACATACTTTACATTACTATGTAGTTGTGTGCTACACTCACACATGCTGTGCACTACCGTGGAACTCTGTAATAAACCCCTACATTAAACTGAAGCTCTTTATTATGCTTACAAATACTTGGCATTATTGTAGAACTCTAATACACTCAACGACTGCATTACTTCTGAGCTGTGTAACACAGTCAGCTATACGTTTAAGGTATTAAAGGAACACTTTTTTTAGGTTTTCGAAATACAAGAGGGTCAGGTAAAGTGCACCCAGACCACTTCATGAGATGACATGTTCTGGGTGTCTATAGTGTCTGTTTAATTATTGTAAAGCCTTGTAATACTTTCATGCACTCTTATTGGGGAACTCTGTAACACATGCACAGGTAAACAAACTCGTTTTCCTGGCACTATAGCGCCCTGAGGGTACCCCCACCCTCAGGGTCCCACTCCCGTGGCGTTGAAGGGGGAGGAAGGGGTTTATCCTTTACCTTTTTTACAGCGCCGGGCTGCGGCGCTGGAACTTTCCTCTGTAGTTTGTTTTAAAACAGTGTTGTAGTTATGCTGTTTAGTTGTCAGTGTTTACTGCTTTGTTAAGCTTATTTACTTAGTGTTTTGTTTTCTGCAGATGTACATCTTTTGTCTGTGTCCATTTCCATTCACTCTCACATACCATTAAATGCCGTGACACTGGCAGCTGCTAAGAATGATTGCGGGCAGTTTGTAATGTGAAGTAGTTCTATGAAGACAAGGTGCTTCTCTTTTTTGTTCATGTTTTCTGTTCTTTGGTTGCTCTGCCTAGATGTGCCTTATTGCACTTATTAATGTATATAGCAATATTTAACTTCTCTCACATATGTGTGTTTTCCCACAGTTAAGTGCTGGAAATACCCAAGTTAATATTTTTTTTTTTCTCTCCAAAAATGCAGCTTTATTGGCTCATTATATCATTTTAATTTTGGTACATATGATGTGACGTTCATTGATTTCTAATATATTGACACATTCTGTTTCTTTCTTCTGATGTATCTATTCAGGCATGGTGAACCTGGTGTGGTGGCTGGCATGGTGCATGAGGAGACGCTCTCACCAGCCTTACCTCTGGAAGTGCGTGCTGGTTGTGGTCCTATTACAGAGCCTGGCACTGCTGGAGTTGCTGGATTTCCCCCCTTTCCTATGGGTGCTGGATGCCCATGCACTCTGGCATTTCAGCACCATTCCACTGCCATTCCTCTTCTTCAGGTATGAAGTCCTAGGGAATCTTTGCAGATCTATCTCATAAGGCATTAACCTGCATGTGCTCCATTTAGGCAGAAATGGATGGCCATCAGGAAGCCATCTTTCACTGCTACCACAGAGAGATTATTCTTTTTATATGAGGTCAGTAAAGAGGACCAAAATAGTGTCCTTTCTATTGATTGCATACAGATACCAATAAATCATTGTTGGCAGTTTGAGTGATGTGTTGAGTAAAGTAAAATGTATTATTAAAAGTACTTGCATTTCCTTCCTCCGATGTACTAAATTCTTTATAAATGTTTGCTTCTTATAAGATTGCAAAGGTTACAACCCACCCTCCCATTTTAAACAACGTAAGTCCTTGATTGGTAGTGAAATTGAGTCTTCCAAAACCTGAATGAGGGCAAAGAAAGGTTTGTATATGGTGTGCAGTAATCACCACTTTTTAGAGGGAAGTTCCCTAGATAATGCACAATTAAAGAGTATGTAGAGTCTTAAAGGGACCCTATAGTCACCCGAACAACTATAGCTTAATGCAGTTGTTCTCATGAGTATAATCATTGCCTTCAGGCATTTTTATACAAACACTGTCTTTCTAGAGAAAAAGGCAGTGCTTACATTGCCCTCTAGTGGCCATTGGAGGTGCTTCCTAGTGCAATGCTGCACAGTAGGCAGCACTGCCGTTCAGCGTCTCCATGTTCTGCATGGAGACGCTGAAATTTTCTCATAGAGATGCATTGATTCAATGCATATCTATGAAGAGGTGCTGAGGCTCTACCATTTACCCATGTTTGCAGTTCTATATTTAGCACTAAGCAGTTTCAGTGTGTTTGTATGGAATATGTTTGTATGTGGTGTTGGTGTGATTGCAAGCATGTATTTGTGTAGTGTTGGTTTTTGAATGCAGGGGTGTATTTACATATAATTTTGGTGTGTAACACAGACATGTGTTTGTACGTAGTGCTAAAATTTGAATGCAGGGGTGTATTTGTGTGTAGTGTTAGTGTGTGAATGCTGAGATGTATGCACATATACACA
>OW240924.1:21935454-21953140 GCA_933207985.1 Pelobates cultripes
AGTGGTTGAAACCCAGGCTTTATGCCCACGTGCACATGCAAAATCGGTTAGTAGCGCCACACATGCTGGCGGTGAGTACTTGATGTTTTAATCATTATGCACTCACTCTATATATTTGTATTTTTTTGTCCTCCTGATGAAAACTCCTTTTGTGAGCTGAAACATCGATTTTCTTTTTAGAATATGTATTAAAAGACAAGTTTTATACTTTGGACTAAGACTATGGAGTGTGGTCATATTTTGGATCTTTATATATACATACAGACATATATATATACACACATAAATTAAGGAGATAAGTAAATATAGTATTAAAAATCATGAAAGTGATAGGTCCTATTTAATTAAACTAAGCCAGGACTTGCAGAACTACACTTATTGTAGGAGCAATGGGTTTATGGCACTAGGTAACCTATGGGACCCTAATAAGTTGTCAAGCTGTTCTTAAAAGGTTTGACTTCTTACTTATTACACCATAACTAATGCAGCAGGTTGCTCAGAGTGATCTCCTTTAAAGTGCTCATGTATTTCATATAGTGTGCATGCAGAACATGTCTTCCATATATTATACAAGTCAGTCTGATACACAAGTTGATTTGATGTCAAAATATACCGATTAAACTTGGATGGTAAGGTCATGTGTTATGACTAGTAACACGCGACAAGTGAAAAAGCTGATTTGGTAGTAGGGATATTTTTGAAATAAATATGCCAACATCAGCCTCTTTATTTTGCTTGTGCTGCCAATACGAGCCTTTTCATTGCATTGTTTGTATTTCTGTGGGTAGTTTAATTGTTCTCATTGCTGTGCGTAAGAGATTGAGCAAGACGCTGGTGACAAAGCTCATGCAATTTTGCCCTCACTGGCTGGTATATACAGGATTAATCCAGAACCCCTTGAAATCTGTATGACAGTTTTTAAGCATACGTTTTTGTGCCCTACAACCCCATTTTTCTTTAAAATATATGAAGAAACTGCCATTATCTCTTTCATTGTACTTCAAAACATTATGCATGCACTCACTCATTGTTTCCTACCTGGACTTCTGAAACCCCTTTATCATTGAATAGAATACCTAATATCCTCTTTAATTTATCATCCCCGATCTCATATTTTCATACACAGTTGCTTGCACCCCCTACATTGTCTCCAGAAGTACTGGCAGTACTTCACTAGGCCTCTGATTGCCTGGCTCGTGGAGAGGCTTGAAGGCAAACCTCCTCCCTAAAAACGATGGACCCTGTCACAGAAGACCATAAAACGTACCTATGGAAATTCAAGCCTCTCTAGGTATGCTGAGGGGATAGGATGGAGATAATCAGATGGAGTACTGAAGCTCCACTACAACTTTCTACATACTCTCTGCAAAAACTTGGATCAATGGATCACATATAACTCCCGGTTAAATACCCACAGATACACTACCTGCCATGGTAAATGTCAGTGTACCCCTGCTAATGCCAACAATTATCAATTAGGTAGGACTAAAAACTGGGAATGAGAAGAGTGGAGAAAGGTTTTGCAAGGTCTGTCGTGCGTCACATCATAATTCCACTACTTAGTATGGAAAGCCAGAAGCGCCTAAGAAGCTCCAAGAGTTTCTGTAAGATGTCCTGAGCGTAGCCCTGCAATGCATGGCTAGCTCATTGGCTGAGAGCATCAGCCTAGCTCAAATAGAGAAGGATTAGCTCATATAAAGAGTTTCTGGCTCTCCAGATAGTAAAGGAGGCAGGGAGCAAGGCTTGGTAGACCCCAAGTAAGTAATCAAACTGTTCTGTGTAATGGGGGGGCAGTGTGTGTAATGTAATGGGGGCAGTGTGTGTGTAATGGGGGCAGTGTGTATGTATGGGGAGGCAGTGTGTGTGTATGGGGGGGCAGTGTGTGTATGGGGGCAGTGTGTGTATGGGGGCAGTGTGTGTATGGGGGGCAATGTACGTATGCGGACAGTGTTTGTGGGGCAGTGTGTGTATGGGGGACAGTGTTTGTGGGGCAGTGTGTGTATGGGGACAGTGTGTGTGTAATGGGCGGGCAATGTACGTATGGGGACAGTGTTTGTGGGGCAGTGTGTGTATGGGGACAGTGTGTGTGTAATGGGGGGGCAGTGTGTGTGTAATGGGGGGGGAAGGAAAGGAAATAAATATCCTATGTCCCCCCTCCCTTCTTACCTTTATTTAGGAGGAGGGGGGACATTTCCCTGGTGGTCAGGTGGTCTGAGTGAACTCTAGCCCGCGCTCCCGGGCTAGAGTTCACTCTCGCGAGATTTGGAGCGTTGCCGTGGTAACCGCGGCAACGCTCCAAATCTAGAGAGAGGAGGACCCGGAGGAGCTGCAGACTGAGCTCCGGGTCCTCTCTCACTCCCTCCCTCCGCCGCCGGCTGTCAGCACAGTGCCTGCGGACCGGGGAGGGAGATCTCTGATCTTCCTCCCTGGTCCGCAGGCACATTGCAGGGCTGGCACTTGGGCAATGCCAGCCCTGCGTTAGCCGGCAGGGGGGAATCTCGGGGGGGGCAATTGCCCCGTTGCCCCCCCCTGTATCCGCCAATGGTCACAGATGTCATGTGTCCTTAAGGGATTAAAGGAACACTATAGGGTCAAGAACACAAACGTGTTAAAAACACCATCTTGCCTCCTGGCTCCCTAAATATAGTAAAATCCTATTTGTATTCAAGTCTGCGGCTACTGCTCTGCCCCTGATCTTCCTGCTTGGCTGACATCATCAGAAGTGGTGGTTTGAGCCAGTCACAATGCTTCCTCATAGGATTGGCTGAGACCGTCAAGGAGGCAGATCAGAGGCAGAGCCAGCACAAGTCAAACACAGCCCTCGCCAATCAGCATCTCCTCATAGATATGCATTGATTCAATGCATCTCTATGAGGAAAGTTCAGTTTCTCCATGCAGAGGGTGGAGACACTGAATGGCAGTCACACTGTGTAGCACTGCCCCACGAAGCCCCTCTAGCAGCCATCTGAGGAGTGGCCAGTGGAGGTATCCCGGCCTAGGCTGTAATGTAAACACTGCCTTTTCTATAGAAACACAGTGTTTACTGCAAAAAGCCTGAAGGGAATGATTATATTAACCAGAACAAATACAATAAGCTGTAGTTATTACATTATTTTTTTATTTTTTTTTAGCAATAGTCCAAGCTTTACATGAAGCAGCAGAAATTGTCATTGTTATATAGTCTGCATATCACAGCCCGTTCATCATTATTATTATAGCGCCAACAAATACGGTAGCGCTTTACAATGGGTGGACTAACACACATGTAGTTGTAACCAGACAGGTTTGACACACAGGAACAGAGGGGTTGAGGGCCCTGCTCAATGAGCTTACATGCTAGAGGGAGTGGGATAAAGTGACACAAAAGGTAAGGGAAGTAGATTGGTAGAATAGTACTCAATGAAGACTTAATGGCTCCAAAAAACCCACACTAACAGTTTAATTGATATGCTTTTGTGAAAAAGTTAGTTTTTAATGATTTTTTTGAAGGAGTAGCGACTGGGTGAGCGTCTAACAGAAAAGGGAAGGGAGTTGCACAGGAACAGTGCAGCCCTCGAGAAGTCTTGAAGGCGAGCATCAGAGGTGGAAGTACGAACAGAGGATAGACGCAGGCTTTCGGCAGAGTGAAGGGGTCTAGACGGGAAATACTTGTGTATTAGGGAGGATCGATAGGTGGGAGTAGCATTATGTAGAGATTTGAAAGCAAGAACCAGAATTTCATATTGAGCCTATATCTTACGGTAAGCCAATGCAGAGACTGACAGAAGGGTGAGGCGTGGGAGGTGCAGGTGGACAGGAAGATGAGCCTCGCCGCTGCATTCATAAAAGACTGCAACGGGGCAAGTTGGGAGCACGTAAGGCCACTGAGAAGCAGATTGCAGTAATCAAGGCGAGAGCGGACAGTGACATGGATCAGCTTGTTTTGGAGATAGAAACGGAGATGAGTTTACCAAGGGAGGCAGTATAGATCGAGAATAGAAGAGGACCAAGGACTGAACCATGGGGGACACCAACAGAGAGAGGTTGTGAGGAAGAGCCAGAGAAAGAAACGCTAAAAGAGTGCTGGGTGAGGTAGGAGGAGCAATATCTCGTAGACCGAGATTACGGAGGATGAAAAGAAGCGGTTGATGATCAACAGTATCAAATGCAGCGGAAAGGTCAAGGAGAATTAGGATAGAGTAGTGACCACGAGATTTTGCAGCGAGTAGATCGTTTGATACTTTGATCAGAGCTGTTTCCACAGAATGCAGAGCACAGAAACCAGACTTAAGTGGGTCGAGCAGAGAATTGGACTTAAAGTCTGTCAGTCTCACATACACAAGTCTTTCAAGGATCCTGGATGCAAAAGGCAGTAGTAGAGCTGTAGTTTGACACGGAGTTAAGGTCAAGTTTTTTATTTATTTTATTTTTTTTTTTTATTTTTTTAAGAATCAGGGTTACAGTTGCATGTTTGAAGGGTAATGGAAATATGCCAGAGGAGAGGGAGAGATTAAAAATTTTAGTGAGAGGCAAAGCAAGAGAAGGAGACATGAGATGCGAGGGAATTGGATCAAGGGAGCAGGTGGTGGGGCAGGAGGACCGGAGCAGGTCAGAAACCTATTCCGCTGTAGCGGGTGCGAATGAGCATAGAACAGCAGAGGGAGGGTGCAGGAAGTATTGTAAGTGGAAGGAGAGAGATGAAAGATCTTCTCCCTGATTGTAGAGATCTTGTCAGTGAAATAAGTTGCAAAGTTTGTGGCGGTTAAGTCGGTAGGGGGAGGAGCAGCAACAGGGCGAAGAAAATCGTTAAAATTGTGCTATAGTAGTTTGGGCTGACACCAGGCCTACCCTACACTGTTAGCTGAATGTTATTAACCCCTGCTCTACCAGGCCTGTTGTAACAATGTAATGGTTGCCCAACCACACAAAATCAATCCAAGTTGGGATTGAATTTACACAGCAGATAACAAGCCCATTAAAACTCACCAAGGATGGCCAACCTGTGGACTGCCAGAAAACTTCTATAATACTGCAGTAGGAATGATATGGATTATGGGAATTATAGTCCCCAATTGTTTCAATTTAACATGAACAAAATATAAAATTTTCCCCTTAGATGCAAAAAAAAAAAAAGTTCTGCTTTCCTTCTCTTCGAATCCAGCTCTATTTATGTCAACATTGAAACTTGCGCCAAACATCTGAAGGCAAAAAAAAAAAAAAAGTCTTACTTTCCCATCTGACTCAGATCCTTAACAGGCTATAGCTGACACGTGGCATGAAAGATCTGCAGATTCAAGAACAATCTATTAACAGAGGTGGTTTAGGTTAATAACATTTACGCACAAAAATAGACAGAGCACATGCTTGAAAAATGAGACAAATCTAAAACATACCCATCAAAAGACAAGAAATGTAAACAAATAACTGTTTAAGGTGACCTGATCTGTAAAAACACTTCTAAAGAGCTATTTCGCTAAAGTGTAAATTGTCAAGAATTCAAAATGATTTCACATTTCAGGCCAAAGCAGGAAAAAAAAAAAAAAATGAAGAATGGAGTCAGCTATATTAGTTCAGCTATTTGGTCTAAACTCACTATGTATTTGCTTTTTGATAAATCCAACTTTAGTGAATAACCCTGTTTGATTTTTCACTAAATATCAAAATGTAGCAAATTAAATCCAATTGGTAAAACTGAGACTAAAATTACTGATTTGGAATTTTGCCATTAGGGTTTAATTTGTTACCTTTCCACAAAAAACATTGTTACCTTTCCATTGCTTTCTTCCCGATTTGGAATACACATAAGGAAGCCAGTAAGCTACACCTCTCATTGTGAACATTCGCAACCCCAGTGTTGAGAACTACATTTCCCTTTGATGCTCAGTGAAGAACAGCATTATTTCTGAGTTATTCAGTAGATTCGTGATAAGTAACATTGACAACCAGTGGAGAATTGCATCTCCCAGCACATCTTAGAAAATACAAAATCACAATATTCATTGTTAAAGGAACACTATAATCACCTAAACAACTTTAGCTTAATTAAGCAGTCTTTGTGTGTAGATCATGCCTCTCGGGTTTCATTGCTCAATCCACTGCCATTTATGAGTTAAATCACTTTGTTTCTGTTTATGCAGACCTCCCCTGACCCTGATTGACACAATCTGCATGATAAAAAAACTGGTTTCACTTTCAATCAGATGTTATTTGCCTTAAACAATTTTATCTCTTTCTCTGTAAATTGAACTTTAATCACATACAAGAAGCTCTTGTAGGGTCTAGCAAGCCATTAGCATAGCAGGGGATAAGAAATTCTAAATTAAACAGAACTTGCAATAAAGGAAGGATAAACTTTAGTTGACTCTTTACAGGAATTGTTTAGGAAGGCTGTGCAAGTCACATGCAGGGAGGTGTGACTAGGGTTCATAAACAAAGTGATTTTACTCCTAAGTGGCAGAGAATTGAGCAGTGAGACTGCAGGGGCATGATCTATACACCAAAACTGCTTCATTAAGCTAAAGTTGTTTTGGTGACTATAGTGTCCCTTTAATATGAGCCCTAAATCTGTACTCTCACTTTGGTGTATTTGCCTATTTACTGCATGGAGACGCTGAACTTTACCCATAGAGATGCATCTCTATGTGGAGATGCTTATTGGCTATGGTGACGTTTGGTTCAGCCCCCTGCCCCGCCTCCTTGGCTGAGATCATCAGAATTGATGTTCTCAGCTAATCCAATGCTTTTGAGATAGTCAATACTGATGATCTCAACCAATGAGGCAGAACGTTGCTGCACAGGAATAAAGGTAAGTACACTGCTTATTTAAGGGGGACAAGGGGAGAACGTAGGGCTAAATAGAGTTTTTAACACGTTTGTACTCCTGACCCTATACGGTTGCTTTAACCCCTTAAGGACACATGACATGTGTGACATGTCATGATTCCCTTTTATTCCAGAAGTTTGGTCCTTAAGGGGTTAAATGCCCTTATTTGCTGGTAGTGGAGGTAGGTTTGATCATGGGTTTACGCGGCACTTTTCCTCTTCTTCTGATACTGGGTGACAGAGCCGGTGCATAGGTTAAAGGGACACTGTGGCCAGTATAACCAGTTCATCTCATTGAATTAGTTAAAGTGCCTGGAGCCCCTGGCACTGTCCCTCCATTTTTTAGCAGTTTAAAACTGAATGAGGGTCCCTGACCTCCCATAGCCCCGCTTTACTGGAGGTATGGTTAAGGCAGAGATTACACACTTTGTTCTAGCTATACCAATTTATACCAGCAATGGTTACTTTGATAGGCTGAAAGCGGTCAGCTGACACACTCAGCCAATCCTAACCAGACACTGCTGCTCATGCTAATGCTTCCTCATTAGCCCTGTAGAATAAAGGGGATGTGCTGCTGGGAACTCGCATGTAACATTAAAACATTAAAGACAGTTTAATGTTGAATAGAAGGATGGCACCAGGGGACTCCAAACTTTGGAGCCACTGAGATGGAGCAGTTACAGTGCCTACAGAGTCCCTTTAAATCAAAAAGACAGATGAATTACCCTAAAGGAGCACTATAGTGTCAAGAATACAAAGTAATAGCTCCCCTTGCCTGCCTTTAACGAGGTATTAAATGTACATTTATTCTAGCGCCACATTTGTCTTGTTGCGGCTAGCTCCTACTCCGCTCTGCCTCCACTCTGCCTTCTTGGCTGAGCACATCAAAATTGACGATCTCTGCCAATAACTTTTTTCCATTATTAAGCATTGGGAGGCAATGCATCTCTTTGGGGAAAGTTCAGTATCTCCATGCAGAGCGTTGAGACCAGGCCCGGACTGGCCCACAGGCACACTGGGCAAATGCCTAGTGGACCGTAATGGCCATGGCCTGAGGCCGGTAAGGGAGATCACAGGATCTTCCCTGTCGACCCATGTAGGGCCCGCGCTAACCGAGTGCCAGCTTCACTGTGTTCCATGTTTTACTGTCCCTCACCTGCCCACAGACAGTAAAACATGGCCGCCGACTTTGGAGGGAGGAAGGGAGAGAGACAGGAGAGGACCCGGAGGAGCTCTATCTTGCAGCTTCGCTGGGTTCCTCTTGCGAGATCCGGAGCGAGATCCATGGCTCTGGATCTCAAGAGAGTGAACTCTAGCCTCACAGTTCAGGCTGCGCATTCCCCCTTCCCAGGCATAAGGTAAGAAGGGAGAGGATATAATGCTTGCTTTTTTTTTTCTTCTTTTTTTAATAACGAAAAAAATAAATAATACATATAGAATTACATTAAATTGGCTCCCCCAACACACAAATCCCCCCAAACACATACACACACAGCACTCGCTCTCTCTCTCACACACACACACACACAATCCTCTCTCTAACACAAATCCTCCTCACAGACACAGCATCCTCACATTCACATACAGTGCACCCAAACATTATATATATTATATATATATTTATATTGTGACGGAATGCTGGCACTCCGACCAGGGCCGGTCTGGGAAAAAAATTAGGCCCGGGCATTTTTCAATCAGAGCGGCCCCCTAAGAAGGGGGTGGGGCCAGAGAGTGTGTGTTTTGTCATCACTAATGACAACACGCCCCCTCTCAAAGTGAGCACGTTGGTTCAATGCCCAGAGCCCTGCTGAAGAGCTCTGGCATTAGAAAAAGGCCCTGAATTTGTTCTGCGCAGCGCAAGCAAATTTAATAACATGCTTGCGCTGTGTTTGCTTTTAAATTGTCTCTGGTGTCTCCACAAGTGGGATACCAAAGGACAAAAGGGCCAGGAAAGTACATGGTGCATATGTTTGGAGCCTGCTTGTGGGATTGCGTGTGTGTACAGTGTGGTGTGGTATTGTATAAATAGGTCAATTTAATTTGTGTTTGTGGTGTAATATGTGTGGCTAGGGGCTGTAGAGAGTGTGTGTATAGGGGGCATAGTTTTATAGGGGATGCAGCGAGTGTGTGCATACGGGCTGAAGTGTGTGTGTATAGGTGACAGTGTGTGTAGGGGTTGCAGAGAGGGTGTGTTTAGAGAATGTTGGATGTGTTTGCTGACAAGGAATGTAGTGTGTGTGTAGGAGATCTACTGTG
Organism: Pelobates cultripes; assembly: GCA_933207985.1. Classification (NCBI taxonomy): domain Eukaryota; kingdom Metazoa; phylum Chordata; class Amphibia; order Anura; family Pelobatidae; genus Pelobates; species Pelobates cultripes. The sequence goes on from OW240924.1 coordinate 21,944,512, forward strand.
TAAAGGACCCAGTGTGTGTGTGTGTGTGTGTAGAGGATTAAGAGTGCATATAGGGTAAGGGATCTAGTGTGTATCTGGAGCGTAATGTGTGTAATGGTGCAGTGTGAGAGGTGCTGTAGTGTGTGTGTGTATGTATGTATATATATTTGGACTTATTGTATGTGTGAGGGGTGCAGTGTGTGAGGGTGTTTTTATCTGCTGTCACATTCTAGGTTTCTAATTTTCCTTTGTCTGTTAACTCACTGAGGGTTATTATATATATATATATATATATATATATATATATATATATATATATATATGTGTGTGCTGTATATGTGTGGGAGTGTGCTGTGTGTGTGTGAGTGAGGATGCTGTGTGTGTCTGGGGGTGCTGTGTGTGTCTGGGGGATGCTGTGTGTGTCAGGGGGGTGCTGTGTGTGTCAGGGGGGTGCTGTGTGTGTGAGTGAATGTATTTTTTATTTAAATTTAAATATATTTTTTTTACTAATAAAGGAGGAGGAGATCCGTTCTGCCTGGGGGGTGGGGTGCCATGCTGCCTTCCCTGGTGGCCCAGTGGTGAGAGTGAACTCTAACCTGCAGGTTAGAGTTCACTCTCGCGAGATCCCGCGAGAGGACCAGCGGAGCTGCTCGTTAGAGCTCCGCCAGGTCCTCTCTCCTCCCTCCCTCCCTCCCTCCCCAGCCGGCGGCCGCATCTCCCTGCCTCTGGGCCGGTGAGGGAGATCTTTGATCTCCCCACCGACCCACGGAGGCACACAGCAGGGCCGGCGCTCGGATAACGCTGGCCCTGCAGGAGCCGGCCGGGGAGATCCCCTGCCGGCCTCGGCCCCACGGCCATCGCGGCCCACCGGGCATTTGCCCGGTATGCCCGATGGCCAGTCCGGGCCTGACTCTGACCGAGTACCTCCGCCAATCGATGCTCCTAGCGCTTGCCGAGGACTCAAACAAGGAGTTGCTCTCCTAGGAAAGGTGACCGCAGGGCCACGAGAACCTGGAACCGCTGTTCTTCACTGGGAAGGCGCTCTTTCCGCCGCCGCTGCACATACTCTAATACCATAGCTCCTTCCGAGTGGCATCTCTCCAGTCCACTATGCCCTCCTCTGATACAGGCAGCACACTCCACATGCAGAGTGGTCGGTCGTTCAACAGTTTGTTCGGTAAAACAGACCACGTTCGTATAATCCATTCGACAGACTCCATTCACTGAAGCAGTGCAGGGAAAACATACGAACAACAGTTTTCCCCCAGTCCTGGAGTAGAGTTTAACACAGGGGCCATAGTAAGAAGGCAAGAGGCTAGCCATTAGTCCTCTCCAGGCCCAAGTGGCGATGTCAATTTCACCACACATTTTTTTATATATATATATATATACACATATATACACACACACACACACACATACACATACACACTAGATCCCTTACCCAACTCTGGATCATCTACACACATACACACACTAGATCCCTGTATACACTCTAAATCCTCTACACACACACACACACACACTAGATCTCCTATACACACTCTGTGTCCTTCAAACACACACTAGATCCCCTACACAAACACTACATTTCTGACATACATACACACACTCGCTACATCCCCTATACACACACAATGCCCCCTGTACACACACACACACATACGCACACTCTATTGCCCCTAGACACACATACATTACACAACACAACTGAAACCAACCTATTAACACAATACCACACCACAATCAGCTCACTCTACATACGTGGACAATACTCCTTCCTGGCATCCCATTTATGGAGACACCAGAGACAAGTTTCAAGCAAACACAGCGCAAGCACGTTATTGTGTTTGCCTGCACTGTGCAGAACAAATACAGGGCCTTTTTCTCATGCTAAAGCTCTTTAGCAGAGCTCTGAGCATGGTCTGCCCTAAAAGAGCATTGAACCAACATGCTCACCTTGAGATGGGGTGTGCTTGTCATTATTGACAAGGTAGCATATAAGGCAATGCATTATTTATGGCACAATTACTTGGATGCTGCTTTTAAAGGAGAATTTCATATTTCTACAAACCCTTAGCCTGGGAAGAAGGTGGAGCACAAATTGTTTAGAATAGAGAAGATAAAATGTCTGGTTTCCTATTACAGTGAACACAAGGGAAAAGCTTAGAACTCTGCATATAGCTGTTGGCAGGGTTGGGTTACCACACATGGCCCTGTTTGCTGGCAGGTTAAGGGTTAGCAAGCAATTGTTGGAAGGATAACTCTCTAATGCTGTACATATGGCTGCCTCGCCCGAGTTTTAAAAAAAAGCATCTATTTTAATGTTTTGCTTTCTTTAATTCAACCCCCCACTAACCGCTTAACCCTTGAAGAGATGTAGAAATCAGAATTAAAGATGAGCAAAACATTTAGTGATCTGAAACAGTAGGGAGTTTATTCCTATTCCTACTCTGATATAGCCACAGTTTGGCTAGCCTAGTCTGAAACGTTGACATTCGGAATCAGAATCTCATGTGAATTTGCTACAATTCAGAGTTTAGTAAAAAGCCGAGTGGGTCTTTAAGAGGCAGCTGTACTGAAATTTGAAGTGAAAAAACAAAACAAAAAACACTTCAACTTATTGTAGCTGTTTGATACAGTGAAGTAATCAGTGATAATTCTCTCATTTATTTTTATTTCTTCATTATCAGTAAAGTTCAGACTACATCTTCACTATACCAGTTAGCCTCCTGAACATTCTATGCTGCATGCATGTACCCACTGCAGTGTCCTCTGCCCATCTCAGAGTGCGATGCCCACATCTCTAAGGAAGAACAAACAGACGGAATAGTAAATGGTGGATATTGCAAAACAACCACTACAACACGCTGTAATAATTATGGTGCTCGAAGTGTCCCTTTAAGTTCAGTTAAACTAAACTAGCACATTCAGATGCGAAAACACAAAGCAGATATAGAAAGTGCATATCTTTATATATATTTTATTTTTCCACTAGGAAGTCTGCTTTAGTAGCGATCAGGTCACCACTGACATTTTATCACCGTAGCCCATTCTGGTCACTAACCACTATCGACTCTGTAGTGATAAAACATATCAAGCCATCAATCTCAATACATTCCTGATTTTGAAGTGGTTTAGTAAGATTTTACTTATTTAAGTTATAACTTTAACATATATATTTGTGGTGTTGTGTGCCTGCTCACATAAAATAGCAAAGGAAAAGTGACATTTTAAAGAAATAATTGCACGTATTAAAAGTACCTGCACACATTTTGTACTGTAAACATAAGTAAAGGCCACTTTTCAGGGTATCTAAAGGTTGAGCCTGTTCTTTTGGTGGCTGACATCTTTAAAGAAACACTAAAGTGTTAAGAATATAAACATGCATTCCTAACACTATAGTGTTGGATCAGGGGTAGGCATCCTTTGACACTCCAGATGTTCTGGACTACATGTCCCTTGATGCTCTGCCAGCTGTACACAGCTGTGAGAACATTAAAGGAGATGCAGTACACAACATGTAGAGTGCCGAAGATTGCCAATGCCTGGACTAGATATTTAGGTTTCCAGCAGGGCCGGACCGGGAAAAAAATTAGGCCCGGGCATTTTTCAATCAGAGCGGGCCCCTAAGAAGGGGGCGGGGCCAGAGAGGGTGTGTTTTGTCATCACTAATGACAAGCACGCCTCCTCTCAAAGTGACCATGTTGGTTCAATGCGCAGAGCTGCGCTTAAGAGCTCTGGCATTAGAAAAAGGCCCTGTATTTGTTCTGCGCAGCGCAAGCAAATGTAATAACATGCTTGCGCTGTGTTTGCTTTTAAATTGTCTCTGGTGTCTCAACAAGTGGGATACCAGAGGACAAAAGGGCCAGGAAAGTGTATGGTGCATGTGTTTGGAGCCTGCTTGTGGGATTGCGTGTGTGTAGAGTGTGGTGTGGTATTGTGTAAATAGGTCAATTTCATTTGTGTTTGTGGTGTAATATGTGTGGCTAGGGGCTGTAGAGAGTGTGTGTATAGGGGGCATAGTGTTATAGGGGATGTAGCGAGTGTGTGCATACGGGCTGTAGTGTGTGTGTATAGGTGACGTAGTGTGTGTAGAGAGAGTGTGTTTAGAGAATGTTGTATGTGTTTGCTGACAAGGAATGTAGTGTGTGTGTAGGTGGTGCAGTGTGACTGTAGGATATCTAGTGTGTAAAGGACCCAGAGTGTGTATAGGAGATTGTGTGTGTGTGTGTGTGTGTGTGTGTGTGTGTGTGTATAGAGGATTAAGAGTGCATATAAGGTAAGGGATCTAGCGTGTATCTTGAGCGTAATGTATGTAGTGCTGTAGTGTGTGTGTATATGTATATATATATATACATATATATATACATACATATTTATACATACACACACACACACATATATATATATATATATATATTTGGACGTATTGTATGTGTGAGGGGCGCAGTGTGTGTGTATGTAAGAGGGGTGCTGTGTGTGAGGGTGTTGTTATCTGCCGTCACATTCTAATTTTCTTTGTCTGTTAACTCACTGAAGGTTATTTTATATAATATATATATATATATATATATATATATATACACACACACACACACACACACACACACACACACATATACATATATATACACATATATATATATATATATATATATATACACACACACACACACACACACACACACACACACACACACACACACACACAAATGGAACAAATTGAGAGCACTCATTGGATTTAGTAGACAAAAAAATATATTAAATCAAACGCATATAAATCAATGTTTCGACCATCTTGATAAAGACCGCTAGACGGTCGAAACGTTGATTTATATGCGTTTGATTTAATATATTTTTTTGTTTACTAAATCCAATGAGTGCTCTCAATTTGTTCCATTTGTATATTTTGCACGGAGAGGCACCTGGTCATTGCTGAATTAATGCTTTTGCTATGGGATGAGTGCCAGAAACTATTGTGATATACACATATATACATATATATATATATATGTGTGAGCGAGGGTGCTGTCTGTCTGGGGGGCGCTGTGTGTGTCTGGGGGGCGCTGTGTGTGTCTGGGGGTGCTGTGTGTGTGTGTGATTTTTTAATTTAAATTATTATTTTTTTTTATTAATAATAATAATTTTTTTAAAAAGTTATATCCCCCCCCTCCCTTCTTACCTTTAGCCTGGGACAGGGGGGAACCGTTTTGCCTGGGACGGGGGGAAGCCGTTCTGCCATGGGAGAGCCATGCTGCCTGATCCCTGGTGGTCCTAGTGGTGAGCGTGATCTGAGCCTCTCCTCCCTCCTCTCCTGAGCCGGTCCTCTCCTCCCTCCCTCACACCCCAGCAAGCGGCCACCTGGAAGTGTCTCTGGGCCGGTTAAGGGAGATCTTTGATCTCCCCACCGGCCCATGGAGGCACATAGCGCGGGCCGGCGCTCCTGTGATCTCCCCTGCCGGCCTTGGCCCCACGGCCATCGCGGCCCACCGGGCATTTGCCCGGTATGCCCGATGGCCAGTCCGGTCCTGGTTTCCAGCCCCACTCAGAGTAGAGTTAAAATGTTTTTTTAACTTACCAAGGTACGTTTCACCTCTGATCTAGTCTCACCACTGCTGGCTCTGACTCCATGGCTGAGATCATCAATCTTGATGACCTCAGCCAATCCAATGCTTACATTTGCGTAGTGTTCAGCGTCTCCATGCCAAGCATGGAAATGCAGAACATCGGTGCTGCACACAGTGCAGTACTAAGACAGGAAGCATCCTCAGTGGCAGTCTGAGTTACTTCACCTAGGAGTGATTCTAGGGAGTAATGTTTTCTCTGAAAAGGCAGCGTTTACATTGCTGAGCTTGCAGGGACACCAGAACCACTACATTGAGCTGTAATGGTTCTGGTGACTGTAGTGTCTCTAAGTTGTCGTTGGGCAGAAGCACAGATTATCAGAAAAAAGCCAGTGTAAGTAACTATTGTGCGCAAGTTCCAAGGCATCTCAAACAAAATAATACACAATAATCACAGGCAATCTTTCCTTTTACATTTGAGGGTCAAGCAGTGATCTGTTTTACTGGGGCTACCTGCCCGGCTTTTATGCAGGTCTCCCACCTGGTGGAAACTCCCCTGGGGGACCAGATGGACGACTGGGACACATATTGGACATTAACCAATTACAGACATACAGCTTTAAAGACTCCCACCATTACATGACAACCCTCCTCTCTATCCTGAAGATAATTGGGAAGTAATCCAATTATCTCCAAGGACAGAGGCAAAACTCCATTAGCCACATGTTAGCAAAAGACATAAAATTACACAAAAATATATAACTGTGCAGCTATTGCATAAAACAGGTACATTCAACATATCCCCAGATAGCTTAGATCCGAGCGCACATTATTACCGAATAGCGCTCAGATCACATACATACAGTTCAATCGCCATGGAGCCAAAGTCTTTCCCATAGTCTTTTGTTATACGAATGGGCTCCATGGCAAAGCTATCTGGGTTAACACTGTTCACTCAGTCAATCTACCGAACGCCCAAGCAGAAAGGCACGAACAAGCCTTTCTAAAGGGGAAAAGAACAGCGTTTAACATGGGGCCATAGTCCAGAGGGAGCAGGCAAGCAACCAGGCTTCTCCAGTGCCCAGTGGTGAGGTTGGTTCCGCCACAATTTGCAAGAGAATCTGACAAAGTGCTCCTAATGTACCATAGGTATTTGGCAGGACGCCTTCTGATATGTCACTAGGTCACAGGTGCCAAATTGTGGCAGGCATGAAACCATATCCAAACTTACCTCTTGTACCACTATGGCATTTTAGATTTTGAGATAGGCAACCTTTGGCACTCCAGATGTTGTGGACTACATCCCCCATAATGCTCTTACACCCAAAATGCTGGCAAAGCATCATAGGAGGTGTAGCCCAAAACATCTGGAGTGCCGAAGGTTGCCTATGCCTGCGAATGTAAACTTGTTTGAGCAGGGCCCTCAACACCTTCTGTTCCTGTGCGTCCAACTCGTCTTGTTGCAAATATTTGTCTGTTGTACAGCACTAAGAAATATGTTGGCGCTTTATAAATAATCACACTACTGACACACTTCATTAATACAAGCAATATTTTCTGCATTATTGTAAAACCCCTAAATGTATTTACACCCCTCATAGAATTAGAGACCATAGTGAGGCATCACAAATTCCTTGTAGTGGGGCTCCCATTACATAGACTGTCAGCTCTAATCCATAGCCTTAGAAAATGTCCCTCCTTTAAAACCAGATTAAAAACTCAACTGGACAGTACATTTATTAAAAAATTAAATGTAATTCCATCACTTTATTTTAAAACCTTTATGACAGGGACTAGATATAAAGACTAGATTGTAAACTCATTGAGACAAGATATCCAAGAATGCCACTAGATTATAAGACCTTTGCACAATCTCCCATTCATCTTATTTGTAAGCAGTTGGTCCTTGTGTAGACAGCCTTTGTGCCTTCATCTAAAGGAGAGACTATATTTAAGGAATACTATAATTAAAGTTAGACAAAAGAAGCAAAGTGAACTGTTTTGTGGTTTGCACATGATAAAATAACAGGCCCAGAATTATGTTTTTACAGCTTTGTTTAATATGTACATTTTTTGGAAATCATAAAAACCAATAAGCAATAAATATTTTTACAGCAACACAGTTCATATCACTCACAGAGTTAGCCAGCATTATTCCACCAGTAGTGAGACATTCCACCGTCAAAATATAAAAACGCAGAGATCTATGGGGAATTCCTTAAAAAAGTGAGCTGACAACCAACATGCTAAACCAGGGGGGTAAGCAACCTTCAGCACTCCAGATGCTGTGGACTACATCTCCCATAATGCTGGCAAAGCATCAGGAGGGGTGTAGTCCACAACATCTGCAGTTAACGAAGTTGGACTACAATAGTGGTAAACTAACGTAACAGAGATAACGGGAAAAATGTTTTTTGGCCTATAAGATGGTTGTCAACTCACTATTTAAGGAATAAAGCCCTTGTTAATACAGGTTAACAAAACAATCAGGTAGAAAATAGAAAATCCCATTGGGTATCATTTAGCGAAAGTCACTCAAAGTTTTCACCTATGACTGGGATCCCTTTAAGGCACAGAAGAATGATGCCTTCAGCGCCATTTTTATATTTGAAGCGTGCTTTGGTACACCCAATCAAACAAGAACAAATGCTAGGATGATTTAGGTCTAAAACACAAATCCGATGTAGAAAAATTTCAAAACAAACCCTCCATCACCACAGATCAGTTACTATAATACAACAGTATCGTACAATGCAGAATAAAAAAAACAAAACAAAAAACCCCAAAGGATCGTGGGAAAGAATAGTCAACTTTCTGCACTCCAGCTTCTTGTGGATTGCAGCTCCCACAAGGTTAACAGAACATTATGGCTGGAGGGATAGAAGCAGCCTAATATGAACAGCAGGACAAAAAGCCGTTGAATAGTTTGCGGTTTACATTGTAGACTGTATAGAACCATTTTACACAGTGCTCTAAACCAGGAGTGGAGATAGAGTGCGTGAAGATTTGTGGGAAATACTGACCCCTGCTGTTCAAAATAAAAATAGCCGTTATTACTTTATAATTCAGCTTCTCCCCAGTAG
>OW240924.1:21953240-21967377 GCA_933207985.1 Pelobates cultripes
TAATGGATAGCCGCTAGTAATGTGGGAACAGACGGTCAGGTTATAATGGATAGCCGCTAGTAATGTGGTAACAGACGGTCAGGTTATAATGGATAGCTGGTAGTAATGTGGTAACAGACGGTCAGGTTATAATGGATAGCTGGTAGTAATGTGGTAACAGGGTCAGGTTATAATGGATAGCATAGTACTGTGGTAACAGGCGGTCAGGTTATAACGGATAGCCGGTAGTAATGTGGTAACAGGCGGTCAGGTTATAACGGATAGCCGATAGTAATGTGGTAACAGACGGTCAGGTTATAATGGATAGCCGCTAGTAATGTGGTAACAGACGGTCAGGTTATAATGGATAGCCGCTAGTAATGTGGTAACAGGCGGTCAGGTTATAATGGATAGCCGCTAGTAATGTGGTAACAGACGGTCAGGTTATAATGGATAGCCGCTAGTAATGTGGTAACAGACGGTCAGGTTATAATGGATAGCCGCTAGTAATGTGGTAACAGACGGTCAGGTTATAATGGATAGCCGCTAGTAATGTGGTAATAGACGGTCAGGATATAATGGATCGCTGGCTAGAGATGCTGGGGAGAGTCAGAAAGAATAGAGACTCAGCCAGTTGGTGGCTATTATCAGTGTGGTGTAACTAGAGGTGCAGCCGTGAGTCAGGGATGTGGGCTAAGGGAAGCCTGGCTCCTATAGATGCTGGCAGGGCTGCCATCAGAAATTTCAGGGCCCCTGACACAGCTCAAGATCTGGGCCCCCGGGGCCAGCCCTGAGTCCGCCCACAAAGATGAAGTGTGTGTGTGTGTGTGTGTGTATAGTGGATGTAGAATGTGTGTCATGGATGCAGTGTGTATAGTGGATGTGGAATGTGTGTCATGGATGCAGTGTGTATAGTGGATGTGGAATGTGTGTCATGGATACAGTGTGTATAGTGGATGTAGAATGTGTGTCATGGATGCAGTGTGTATAGTGGATGCAGATTGTACGTTTTGTGTAATGTTCGTATGCATGCATTAGATGCAGAGTGTGTGTGTGTGTAGTGGATGTAGTGTGTGTACAGTGAATGGAGAGTGTGTGTTTTTGTAGTGGATGTAGTGTGTGTACAGTGAATGCAGAGTGTGTGTTTTTGTAGTGGATGTAGAGTGTATAGTGCATGTAGTGTGATTGTGGTGAATGTAGTGTGTATAGTGCATGTAATGTATGTAGTGTGTTTTAAGTGAGTGCAAAGTGTGTATAGTGCATGTAGTTTGATTGTGGTGAATGCAGAGTGTTTGTAGTGAGTGCAAAGTGTGTTTGGTAAATGTAGTGTGTTTGTAGTGAATGCAGAGTCTGTTTAGTGAATGTAGTATGTGTGTGTGTGTGTTTAGTGAATGTAGTGTGTGCTTGTAAGGATTCAGTGTGTGTGTAAAATAGGGGGTGGGGAGTATTTTTCTTTTAAATCTATTTGTGTATTTTTAAATTTTATTCCCTGCTTCTTACCGTGCCAGGGAGGGGGGAGATCGCATTGTGGAGGGAGCCAGCCGCGGTACATGGCAGAGAGGGGGCCCAGCAGTACACAGAGTCTTCCTTTCCAACTCCTCTCTGACTAACTCTCGCAAGACCGGCCTGCGTGCTGTGCGGAGCGTTGCCATGGTAACCCGTGGCAACGCTCTGGCGGGGGCAGGAAAGTTAGACAGAAATCAGCTGGAAAGGAAGACAGAGTGTGCTGCTGGGCCCCCTCTGCAATGTAAAGGTAGTAGGGGGCCCGCAGTGCACATATGGAATGTTTGGCTCGGACTCCCAGAGCAGTCCGGGCCCCCCAGGACCGCTGGGCCCATGACAACCGTTATGGTTGTCATGCCCTGATGGCGACCATGGATGCTGTGGATAAAACAAGGGGAATGTGGGTTAGAAGGGATCTTGATTGATGGCTAATGTTAGTGTGGGTTGAAACAGTCAGCCAACAATTGATTGGGGATCAGCAAAGTTATTTATACATCGTATAGTATGAACTATACAAAATATAACAAGACAAAAAAAAAAGACATTCCTCATTAAATCTTGTATAAATAGCTTTAAATAATTTTGTGCATTTTAACAATACAAAAAAGTACAATTATTAGTATAAAAACAACCAATATTAAACACAAACTTAAGGATTTGACTTACAATTTCGCATACATACATTGTTCAAAACCATTAACTTATTATGTGCTAAGATTTCATCTAATCGTGCTTGGATTTATCAGGCATCTCTAGTTTATGCTGATATACTGCAGGACAAGGGTTACTTGGCAATTTTAATTACTTTTTTTGTCATTTTAGGGTTTGTGCATACTGATAACATGAAGACGGCAGTGGTTTTGAGTTTTGATAGGAGCTGCCACCAATCACGGTACAGTAGAGCGGTCTCGATACCTACATATATCTGTGCCCCTTCTTGGGATATGCTTTTGGTATTTTCATTCAGAAATACATTGGAATAAGTACATAGTTTGACATTTTTCACCATTTGTGTGTCTCCTGCTCATTAACCTCACCACGTAACTTAGTTGTACTGCTTAGCTGCCAAAAATGTAGAGTATATAGATATTTATAAAACCTTCCAATTAGCTCCAAATCATCCAGCAACATGGTGGCAGAGAAATGTCTCACACATAACCCTAAACACTTGTCCTATCACTTCCCTGGGTGGCCATAACTATGATTTTTCTAAGAATGCTTATGTAGAATGGATACGGCAAGGTTTGTGTTAAGTACTGCTTCCCTGGAGACTGTAGATAAGAACCCATCATTTAAGGGGCAGTATCATTGACATTTAATACTATTGGAGGGATGGCAATACTAATTTATTCACGTGCTATACTTTATGTGATGGTGATCTTCTGTTTTATTTACCTTGTAAAAGCAAAGAAATATATTGTCTTAGTTGTAAAGTGTAGCTTTTATAACTGAATATTGCTACCTTTTGGCTGGAATAACTGCAGTTTACAATAAACTTTTTATTGTACTTGAGATTGCAGTTTTACACATTTCATATACTCCGTTATTTCATATCTATCAAAAAGCCAGATTCCTTTTTGTATTGCACAATTAATGCTTTGTGGATCACTGTTATAATTGAAGCACCTTGCTACAGTTTACTGTAATAAGATTAACATCTGCAGCCTGGTAATACAGAGGTCTGCAGTGTATCATGGATTCTAATTCTTAGAATAACAGAGAAAGAGAGGCTCATTTGTGGGGATCTGTGTAATCAACACTGTACGGTTGCCCCAGAGCATTGACATTATCAGTTTGAAAACGCTTTGAAACTACATGTTCTGGGTATCAAAATCATCCTGCACAACAAGCCTATAAATTATTAAATAATTCAATAAATAGAATCAAACCAAAATCTATTAGTAAGTTGTGCACACATTTGAATAGGGCACGGATTTATAGCAACATTGATAACCTGTTGAGTTTGGTGCATTGCTAGTGTATGGTCAAATCTCAGATTGACTTCTATGGGTTAAGGTTAATTATAAGTCTATGAAAAATAACCTTTTTGGTTAACCCCCCCACCTTCCCTCACTAGCTGACTTTTTGGGTGATTAGCGTTAAAACATGGTATTCTTTAATTAAGCATTATTATCCCACAACAATCAGTGAGCTAGTAGGAAATAGACCCCTTTCTGCTGTTATTGATGTTAGAATCCATTCTACAGAGTTTGTATTGGTAGCACCATGTGAAGACACCAGGTTCAGTGTGATGTCACGATAGCAGCAAGATTGTCTGCAAGCATGCCCCGTTTACATACAGCTTTATGCGTATATCCTTTCCATCATTCTAATTAATTAAGGTTTGTACAAACTACCATATATACCTGTGATAGAAGCGCTTGCCACTGCAGTAGTTTGATAACTAAATTTGTCTTATTGCTCAGTCAGCCTCAAGACTAGCCATCACTGCACTAGGCAGTGTATACTCACTTAGGGACCTGAGTTCCCCCTGGATACCAGGAGACTAAAAAGTAACATATGAATAGTACCATATTCATGGCTGTATTTTGATAATTTTAATGGTCTATTTTAGTATTGTATTGTTCTTTACGACCCCTTTGAAAATGAGTTTGAAGAGCATCAGCAGTAAAGCAGTCTATCAAATTCATTAATTTTGCATCTTGTTCCCAAGCCTCTACAAGCAGTAATCACATTTACCGGCACCTCCTGTCTCTTGGCCAGCACTCTATGCAATATGGCACAGTGTTTTGGATAGCTTCCTGCACTCTCAGACTTTTCCTCCTTAACTTTGTGTTAATATCATAATTATTATTTGCAAGTCAGTATTAAATAGTTTGGGTTTCCAGACCCTACTTTCAGTCCACTAAGCGGGAGTTCTCACCTCCACCAAGTTCCTTTAATGTTTGAGTCCAAGTTGGTTGAATTGCTCACCAGGAGTCCCCTTTGGGAAGTCCATGAGTCAAGAGGAACCCCAGAGTTCTTTGAAAGCGGGGTTTCTGTGTGGCCTCCCTGAAGCCTTAAAGATTTAAGTCCACCAGGGATGGATGCCATCTGGCTGATGAAATCAATAGTTCAAGGAGAAATAATAGCCATCAGTGATGGACCTGCCAACATCAATGGCTTGCTTTAGACCAAGCAACATCGGGAGCATCTTGTGTGGTTCAGGAAATTGCTCTATTGCAAAAGTTTCAATCAACAATTAAACAGTCTATTTACGAAGAGGCTTTCTCTATAAATAGTGATATACATTGTGTTGATTGCCCATATTTTAAAGACTCCTTTGAGAGCTACAAAGCATAGTTGGTTGCTGATGGCAAAATGGAGCTTTAACATTAAATTGCCCATAAGAGAGCAACTTATGTGTTTCGAGAACTTCAGACAAAAGACGTTTAGAAATTACCTTTAAGCTTTGAGAACACAAATAAATGTTTTGCACAGTGTTCACATCCATATGTTCTTTTTTCAGAAGCTAAAGGTTTTTTTGCCTCAAATCCCTCCTATTTAGCCTAAAACAATTAGGCAAAAGTGAATATTTCTGCCTCAGTCAATTGAATTATGTGCTCTTGTGCATTTCCATATTGTAATTATTTGTGATTTTTGCTGTTCCTCCTCAAAATTTCCAAGATCTGAGCTCTCCGTTTAACCCAGTCCTCAACTGGTTTCTTGTGATTGGTAGAACGTGTAGAAGGTTTGGGGACAAAAAAGGTATATTTGAGACGTGGAGCTCTTTGGTCACTGACAACCAAAGCTTGAAGAGTCAAAGCTTCTTTCAGAGGCCCACGTGCTACAATTGTCTCTGTGGATTTGGTGGCCCCACTGTAGCGTACGGTCCTTCCTCCTCCTACTTGGACATCCAGTTCTGAGGGTATCAAAATGTAATTGCCGTTGAGTGCGTAGGAACCATCTTGCCTCTTCAAGGCTAGGTAGACACCATCGCTAGTAGAAGACGAACCGCTGTTCTGACGAATGAGTATATTGGTGGCTCCTGCTGGGATGGTGACCACATTATTGTACCCATATCTGCAGAGAGAAATAGACAAGAACATGAGGTTAGAGACACAGTACATAGTGTTTTTATTTTTTATTTCTTTATTTACGTTCTGCTTTTAATTTCTTTCTCAAATATAGGTTCTGGTTTATTATGGTTAGGATTTCTGTATCAAGTGCACATACTAAGCACCAAAAAAACTACATTGTTCTGATATTTGGTGTTTTGTACTGTTTTGTTTTTTTGGGGTTGTTTTTTTTTAACCCTTTAAGGACCAAACTTCTGGAATAAAAGGGAATCATGACATGTCACACATGTCATGTGTCCTTAAGGGGTTAATTATTAATGGAGGGAGGGGGAGAAAAATCTAAAATAAAGAGGAACACTCTAATGTTAAAAATAAATATGTTTGTAATGTCAGTGTTCCTTCACAGAACAGTTATCTCACAGCTAAGTAATTTTACATGTGAACATAAATAATGCCAAAATCCATAAGCTTATACTGCACAGGGCATAGTTATACAGATTTAAAATGCATATTTTATATTATGTGTATATATTCATCTAACTAGAAGGTCTGATTGTGACTGTTGCACAGAACTGAACAGTTCTTACGTAGGTTTTGTGAAGGATCCGTAAGTCTTTGAGCAAGTGGATCCATTTCCTCCGCATATCATACATTTATCAAACTTCTTCTTAGATCCAATGACTCTGTCACATCCTGCATGAACACATCGTCCTTGAACACACACAGAGGTGGAGTCTGGAGAGCAAGGTGTACCATCAGCAACCTAATGGGTACAAGGGAATAGAGTTAGTCTGGAGAAGTGTATGCATTTGGTAGGACTAAAAAAAGTCAAAGGAAAATATGTGGGGAAAAAAATCAGACTGCATGTCTCTAGCATTGCTAGGATCACACTCACCCTGGGCTCCAGTACGTAGTAATATCCCAGAGGGCGAGACTGACAGGTAAGTTTACACTGGTCCTTTTCTGCAATTCCATTATACCTTGGTACCCAGTCCATTGGAGATGGAAATCCTTTAAACAGATCCGTTCTATGATTGTATACAGCGCATTGCTGCTCTCTGTAAGTGAGTGCTGTGAGGGATATACAAGAAACATGCGTTATTTCTGAAGTGAGTCATAAACTACCTACATGTCAACATACAGCGTTTAGTAAAGAAAAACGTGGAATAACCACATTGATGTTATGCTTGAGACAAAGGAAGCAACTCACCAGTGCTGCCTGGGCATTCCAGAGTGTTACATGAGCGATATTGGGTCCTCTTTCCCTCGCAGTACTTGCCCCCGTTTCGTGGAACTGGCTTGTTGCATTGACGATGAGAAAACTGTACTCCTCCTCCACATGTCCGTGAGCATTCTTCATATGGACCCCATGAACCCCAGCCTCCATTAACTGGTGTCTGTAAAGAGTTACAAAAAATGTTTAGAAACATTTACTTAGTGGAGTCCATGTTTGAAAAGGAAGACATTCGATCAGAGAATTTAATATGCATATAAGTTTCTGTCAGGGCACCGTACACATTTAACTGTTTTTCAACATACACACGAGCAATACTATACCAAAACTCACATTGTAGGCTTTCATCTCCACTTTGCTAATGCAACGTCCATTCATGCACGTCTTGCCCACTCCACATTGAGTGCCATCTGCCCAGGGGAAATGCTTGGTTTGGCACATGAAATGCCCATCAATCCTGCCTGTGCACCACAGGGAAGAGCATGCAGTATGCAAGTTGGGACAGTGGCGAGAATCTGCTCCAAATGTAAGCTGGCACTGGCGGTCCGAGTCGTAATCATTGCCTGGGAAGGGCACTGGTAAACGCAGAGGAGAACTTGGTTTGTCAAGAAGACAATGACCTGCAGAGAGGGAAGAATGGTGATTATTAATGGTCAGAAAGCTGTGTAATTCTTCTGTAAAACATATCCTTGAATAGGGCATTGGAATAAAAAATTTAAAAAGTGATGATTTATTGGTAAAACCTACATGAACACTAAATTTTATAAGAAATGCTAGAAAATATAACTGTTAGAAATATTGGGTAGAGAAAAATAAATTAAGACCAATTAAATTACCGTTGCCATTGTCCAAGAAGTCGGTGATAAACTTAGCACTGCAAGGTGACCACAGCTCCTCTGGGTCTACATAGGACATCACAGGAGCCATCATGTGTCTGGTGTTGCTGGATGCACGGTTCAGTTCCACACAGGGCTTGGAGTTGTCATGAAGCATGTTGAACACATGACCTGCAGCGGAAAACATACTTAGTGATGTTAACCCAAAATGTCATATTTCCCATCTTGTACAGAGGATAATCTTACTGTCATCTAATTTACAGATACTAATCTTTAAAACGGGCTTAGTCCCCTTAATTGTAAGCCACCTGTAGCTGAGATACAAATTGCCTCTTCAAAGAAATTAATTTTAGTAGTAAAACTTCTCAGGAATCGGTTGCTTTCTTACCTAGCTCATGTGCGGCAGTAAATGCAGACTGTAAGCCATCATCCTCTACTATGGAACAACTCCGGGAAGGATCACACACTGTTCCAACATCGGCCATGCCCAGAGTGTCACACGTGGACAGCCCACAGAGGTTCTGTAAATAAGCAAAATACACATGTATGAAGTAGACCATAAATATTATTATTCATGCACTTATATATTATTATAATCGCTAGTGTTTGCTCACCTGTCTAGTGAAGAGTATGGCTGTGTCAAAGTGTTCTGAATCAGAGTCATTTGGCTTGTTCAGGCCTTTTTGCCATTCACAAAAGTTCCTCAGCATCTCAGCAGCATTGGTGGTCATCTTCAGACCTCCATAATTGTTGGATTTGTCTGCTTTCCCTATCACCACTAGACGAGTGACAACCACGTTGACTGGATTCTTCAGGCTGGGGTGGCGGAAAAACTTGGCCGCAGCTGCCATGACAGTCAGGAGATAGCGTTTCAGCCCTGCCCCGTGAAATGTTGCCATCGTCTCATCTGCTACTACCAATGTTTCAACGTAACGAGGGACTGATGCAAAGCGCTGTGTGAGAAACAAAAATGTGGATAAGTTCAATAGCTTTTCAAGAAACTGATCGTTTTGAATTAATCATATTTTAACCTTAAATGGACACTCCAGATCCCTAAAGCACTTCAGCTGTGCAGAGTGTGTCATTTTACAAAAAGTGACTATTTCTTTAGAACCTTGTTACACCCCCTGACGGGCAATCAGACAACAGGTCCTGCTACTTCCTGGTTTGTTTAGCTCAGTGGAACTGAGCACGAGAGGCAGCAATTTTCCTGAGCACCGACCTTGCAAAGACTTTTCATTGAGCTGCATTGGGAAGTCTGTAATTGGACAGCCACAGAAAGTCTGGGAGGGCATGTAAAGGCCGCAGACAAAAGATCTGCAGGTTTTGCATGCTGTTTTTAGACATACCCTCCCCCCCAGAGCAGTGGAGTGAATACTGTATAAAGCAGCTTAGAAAGTAAGTGTAGGATTTCTGTACATGTCTTTATGCGAAATGTACAGAAAAATATTTTATGCATACAATTGTTTTATACAGGTGATCAACTAATGTGAAGAAAAGATGAATTTGCCATTGTCAAGCAGTGATTTAGCCTTGAAATGTGACATATTAGTGCATTAAAATACGTTTTTTAATCCTTTTTCTGGTACAGTAGAGATTCCAGGTGTTTGTGTTCCCTTCCGAGAAACATTCTCTGTACAGATTTCACCATCAAACCTCTTTTTCTCTAACACACACAATCACTCTTTCTGAAGAGTCCTTTCAACATCCATACAAATTTTTACGAATCTAGGCCTCTTTTCTTTTATAAAATGTGGTCACAATTTACCAGTGATAAGTAAGGTTGCCTGTAATTTTAAACCTCGGTGTTGTCTTAGAAAAAGAGGCCCCCTCATACTGTCCTACTTTTCCAGGCAATGCATTGTTTCTGTAATAATAATATACAGCAGCAGTTTATTTATCGCAGATTTTGATTTGCAGAATGATGAAATAAAGTAACATTAAAATCCTAAATTACAGAGTTTTCTAACATTAATTTGCCAGCTTTAGTGCAGTTGGGATGGGAAGTTGACCGTATAACTTACTGCAGTGTTTTATATTTTCACTTTGTCTCTCTGAAGACCCAATGTACTCCCATAACACAGTTCCTGAACCCATATGTTAATTCATCCTTTAAGTTCAATGGCAAAGGATCACATAGAATATAGCATGTTTATACATGTGAGGCTCTCAAACAGAGTTGATATTTGTACAGATGTTATACTTTTATCAAACCTGCAGGGTGTTTAATTACTCCAGTATGTGAAAGTTCAGTGATCTATCATCATATATTATTGGTTCTCCAAATTAATGCAAAACCTGCTTGAGATTGTGTCATGAGCATTTATTCCTAGAAGCAGGTAATTATGTCTGGCCATGTCCCTTGAGTTTAGAAGTGTGTTCTTAATGGGCTGTGATGCATTTCACCAAGCTGCATAGCAAAGCCGACCTTAATCCAGACATAAATAAACTGGTTATAAATTGGTTTACGATCTGCATCATCGAGTACTTCACTAAAGACAAATAGTGCGTATCTTGAAGAAATATGACATTGTGTTGCAATGCTGCAGACGTGAGTTATGAGCGGAAATGCCTTGATTTCAAGAATTTGAGAAGAGTAGAGGGAACGCGGGTTAAGTTATGCTATTAAGCTATCGAAGGATTACTATACTGCTAACGCTACTGCTCTCTCTCACTGGTGTAACGCATTCCAGATATATATACACAGAAGAAAAATAAAAACCTAAGTTAAGGATGGTGATTCCCGTACCAATTTATCTTGGGGGTTTTACAATGACAGTTATTTGGACGAAATTGTAACTGCTGTTTGCATTTGGGATGTCTGTGTTTGGTTCTCTCAAATTCTTGCGCAAACTCTGTGTTAATGGGATGTCCTTTTTGTGCTCCGGGAACTATGCGTAATGGACACTAATACGTATATTTGTACGTGGGAAGGGGAGACAGATGATGGGTACTCTACGTACTGAGCACAAAAAAAAAAGTATTATTTGTAGCTTTGTGAAGAAGAGTTTGGACTAAGTGTGTATCATATCCGTCTGTGTCAGCACAGTTAGACTTATATGGTAAAATAGAGGCCAGTGTCTGACAGTTTCACTCATCCGTTCCAAAAGTTTCAGTTAAGACACTGGAAACCTGCTACAAAATCTAGATATGGGGTAAAAACATCTAAGTTAAAAGTTGGGCCAGAGAGAGCAAGAGATGTTATCTATATGGTATAGTTGCAGAGAAATAAAAGTATAACATATTTCCTCTCTCCTACCCCTTTCATTTCCTGAAGTATTCTACCCCTGCTACACCGTATTGTCCCTCATCACAGGATTTTATGGGTGAGTGCCCTGGAAGCTGTTCACCTATTGAGTATTGTACTGTAACCCGAGTCGTGCCAATTGCACAAAGACTACATTTATTCATTCATTGTCTGAGGGACAGCGCAAGGAGCTCTGTGTTGGAGCCTCGTGTTTGGACCTCTTGAGTGATCTTTGGCGCGTCTCCACAGACGGTTGTCTACTCTTCCTTTTTCTGTTGCCAAGCCACTCTGCCAATACAAGAGCACAAACTGGCATCATATTCCCCATCACACAGTAGCACTTTGCAAGCCATGGACAGCATTATTGCCGAGCTGTTATGCAGCTACTTTTGTTTGCCAAACCATCAAACACTATAGGCCTTTTACACGGCACTCATACAGCATGCATTTGGCACGCTAATTTGCCATATCACACATTAAACAGATGCGATATAGATCTAAGAGAGCTGGACATTGCAGCTTTTTTTGGGATGAAAACAGGTAACTTGGCTGTAACAAACTACTTGGTAATCTCCCAGAGCTTCCACCACTAAATCCACAAGTTGTGTTTTAACATTATCAACTTATTGGGTGTAAATCAAAGGGTGAAACATTGCTCGTAGATCAAATCTCTGTCCAAGACTGCCAAGACTGGAGGGGAAGAAGTGGTTGAATTGTAATATTAAGGGCATGCCGGGGATGACAACAATTCTGCTAAAAGATTTTCCTCCAAAATGAAATGACTGGAGGTTGTGTACCTTTTGCCATTCTTCCCAAAAGGAAAGGTGGGAAGAAAAATCTGACAACTGACTGACAGAGGTCAGCTCCCACCCTAATTCCCAATCTGACAATCTTTGGACGTTCTAAATAAATTGAGCATTTGGTGCAAAACATCTGAGCAGAGAAGCAGATGCAATAGCAGGGTTATTTTGATACCTCTGTGCTAGAAGAATGCAGGTGTGCCGAAATCAAGTACAGGTATGCGTGCCATACGGAAGATGCCTGGCACCCTGTGCACCCCAAAACAAATTCCTCAATCATTAAGGGAACATCCATTTTCTTGTAGGGGATAAAACACCCACCATCCAAGAGTACAGTGTTGGCATAGTGATGAGGCCACACATGCACGTGTTGTGTTTGAAATCTTGTTACAAAAAATTGCAATTTATATTTTACATTATTACTTTAGTTGGTATATTCTCCTTTATTGCTCTGAATACATTGATTTTAGTGCTTAGAGGTTGATGTAGGTCGTGGGTGCCTGCAGTATTGTGAAAAGTAATGGATATGGGCAGTGGGTGTATCTCTTATGGAGACTGTACTGGAATCACGGTCACAGATACTGTTGCAATAAGAATATGTTGAAGAATATGCTCAGTTAAAACAAATGGAGTTTTTACATTATGGTGAGTCTATCTGAAGCGAAATGGAAAAAGTGCATCTGTGTGACCCACTGGAAAATGGATGATTGTAGGAAAAAAAAGGTTTGTGGTAAAACAATTAACCAACTTAATCTTGAATTCTTTGGCTCGCAGCCAGATAAACCTAGTCTGGAAGCTCCTGAGATGTCAGCTTTCCATCTTTCACCAGCCCCCACAGTAGGTCCAGACAGAGGCCAGTGGGAAACATCAATAGTCTGGTACCCAGCCCAAATAATAAGTTTCTTCCTCTTTTGAGTGGGAGGTATGTATCACCATCCTTCCATTTCCACAAGGGATGTTCAATTTTGTCCCTCCATCTCTTTTTGGACTGCACTGAGTAACATCTGGATGGCCACATTTGGATACTGCTGGTTGACACTAACATCATAAAGGCAATGGTTTATGGATAATGATGGTGCAAGTTTATTGAAAACCTTAAGATTATTTTTTAATAAAACTTTGTTGTGAATAGTTAACTTCTTTTCCTGAGTTAGCATTTTGCCTCCCACTGAATCCATCTGTCAGCAAATGTACCTTTTTCAGCACTTTTTTCTTTAGAGGTCCTAATTATATAGAGGGAAAAAAAAAACTTGCCTTGCAGTCCAAGGTGTTTTTGCGCAGAGGTACAAACCTTACAGATTGAAAAGTAGAGCATTACGATGTAAAGGCAACTTGTTCAGTGAGTCCAGTACCAATCAGAGCATGACCGAGTCTGGCAGTCATGCGTTCCACCGTTTCATTAGCGAGACTGGCTGACTGACTCGTTTCTATTGTACTTAACATATCCATTCAAGGACTTCAGAGACTCCATACATTGTAATTGACGTTTGAAACCCTCTTCTTGTCGAGGAATGCAGGACAGGTTTGGACAAGGATTCAAAAGGCTTAATAAAGTAATAATCGAGAAGAGAATATGGCTTGTGTATTTATGAGAAGGAAAAAAAAAATAAATCTATGTGAGGAACCCATTTTTCAGAACTGATGCCCCAAAACGCCAACCATTGGCTGAAAAAAATGTTGGTGCCGTTTTGTTTCTGTGGTCTCAAAGTTAGGCTTAAACTGTGTCACATGTAGATTACTGATGACATAATTTATAACCTATAAGTGAATTTAACTGTTGAAAACAACACTGCACGTGGTTCTCAGCAGGCCAATTGGCATCATGGGAAAAGTGGTTCAGAACAGCTTGCATGCCAGGTTAGCCATCCCTGATATAGCCAGTGACCCAATTTAGAGGACAAGTATATCAAGTAAAAGAAAGTCTCCCTAAAATTTAGGCACCTGTAAATTGGCTGGCAAAAATCTACGTTTCTTCACCTAGCTTGGCACTGAAATAGTTAATGAACCCGGTCTCTGGTTCACTATAAACCAGTGAGTCCCACATAAGGGATGTAAACCTCTCTGTATTGCTCAGTGGGTTGGAACACAAACTGTTCTGTGTGAACAGGTTATATCTTAAAGCTTATGTTCAAAGAGCAGGTGAAGATTGCATAGCTGACAAGGTGCTTTCAAGGATAAAGGATCTAAAATCCTTCCTGTGTGCCCCTGCAGAGTAGACAAGGACCTCATTGATGGCTCAGGGCTTTCAAGCCTCCCCCATCTCCTTTCTCTAATTATAACTTCTAATTAACATTTTTAAAAACCTAAGCCTGCATCTTGGCACCAAGTGGCATGGGGTATGGTGCCATTATGTCCAATTACCATACACATCAGAGACTGCGCTTCCTGTATCCGATTGCCCTATAGCTTTGCAGATAATCATACAGTCCTCAAGCAACCGTCATTTCCAATTTCGACACAGTTGTATACACACCCCTTCCAGATAGTACTAGAAGATACAGTTGGATACATGTTCCTTG
>OW240924.1:21968582-22038662 GCA_933207985.1 Pelobates cultripes
CAATAGCACCTCAAGCTAGTAATTATGCCAGTTTCTGCTGTGGCACTTGTGAAATATTGCTATTTAATTAACGGGAAATCCCTGGCTAGGATAATATTTGTGCCTGGCTGCATTACATGTGAACATTACAGTTGGTCTTTGTCTTCAGTGTAATAGAGGGAATTTCAAACAATATTCATGTTCTTACCTTAGATCTTTTGACGGCCGATGCCAGGTGCTTGTCAGCCTTATTCTTGTCTTCCGTGGTCCTTTTAACAGTCATGGTGACCTGTGGGCCCACGCTACACATTGGTCCGTTGCTCTTCTCTGGCACTTTCCTGCGGATGATATGTGCCCCTACACCCTCGGCACTGTTTTGTCCTCCACCTTCCATTGGTTGTATATGGAATTCAGCCCCCCGGTACTGTAGCACTCCAATAAGAGATGCTCCATTGTAGTTCACTGCAGCTATAGATTCCGGGTCAGAATTCACAGCTCCTGTGAAATAACTACCAGACTCGGAGAGGCCACTGGCATCTGACTGTCCATTTTTGCCCAAATATTGCACCGTCAAGTCTTCTGAGATGAAGCTAGGATCTTTCTCTAAATCCAAGACTAAGTCTTCTCCGAAGGCACGGAACTTGAAAATCAGGCTAATTTCTGAGGATTCCTCGTAACTATCCTCAGGCCAGGAGCGTAGCTCCTGACGGAAGCTGGAGTTTACTCTTTCCGGAAACACTATTTCCTCCTTGTAGCCGGCTTGGGATCTCTCTCCTAGAGTAATTACCACGTGCACCCAAGAGGCAGCAAAAACAATGATGCACAGCATCATCTTCGAACAGATCATTTTCCTACAGTCTCTTAAAGACTAATGATAAAAGTTGTCTACTAAAGTTCGAATGTCTAAGTATAATTAACAAAAAAAACAAAAACCCTTAAAAAAGTTTAAAAAAAATTAAAATATTATTATTACTATCGAAGTGCTTAAATCAACAAATGTTGACGAATATTTCTTTTTCAAGAAAATGTACCTGAGCTACGAGAATAATTTGTTCATAGATAGGCTAATCTGTCTTTTCTTTTGCTGTCCAAAACTGCGTTGAAATGGATGAAAATTCAATCTTTTTCGTATCCAAGGCAGCAAATTTCTGGGCAGAATAATTCCTTCCTTTCTTTTTTTTTCTGAAAATCAAGTTTGTGTGTGTGTTGAATTTCTGCCACAGTGATTTTCTTTTCTTGCCTTCAGGATAATATATTATTCCAAATTCCAGCAGATGTATTCCAAGAGGAATAATTCAGATAACTTCTCGATCTGTGTATGGATTTCCTTTTGCCTAAAACGAAGGATGCACTGGGAAAGATTGTTTGGCTTTTCTTCCTTCAAAGTTCTCTGTAGGATATTCTTTTCTCTTCTTTCTGTCTCCTTTATTCTCTTGTTCCCCAAACTGACTGTTCATTTAGCAGTGTGCTGTATTTAACAGCTGTCTCTGCTAAGCAGAGATTGGTTGATTTGCGTTGATGTAACACATGCTTTTTTTTTTTTCTTCTTCACATAAATTGTAGTGAATGTCCACTTTCACTCCACGCACCTCCTCCCCTCAAGAAAAAAAACCAACAAAAAAAATCTGAGTCGCCGGTAAGAGGAAACTTTTTTTTTTTTTTTTAAATTGAAATCGTTAAATGAGTTGGCTCATATCCTGGGATTTTAGGTTTAAGGGGAGTGGATGGGGGAAGTTTTTAGAGGAGGCAGCACACAAAAAAAAATTAAATTAAGGCAACTGGCCAAATTCTGACACAGCTGTTTTTATGTATGTCTGCATTGCTCTGATTCCCTTCTGTTTCCCAGCTTTGTTTAACTACACTCATCTGCCTGTCCCCCTGCCTTTTGTTGCTTTTCACAAATTCTCAGGTCCATTATTTTCCTTATCTAAAGAGTAGAATTATTCAAGGTGGATTTCAGAGATCTTAATGCAAAAAAACCCCAACATTTTTAGAGGGAATGTATTATCTAAACTTTAGTACAATCAACTGTTTCTTTTCCATTTATCTGCCAGTTTGGTCAAAGTTATCAGATGGCAACAAGTCAGGCCCACCTCTAGTTTGTAGCAATACTCTATCATTCATGTGCTACAATCCTGTCTACTATTTAGCTGTCATTTCTCATTACCATGCCTAGCACTACCACTATAGAGTAGCGGCGGTATACTGACTGCAAAATGTTACAATTAGCGACAGAGTTACAGCCTTGAAAGCCAGGCTAATGGCTCCCATTATTCTTTATTCGCTATAGGAGGCACTACCCTTTACTTAGAAATTGGTTTACGACCCCGTTGCTCCTTTTTATTGGTCGTCTCTAACCCAAAACACTTAACCAGCCTTTGACCTGGTGGAAACAGGTTAACGACTTTTAAGTATGTCCTGTTGACAGAAAAAAAACTACTTGTTCCTACCCTGTGACTGCTTTTTGCATGCCAGACGCTAATTGTTTGTCATTGTTTGCACCACAGGATGAAGCGCGCATGCTCAGATCTGTTTCAGTGTTTTACCGGCAGGCTGATAATATGCAATTGGTTACTATCTTTAGGCTAGAAACATTTTGCAGCGAAATTGTAAACTTGGCAATTTG
This sequence comes from Pelobates cultripes, assembly GCA_933207985.1. NCBI lineage: Eukaryota > Metazoa > Chordata > Amphibia > Anura > Pelobatidae > Pelobates > Pelobates cultripes. The sequence continues at coordinate 21,971,188 of OW240924.1, forward strand.
TAGCCACTACCAGCCGTCATTAATAACAACAGCTATTTACCGACAACATTGTAAACCAATCCAGTGTGGTAATCATTATAATCAAGCATTGCTTCCTAATATGTTTGTGACGAAAGCAACTTCGCCACTGGTTTTTGGAGGGGCCTGTTTGCCAGCTTCCTACCCTGGGACTATGGGCCCTGTGATAACCCATGTTCAAAAGTACTGCTTCTGCCCCTCGGACTTTTAACTGGAACAGATTCAAACATGTGGCGGCGGCCATCTTAAATTGTCCAGCAGTATTTTGTCATTGAGTGTATGGAACTGTTTTGGGCATGGGACCATGTGCACGGTGGGGCAAAAATAAAACTTCCAGGAAATTCCTGAACCGATCTGGGTGATTTTTGGATATGTTGTTCACCCAGATTGGGGCTATCAGGGGATGTCCTTTTGTGGGGATATGTTGTATTTTGGGGTACTTTTTGGGGTTTGTAAAAATGTATGTTTTTTTTCTACTTAGAGTTGATTGAGTTAGTCCATTGTCTTTGTTAATTATATCACAGCCAGAGGGGAGGGCTTGCTGACTGTATATGGGAGTGTTACTGTGTTAATTATTGTTCCCATTGGTTTGTGTCCCTTCTGTGACTGTGTTCCATCAGGTCCAGGGGTGTGCCTCTTGCCTGAAAATGTGTATGAAAGAAATGCCTTTGTGCTCAAAAAAACAGACTTTCTTACCCTCAACTCGCAGCCTCGTCTCATGTTGTAGGGAACAGCTATAACTGCTGTATCACTGCTAGCTCTTGTAAGAGCTCTCTTCAGCCAAACAGCTATATTCTCCTGGAGGAGAGGTCCTTCCCATAGCTATACTCTCCTGGAGGAGAGGTCCTTACTACATGGTCCCGGGTCCAGAGGTTGGACCAGGGTGGGAAGGAGACGGCAAGACCCCAACCAGCTTCCAAGCTGCGGTGGCTATGGTGTCCGGTGCGGTGCTGATGGTCCTTGGTAAGCGCTAGGAGCATCGATTGGCGGACGGTCTATCACAGTTTAGTTTTCTGTCATACCATGAAAGGTAAATATTCAGGTGTACCTAGTATTCATGGTGTAAATCACGCAACTGTAGTAATAAAACTATAGTCATCAAAGTTTCACAAAATCTGCAACCCAGGCTGGGTAGCTCCGCCAAGTATTCTTTCTCCCCTGGGACAGAGTAACCAAAGTGTCTTGTCCCAAACATCAGTCGAGGCTTGATGAAGTGTGAAACAGGTATATCTTTTTTATTGTAAAACACACAGATATATACACACACATTTCCAAGAGGGAGTAACTGTGAAAAACAATACATTGCTTAATCTGGGCGCCTACCAGACACCAGGGCGCTTAACAATAATTACCCCAAAACTAAGTGTTCTCTCAAAATTACCCCAAAGTTTTTTACTTCCACGGATAGCTCTGATCAAGGAGTACAGACAGAGTGCAAAAGTGTCTAGCCAGAGTAATCACGGGTTAAAGTTTACCGGCCTGCATCCATCCTCTGATCTGCTTTAGAGTTCCAGATGATTTGTGACTAAGTCATGGTCTTTATTAATCGCTTTTTGGAGCCCTATGGAAGGGAGCTCCTCCAAGTCCTTGGTGTTGCAGGACACCTCATCACCTCTTTGATTTCCTTTCCAAATAGCTCCCTATTTGGTGGTCTTGCGGCCTAGAGTTATCGCAATTAAGTCTCACCGGACTGCGGCACTCCCGCAGTCTGAGTCACAGTTCCATAAAGTTCCTTGGTAGCTCACAGTGAGGCGCGCTATATCCGAGGGAGCCTTTTGAGAGTCCCTGAGAGTCTTGCGGTGACTGTTTTGGCTCTCAGGCTGAGAGGCACAGCAGGGAAGGGGTTGGTACTGTGAAAAAATAACTTTTGTGCAGAATGTGACTAAAGTCTAGCACTAGTTGTTGCAAGTGACCGGGCAATCAGTCATAAAGCAGTCTCGGTATGGAATTTCTTAAGAACTACTCGGTGTGGGATCTCTTTTGAAACACTCTCTATGTGGCATCCCTTAAGAAGCGCTCTCGATGTGGGGTTTCTTATGAAACACTCTAATGAGGTCCCTCTTGTGAGACCTTTCTTAGCTGTAGATACTACATGTTTTCTCTCTTTTTGAGACACTCCCAGTGCTACCTGTCTTATTAGGTACCCTCTTCAATGTTTTTTTTTCTCTCTCTTATAAGGTACTCTTCCAGCTCGACAAGAGACTCATGAGACCCCATCTCTGGGTGAGAAACTATGAATGTTGTCTTTTATGAGGGTTTAGTTGATGCTTTCTCATTGTGTCTCTCTCGGGAGGCACGCTCTGAATGCATCACTCTTATGGTCTAGACCAGGCATAGGAAACCTTCCGCACTGCAGATGTTTTGGACTACACATCCCATGATGCTTTGCCAGCATTATGGGTGTAAGAGCATTATGTGAGATGTAGTCCACAACATCTGGAGTGCCGAAGGTTGCCTACCCCTGGTCTAGGCCTCTCTGGTGACATTTTTATAAGGCACTCTCCAGTTAAGACACTCTTTAATGGAACGTTTTAGTGAGGTACTGTTATTGAGACATGCTTGTTTCTTCCGAAGCAATTTTAATATATGATCTTTATTGACATTCCCAAGTTGAGACACTCTCAATTGTTGGCCTTTTTTTTTTTTTTACACTAATAAATCTTTAGATCCCATTGACACTACACCAGCACACTGCTCCTTTGCAATTTGGTGATCAGGGGTGGTGATTGTAATCATGAAGGGCGAGTATTTTGTGCACAAAAGATGATTGTACGCAAGGGGTGGGGATTGTGGTCTGTGCGTTTCTGAATGAAAATAGATTTGCTTATTCACATTTGGCAGGAATAGTTATCCCACAGCTGAAATATGGAATTATATCCAATTCATTATATCTCATCTTGCAATATAAATGCACAATGTTGTGGCAGGAAGAGAACTATGCAGTAATTAGACTGTTGTAGTGTAATATATTTTTTTTATTTTTAATTTGCAGTCGTGTTGTGAGCAGGGATGTGCTGAATTGATAAATTAAGCACATTGTGTGTTTCATTTAATCATTGCTGCGTCTTACTAAACACACAGCGTTCCGGAGCTGTATTCCCTCCAAGTTCACACAGTCTTATTTTGTACCTAATTAAGGAGAATAGCACACGCTATCCTGATTAAATCCTTCATTAGCTGCACCTGATGTGCCAGTGTAGCGGTAAGGCGTAAGACTCTGTCTCGAGATCCGTACAGACTTGCTGTTCGGTAATAGGAACTGTTTATAGAAACATACAGTTCAGTGACATCATCACATCCTAACCCAAGGAATGACATAATGAACAACCCTTGCACAAACCTAACTGTGTAAATGGAGACAGTGAGAATCTCTACTTTAATAACAGGACACACTTGAGTTAAGCATCCAATGGTTCCGTAGTAGTGATCTAAAGAGCTTACTGTACCAAGATATCTGCAATCTAATTCTTTAGTCGGACACAAAGTTCAATGGAACAAAGGGAGTCACTAGCCCAAAGAGCTTACACTCTTGTGGTACGATGAGAAACACTTTCCCAAGGAGCTTACAGTTTAATGTTATGATGAGTCTGTGCCCCAAGGATCATTCAATTTTGTGGTATAAAAATAAAACTCCTATTCCAAGAAGCTTACAATCTTGTGGTATCCTATCCTTAAGACATTACAACCTGTGGTGTGATTGGAAGCCATAAATGTCAGTCTAATTACATTATTGCAGGTGGGGACCCTTACAGTTTGCACAACACTTGTATATTGAGAGATCCTGATCCACATGTTTGTAAGCTGTGTTAGGGGGTATACGTCATATTATCAGGCATGTGTAACATCTCACTGTAGAATTGCATAAGTTTCCCATTCCGTCCGGCACTGGGTCTGTGGTGCAGTCTGTTGTAAGAGAACCAGGTGAGTGGACACATTACACATATCCGTGTTTCTCAACATTTTCAGCAGACGTACCCCTGCATGTCAAAACAAAAATCAAAAATACCCCTGTGCAGGGCTGGGGGAAGGTTGTTTACTACTGTAGGCAAAAATTGTCACTCCTTCATGTATCCCATATCTATCTTTAGTTTCTTCCCATCTTTATCATCTGTCTATATTCACCATTTGCCAATCTCTCATTCTTCATTAACCAGTGTCTTTCTCTTAGACTCACTCTGCCCATCTCTCTGTTTTCCGTATTTTTGTCTCTTACCCTCCATTTCTCTGCCAGTCCCTCTTTTCTTTCTATCTATCCTTATAGCCTTTGCTACCGTCTCTCCACCAGTCAGTGTTTGGTGAATGTGGAGCATGGAGATTCTGCCTGTTTGTGTCTGTGTGTGCTTGGATGCTGTGTGTGAGGAAGTGTTTTGTGTGTATAGGGAGACTGTGTAAGGCTGTATGTGTGTTTGGGATGCTGTGTGTGTTGGATGGCTTAATGTTTTTAGCCTTCCCACTAAGTCCAATATTTGAAAAGAATTTAAATATATATATATGTTTTATTTATTTTTTGCCCACGTTGATGCTCTCTCGACAGGGAATGTGGTCAGTTGGGGTCCCTTTCCTAGGGGTTATAATCCCTTGTGTGGTCCAGTAGGCAGTGCTTGTGATCTGCACATGTGAAAGAGTCATAATTTGATGTGGTAACCTGCAGGCTGCAGTCTAATTCACTGAGAAGTGCCTGACCACGAGGGAGTGATCCAGTGCCAGGCATGGAGATCTTTTAATCTCTCTTCCAGCTGTGGAAATGCAGGGCACCCTCTCTATATTGCCATGAATGTGCGTACCCACTTGGGTAGGCATAATACGAGTTGCAAACTAGGCAAAAACATATTGGAGGAACATATAGACTTTTAGATTGTGTAGAATAAGTGGGTATTCTGTTCTTATCTGTTGGCAAAAGCTATGTTTGTTTCAGTGTTCTAAAACAATGTAAAAAATGTGTTAAATGCTGCATCTGAATGTATAATACAAGTTGTGAACATAGTATGCAGGATATGAATGCTGATTACAGTGGATGAGTGCATGGAGTGAATATACACTGAAACTGGTGCTCATGGCAAGGAGCTGTTAGAGGAAAATAACAATGTAGACACAAAAGAAACTTTGTTTTGCAAGATTAACCTGCACGCAACCTCGTTTGAGCAGCATCCTCACCAAGATAGTTTGGGTCCTCTTCAACCTATCGTTCCTGTAAGTTTTCTTGTAATTGTCCTACTTATAGTTAAATCCCCCCTCTTATAATGTAAAGCACTACGGAATCTGTTGGCGCTATATAAATGGCAATAATAATAGTAATAATATCGCTTCTGTAACATTTTGTAATTGTCTCATTTATTGTTAAACTTCCCTCTTTTTATAATATTGTAAAGCACTGTAGAATAAGTTGGCACTATATAAATGCCAAACATAATGATCATAATAATTGATAACCAGTGCATATTTCAGAAAGCTGAGTGTAGAATACTACCAGGGAAGGGATAGATAACCTAGTCATTTACTGTTTAACACAATGCCAGTCCATCATGTTGTACTATTGGTTTTACAGATGGCAACTATATCAGGTGTTTACAACGGATCCAAGATTTTGTCATGAACAAAACTTGTATCTGAGCCATTTCTGTCTGCACAGCCGGGAATCTGTTTAACCTTAATAGTGTCTAAATATCTGCATCACAGAGAGGAATTCATTTACACTTCAGCTGCTGGCTGAGGACTATAGGAATTGTATTACAGAACTACAGATTTTTTAAACTATGCATGCTGTGTGTGCGTGTGTGTGCATGTTTTCTATGTATATCTATAATATGCATCTTTTAACAGTCTTTTTTTACGTGGCAAAATATTTTATATTGAGAACTGAACAGCAGATTGGAAATTTATTTAGCCCTGGCAAATCTCTTGATGCACATAATGTTGAGATCCACATCTCCCATATGTTTAGGAATTCACTACGTTTGTTAACAGATGATGTGCTAGAGATTATACACATGACATCACAGAATGTTACAACATAAACATCGAGACACAGAGAACGGGATGTACAGCCTGCTTGCTACATAACACATGGTAGTATGACACACAGCCCATAGAGAGGACGGACTGATAGAGAGAGTGGCACTGGGAAGCACTGGATCATGGGAAGCTGTGAGTGAGCCCTTCCCGTTAGCACTGCCTGGGAATAACTCACTCTGACGTCTGAAATGCTGGACTTTCCTGATTCTCGCTGCTGTCAGGCAGATGGGAACCTAGCAGAATGAATTCACTGCCAGTCATAACTACTAAATATTAATCAGAGGTAATTAGCAGATAGGTGATTGTGTGACAATATGTTCACTATGTATAGTGACATGGACTGCTATAATTCTAGGTCAGGGGTAGGCCATCTTCAGCACTCCAGATATTGTGGACTACATCCCCTATAATGCTCTCACATCCATAATGCTGGCAAAGCATCATGGGAGTTGTATTCCAAAACATCTGGAGTGCCGAAGGTTGCCTATGCCTGTTTTAGGTTATAATCTCATTTGAACATGACCCCTCTCCTCTTGTATCAACATATTTCAATAATATCTTTGAGAACATGATAACACACGGTTGCTGCAGATTTGTTGACTGGTGAAAGTAGTTATAATAAGATAGGTAGACTTTTGCAAGATACATATGGTGGCAACAATACTGAGGTTATTTGGAGCATTTAAAGACTGGTATTAAATGGACACTCCGGGCACCATAACAAGATCATTGGTTCCTGGGCATCATCTTAACGGAAGTAGTTAATTGGTACAGACGGTTAAACCTCAAACTATTAAATCCGGACCTCAGTCACTCTGCCTACGAACATACAACAGGTTGAATCAAGAAGCCTTGGACTGCGAGCCGCTGATAGACTGCTCACCATTCTTAAAACTGCTTGATAAACTACTTTTTAGCATTTGGACTGGGGCGTATGTTCATGGGCTGTTCAATTGGGTGCTCTATTTAACACTTTAGGGTTAAACATGTCATTAAGTTTAACCCTTGAGGAAAGCTGGCTCCGGGAGCTTCTTGCCCCCCAACTTAATTCCAATGAAGTGGTTATGGTGCCCAGAGTTTCCCTTTTAAATTACCTAATGTGTTTCTGGAAAATATTCCACATACCATTACACCTGTGCTGAAAAGCCAAAGCAGCTCCAGCGGTTATGACCATAATGATGTCAATAGATTGATATGTGAGGGAGCTATTATTGGAACTAGACCAAGAAGGTCTCTCTGCGGCTCCCTCACACCACTGGTGACCAGGTTTGAGGACCTTCCCCACCATTAAGCATGTAGCAGAGGATATAAGAAGACATTAAAATGAAGCGATAGTGGCATAGAAGAGAGGAGGCAAGTGTTAATTGGGAGAGGTTGCAAAAAGAACACTAATGGATTGAGAAAGGGGCACGTGGAAATGAGACATGGATTGTAGATGGAAGGGGCATGTGGAAATGGGACATGGAAGTGGAGAGGAAAAGTCATGGATGAATGGTAACAGGAGAAGGGAGGAGGTAGAGTATATTGAAGCAGATATGTCACTTTTGGAGGGTCTTTGAATATTTAGCAAAAATCCCTGAAAGTTAAAGATCTGGTTAGGGGCCGGAGGCCACAGGGTGCAGAGGAAGGCAGTTTTTATTTACCTGAACCTGTCCCTCACAGATGCCACCATCTTCATCTTGTCTTCTTTAGCTCCTACTGCTTCATTTGCTAGGAGCTTCATCAGTGCTGGACTCTCGGAAGGCTCAAGAGTACAACACTGAGGTCTATGGAGAGTTTGGCAAGGAGTATCCACAAATCCGTGAATCATGCTTGGAATGGACAAATGTTGATGGCGTTCCGCCTTTTGTAATTCTGTTAATGTGCATTTTAAAGTGGCCAGTAAATTTTAGGCCTAGCTTGAAATTATGAGCCTAGGTTAAACCACCACCAGCCTAAATTGTTGACACAAGTCCAAATAGATCCAGGGATCTTGAAGCATTAAATGAGCTTGGTCAGATCAGACAACGTTTTTGTAAACTTTTTCAGTCCATTTTTAGTGCACGTGTACTCTCTTCTACTGTAGCGATGTTCGACATATTGGGATTTCAGAGCTGGTCTTCTGCATTGCATTATTGTAACTTGCGGCTATTTTGGTTGCTATCACTTTCCTTTGGCCATTCTCCTCTGACCCCTCTCTTTTTTGCTTACAGAACTGATATTGTCAGGATGTTTTCTCACTGTTCTCTGTAATTTCCAGACTAACGGCTGTTGTGTCTGAAAATCCCAGGAAATCAGAAGTCCCTGAGATACTCAAACCAACCACATCTGGCAATAGCCGTCATTGCACAGTCCTCCTTCTTATGTTTGGTTTGAACAAATGAACCTCTTAACCTCTTGACAGTGTCTACATGTTTTTATACATCGATTTGCTGATGCGAGCACCATGACCACTTAAGTCATATAAAGTGCCTGGAGTCTGTATGTGCAGCATTTAACTATGAAATGCTGTGCATACAGAGTCTAAACCTTCTGCTACCAAAGATGTGGCTCCACTTCTGGTACCTATGGCATCATCAACCAGCCTGGAACGTATTGGATGTCTTTCTTCATCACACACCAGACAGCCAGATGTGGTCACCCCAGAAGTGCCCAAGGGGATTTGAACTCTGGATTCTTTCTGCCTTAGTCCAGCTGTCTTGCCTCTGGGCCACACTTCAGTTCTTTTTTCTGCCTTGTGTCCAGCACTGGGGACTGGACTTTTCCTGTGGCTGCTCCTGTCTATCTAGCCCACCTGAAGCAGATCATTAATTAGCTGGGTATATAAGCACTGCCTCGCCCTGGGAACTTTGTGAGTTCATTGAATCTGGTTCACGTTTTTGGTTCGTGTTTCTGTGTATCCAGATTGTGTGTTCTCCAGTTTGTTCCCGGCTCTTGGCTCTTCTCCTCTTTTTCTCTGACCTCTGGCTTCCACTTTGACTTTCCATGACTACTCTTATGCTTGTTCTTGCCTGTACTGCGACTTGGAGTTATATCTCTGCACAGACCCACAGGCCAGGTGGATTCTAACCTGGTCACCTTGGGCTGTATTTATTTGCAAGGGTGAGTGTATATCTCTGCATACCGTACTCCACAACAGGTAATAACCCTGACAGCATCCAATGGCGGCACGGTACCCTCTCCGTAATAGTGATTAGGGCTCTTTTGGGGGTTAGATGGTGGGCTATAACTTGGGTATAATTCCGAGGTGACGGGGTCGTCTGTCACAAGTATCATAAGTATTCCCAACAGATGAATATTATTACCATCTAGCCAAACTTTACTGTAATTACCACTTGACCGTTTTTAGTGTGGAGGTTGCCATCTTGGAATTCCATCACAATTTTGAAACCCTTAGTGTTCACTGTGCAAAAAAATAAAGCAAAGGTTATTTTTTTCCCCCCCTTAAAATATGCTGAATACTTTTTAACATTAACATAAGCATTTATTTTTAAGTGATTGATTCACCGACAATTTCTGATGACAGAGCTGTAGAGAACAGACAAGATTTGCAATTTCTTCTGAACAGCTATATCTCAGATAAACTACTTTGTCTCCACTGCGGCTTTTTTAGAGATGAACTATTAACTCTAGGTGGACAGGCTTTGCACTTCATTGTACTTCTAGCATTCAGGATCCTTCTTCAGGCTTTTTCTTCATCAATTATAACAAGCGAGACCTCACAATTAGTTTCAGTCTTTTTATAAACTAAGCAGCTCCTTCAACGCTTTGGTCCCATAGGGACTACAAAAGTTTAATGACTCTTCCATCTGTTCTGTTACTGTTGGCAGCTCTATACTTCAACTACTACCTCCTGCTCTGCTTTAGCCCCCAATCTTCCAGCCACTTCATCCTATAGATAACACATCCCAATCCTCTGTCAGACTCTGCGTACCCCTCTGGGCCAATAACTATCACTTTTGAACATTTCTTTCACAACTGCAAATCCCTTCGCTGGAAACGGACACAGTATATGATTATTATTGTTTATATATGTACTTCCTCCAAATTCCCCTAGCCATGGATACATTGAGTGGAGGCTATAACATGCCTGATCGGGTAAATCCGTAAACTGGGGATTATGGAGAATCAACAACAAAATTGCAAGCTTAAAGGGACATTAAGCACTAAGCATGTTTTTTTGTGCAATGTAAAACATTGGTCCAAAAATACATCTCTAGCAGCTATCAGACAGACAGCCAATACACACACTTCCCCATAAGACCTTTGGTTTTCAAAAAGCTTCATGTTCAGTGTTATCATGAGCTGCATGATCACTATGAATGTAACTCTATGAGAAGCTCTGGAATTCAGAGATTTAGGCACATGAACTGTAGGTTATCAATGGTTGTCTGTTTACAAGAAGTGTCTGGTTTGACCAGAGATCAGTAAGCTTGATGATCTCATTGTGGGTGGATGAAGCTGCAGAGACTGTGGATTACATGTAATTATTGCAGCTTTTAAAAACCTTTTTATTTTGCACAGGGGGGCAATAATCTAAACTCGCATATGCAGGGCTTGACAAATTACAGGTTGACATGGCGTCCAGGAAATTGTCCTGGCGTCTGGGATTTGTGAGCTTGTTCAGCCTCTGAGGTGACAGACTGACCAAAATGGCTCCCGCAGGGCTGAGGCAGGGGCGAGGTTGGCTCATTGAGAGTTGAGGGAGGAAGGCCGGCAGCTGAATTAAGGAGGCCGCGGCAAGGGAGCTGTAATCTCCCTGCTCTGCTCCCTTGCGCTCCCTCCAGTGATGCCGGGAGCCAGAATATGATGTTTATCCGGCTCCGCATAACTAAACAGGGAGCAGAGCAGGGAGATGACAGCAGCCCCACTGGACCCCAGGGATTTCTGAGTGAGCGTGAGTGTTGCAGTGTGTATGTCAAATCAGTGAGAGTGTGTGTCGGTTAGTGTGTGTGTGTGTGTGTCTGTCTGTCATTGAGTGTGTATGTTTAGGTGACCTGCCCCCCTCCAACCACATCAGAAAGGTGTTTTTACTCACCCCTTTCCCCACGCCGTGCTGGTGACGCTGTGGCTGGCTCAACTTCCATAATCAATCTTGACAATTGACTATTGTGCATGCGCAGCAAAACCCCATGCTGCGCAATCAACTTCTCCTCATAGAGATACATTGAATCAATGCATCCCTAAGAGGGGGCATTAACATAGATGGTGCACACTGTGCAGCACTGACCTAGGAAGCACTTCTAGAGGCCGTCCGAGTGACTGTCACTAGAGGTGTTACCAGACATCAGTGTAAACCCTGCCTTTAGCCTGAAAAGTCAGTGTTTACATTGAAAAACCTGCAGGGACAGGATATAGACTTAAGAACAACTACATTAAGCTGTAGTGGTTCTGGTGACTATAGTGTCCCTTTAAAAATTGTATTTTTGATTATGAAAATCTGGCTACGAACTTTTTTAGCTGGCTCCTAGATTTCAAGCAAATTTGTCAAGCCCTGTTTTAATGTTCTCTTTAAGACCAAAATAGCCAACTTCAAAAAATAGGTTTGATGGGTAAATTTACCAGTTGTGCAATTCTTGCCTAAAATTGTCAACATTTTAATAATATGTGCCTGTGCCTGTGCCTGCAAGCTAGCAATCTAAAGTGAACTGGAACAGATGATAAGGGTTAGTCACTAAAGTGAGAATTCAAAGTGAATTTCACATTTAAAGGAACCCTATAGAATCAGGAACACAAACGTGTATTCCTGACCCTATTGTGTTGAAACCACCATTTAGGTGGATTGCCCTCCCTTTAAAATGTAAAAAAAGTACCTTATTTCTAGCACCGTGCGGGTTCACTGGCCCTGCCCCTGATCCACCTCCTTGGCTGACATCATCAGAATTGATTATGTCAGCCAATCCAATGCTTTCCCATAGGAAACATCGCCTTGGCCAATCAGCATCTCCTTATAGAGATGCATTGACTCAATGCATCTATATAGGGAAAGTTCAGCTCTGCATGGAGACACTGAACGTCAGTGCTGCACACTATGCAGGACTGCCAGGAAGCCCCTTCTCGGCTGTCTGAGGAGAGGCCACTAGAGGTGTTCCTAGGGAGCAATGTAAATACTGCATTTTCTCTGTAAAGGCAGTGTTTATAGCAAATGCCTGCACTCACCAGAACAAATACATAAGCTGTAGTTGTTCTGGTGACCATAGTGTCCCTTTAAAGGTAAAAATAGGGGACATAGAAACATTTACTTCCATTTCAGCTACTTTAGTATTAAATTTGGAATTTTCAATTTAGTGAATAAGTCTGTATGTATCATCACTGCCCCGGAATTGTAATCAGTTTCTTAGGCCCTTTCATACCTTTCATCCATTATGAATTGTATTATTAGCCAACCTGAAATCTGGATATACTTATGGCTATTACTATATCTTCTGTCTGTAGGTGAATTATTGCAACCGCAACATCATAGTGGCTGAAAGTTCCCGAGTGAGGTTTTCGTTCTGGTATTTTGGGTATATGTGGCGATTGGCCTACCTATTCATTCTCTTGCCTCCCCTACGGCTTTTATCTGTACTCCTGAAATTCCATATGCCGAGGCGCATTTCTATCATCCCTGCATACAATTGACCTGCGTTGTTCCTGCAGTGTTGTAAAATGTTTACAAACAGTCAGAGTTGGCAGGGCTCCCAGAGTTCTTTCCTCGGGAAGCCCTCAGGACAAAGTAACTCGCACAATCAGGTTTAATATATAATGCACTTTACAACCCAGCGCTGTAGCTCCACTCTCTCCTTTCATGTACAGCTTTCAGCACCCCATTAACGTACCCTGTTCTTTAACATGACGGGGCATAATTTTTGCTTTGTGGCACACATATCATTTTTAATACTTCAGTGATTTATTCACAAAGTCTAATATACCCCATGGCTGACTTATTATCTTTAAGTGATGTTCCAGGAGGGATAAGCCAAATGGCAAATGATTTAGGTAAACTAGGAAAATGGTCAGAATTGTGGCAACTGACATTTAATGAGGATAAGTGCAAGATAATGCATCTTGGACGTAAAAACCCAAGGGCAGAGTACACAATATTTGATAGAGTCCTAACCTCAACGTATGAGGAAAGGGATTTAGGGGTGATTATTTCTGATGACTTAAAAGTAGGCAGACAATGTAATAGAGCAGCAGGAAATGCTAGCAGAATGCTTGGTTGTATAGGGAGAGGTATTAGCAGTAGAAAGAGGGAAGTGCTCATGCCATTGTACAGAACACTGGTGAGACCTCACTTGGAGTATTGTACACAGTACTGGAGACCGTATCTTCAGAAGGATATTGATACCTTAGAGAGGGTTCAGAGAAGGGCAACTAAACTGGTTAATGGATTGCAGGATAAAACTTACCAGGAAAGGTTAAAGGATCTTAACATGTATAGCTTGGAGGAAAGACGAGACAGGGGGGATATGATAGAAACATTTAAATATATAAAGGGAATCAACACAGTAAAGGAGGAGACTATATTTAAAAGAAGAAAAACTATCACAACAAGAGGACATAGTCTTAAATTAGAGGGACAAAGGTTTAAAAATAATATCAGGAAGTATTACTTTACTGAGAGGGTAGTGGATGCATGGAATAGCCTTCCAGCTGAAGTGGTAGAGGTTAACACAGTAAAGGAGTTTAAGCATGCGTGGGATAGGCATAAGGCTATCCTAACTATAAGATAAGGCTAGGGACTAATGAAAGTATTTAGAAAATTGGGCAGACTAGATGGGCCGAATGGTTCTTATCTGCCGTCACATTCTATGTTTCTATGTTTAATTCAGATAATTCACTTACCCCCAAGTAAGTGCTCTGACATGGATTGATCATCTTGACGATAAGCTCTACTTAAACTACATGCTAGTGGGCGTTCTGTTAAACTAAGCATGAGCTCCAGTGCCACCGTTTCTTTGTTCCTCTAGTATCTCATACCTCCCAAGTGTCCCTATTTAGGAGGGACAGTCCCTATTTTGAGCGCAAATTCCTCTGACCCTCTTTTCTATCCTAATGTCCCTCTTTCCTTGGTGCTTCATATTGTTGGTTTGCCTGAGTGTATATTAAAATGCCACAGCAATAATACTCCCAGTAATGTGTCTTCAAACTACAAGAAATGGATTTAGAAGTCAGTTGGTGTAAATAAGATACATTGTTATTGCTCTAAATGGCATTTTAGTTGCAAAAATTGTTATTAGTAAGTCATAATGAAAATTTCTCTTTTTATCCATTTAAAATGTGGAGAGGTGGTATCTTCTCTATTTGGACCTTTTGTTCTATCTAGGGTGATAATTCTCTGCCTGTGTTAAAGGATCACTCCACACAATTAAAGTAGTTTAGCTTTATGTGTGAAAAAATAAAGCGCAGATTTCAATGGAAATTGGCACTTATTTAAATGAACCTTGTTCCACCCCCAGCTGACAATCAGACAACAGTTCCTGTTACTTCCTGGTTTGTTTAGCTCAGTGAAGTTAAAGGACCACTACAGTGCCAGGAAAACAAACTTGTTTTCCTGTCACTATAGTGTTAATAGGTTCCCCCCCACCCTCATGGCCCCCCTCCCGCCGTGCTTAAGAGGGGTAAGGGGTTAAACTGTTACCTTTCTCCAGCGCCGGACTCCCTCGGCGCTGGGGACTCTCCTCCCTCTTCTGACGTCATCCGCTGAATGCGCATGCATGGCAAGAGCCGCGCGCATTCAATCAGTCCATAGCAAAGCATTTCTCAATGCTTTCCTATGGACAACAGCGTCTTCTCACTGTGATTTTCACAGTGAGAAGTGTGGAAGCGTCTCTAGCGGCTGTCAATGAAACCGCCACTAGAGGCTGGATTAACCCTATTGTAAACTGCTATGTTTACAGCTGCAGTGTTAACCCTAGATGGACCTGGCATCCTGACCACTTCATTGAGCTGAAGTGGTCTGGGTGCCTATAGTGGTCCTTTAAACTCAAGAGGCAGCAATTGCCCAGAGCACCTGCCTTGCAGAGACTTCTCATTGAGCTGCATTGTGAATTCTCTGATTGGACAGCCACAGAAAGTCTGGGTGGGGCTAGAAAGGGAGGGCTTGCAAAAGCTACAGACAAGAGATCTACAGCTTTGGAAGCTGTTTTTTTAAAATTATATAAACCCAATGAAGAAATGCATGCATGTGTTCATTTGGGTATATTTACTAGACAGTTTGTTTATTTATTGTATGTGGGCAGTGGTGTGTCCCTTTAAGTCAGTGTCCCTGTATAGACCGGATTGTGTTTTCTTCATATTGTTTGCTATTTATGACATGGTTTGTTGTGTTCCAATTTCTATCCTTTTATCTGTTTATTTCTTTGGGATCTGACATCTGGCTGTATCTCTCCCTAGAGTTCTCTTATGGATTAATATTTGTGGGTTTTATCATTCTCCCGCTTGTCATCTTTCTCTTTTGTAGCTGAGTGTCATGCTCCCCTCCCTCTCTTTCATCTCTTCCCTTCGTTTCTCCTTCATCCTTCTCTCATGTGAACTGAAGCCAAACAGAAAACCTCTTTGAACAAGGGTCTTAACTTTTCCAGTTTTAGGAACATACTTTGAAGCCTTAAAGTGACATGAAGGTGTTTCTAGCCTTGATGGGTCAATTAAAAACATCACATGTATTTTAAACAATATAGAAAATATAATATGCTATTTTGGATATTTTGCGGCCTATCATCAAGATTGACAGAGTATTAAAATGTTTTGCCAAAACTTGCCACAATTTTACAGTTGGAGTGATAGGTGTTATACTGATAAACTGGACATAACGTTGTGCATTATGTGCCAGAGAAACCAACACTTCTTTGTGAAAATTCAGAAAGTGAAATTTGCACTAACTTAAGTGTTACTGTGAAGTGGAATATCATGAGTTAACTTAGATCCATAGTATTCCCCATTTTTCAAAATAAACATTAGAAGGGAATTATGTATTGCCATATAATGTGAATGTGGTTCTGGTATTGTGGCCACAGAGGCAATCAAATTTAAGGTGGTACTCGAGAAGGTGCGCAGTACAGAACAGACCTCCAGCACTGGTCGGGTACTAGTTGGTATACGCGGTGGAGTCGCACAGGAGTTATGTGACTACAGGCACATTGAATGTAGACACAGAGTGCACCTATTGAGACTAGAAGACCCACATTGTTTACAAAGGCTGTTTAATTTCTGTATAAATAATGTTAATTTTTGGATGAATCAAAAGGTGAGCAGATGACGGCAAAACAAGTATTTACATTTTTTTTATTTTGTTTTTGAGTCTTTGCAGAAATAACAACATAGTATGCGAGTTGCATATGAACTAGAATGCTACAGTAGCTTAAAGCGGCACTGTCATGCAGAACTTACCTTTCCTCAATCTCTTCCTCTTCTCCCCCTCTCTCAGGATCTGTTCTTCTTTTCTTCCTGTCTTCTTTAGTTTTATTTGAAATCATAAGACAAAGTAGGGACTCTTTGCCTTATGGAGGTTTCCTCATCTTGACTAGCTTTGACCATTCATTTCCGCTGGTCAGAGCAATTTTCCCATAATTCTTACCTTTGCTCAGTGTTCCCGCGATGCTTCCTGTCATTTTAGACGAAACTGCCGAATTGCGTTCTAACTGAATGAGAACAGTATGTTCGTTTGTTTTAGAACTCAATTCGGCACTTTGTTCGTATCGGAATTTCATTTCAATGAAAGCGGTGGGTGGGGGCCCTAAAAAAACAAGGGAGGGGGACCAACTGTCCTCCCTCCCGGCCCCCACCCCTGAGCGGTGGGTGGGGGCCCTATATAAGTGGTGGGGGGGGGAAACCTACTGTCCTCCCCCCCGGCCCCCACCCCTGAGCGGTGGGTGGGGGCCCTGTATAAGAATGGGGGGGGGGGCCTACTGTCCTCCACCCCCGGCCCCCACCCCGAGCCATTACCATTTGACGTCTTCTTTTTTCTAAAATCTTCATTTTTCAGCCCCAAAAAAGGCCAAATAAAAACCCTTATTGTTTTTTTAGGGCCCCCACCCACCGTTCAGGGGGGAGGACAGTAGCCCCCCCTTATTGTTTTTTAGGACCCCCACCCACTGCTCAGGGGTGGGGGCCAGGGGGAGGACAGGAGGTCCTCCCTCTTATTGTTTTTTAGGGCCCCCACCCACCGCTCAGGGGTGGAGGACAGTAGGTCCCCCCCCCCACCATTCTTATATCGGGCCCCCACCCACCGCTCAGGGGTGGGGGCCCGGGGGGAGGACAGTTGGTCCTGTCCCTTATTGTTTTTTAGGGTCCCTACCCACTGCTCAGTGGTGGGGGCCAGGGGGGAGGAAAGTAGGTCCCCACCACCATTCTTATATAGGGCCCCCACCCACCGCTCAGGGGTGGGAGCCGGGGGGGATGGACAGTAGCCTCCCTTATTGTTTTTTAGGGCCCCCACCCACCCACCATTTAGGTCCCCCCCACCATTCTTATATAGGGCCCCCACCCACCGCGCAGGGGTGGGGGCCGGGGAGTTGAAAATAGGTCCATTCGTTTCTGACGAATGAATGAATAGATGAAATTCCCGTTCGCATGCCCAAGTGTTTCACTGGGCATGTGCGGGAATCTCACCGTGCTTTTTAGTGTGGGCAGATGACGTGTCCCACAGGGACTTCCTCTACCCACACAAAGATGGCGGCGCCCTGAATATAGATCGGGGCAGAAAATAAAGAATAAAAAATAGGTAATATGGGGGGCTTAGGGGCATTTGGGGGTGACTATGGGGTCAGTTAGATGTAGTGGAGTCGGGAGGGGGGTTAAAAAGAAATGCGATTTGGCCATGACAGTGCAGCTTTAACATAGCAGAAGAGACTCAATTTTTTATTTGTGTTAGCTAAGTGACCCAGGCTCTCCTACAGCATATCTCAGATATCTTGTATCTGGGGAGTTGTGGGCGTCGGGCTTTATGCACCTTGTGGCTGATTAGCCAGTCGCCATTAATTTTAGGTATTATATAAGCTGTGAGGACTTCAAAAGCTTTGGGGTAGTGCTGGTAAGGACAAGTGCCTACGTGGAAGGACGTTGTCATGGGCCGAGCGTGCGTTAGCTGGCTGACCATTAAGAGCGGTGCTTTTGCGCGCACTATGTGGGGCATACAGGGATATGCCTAACTAGGGCTTGATCATGAGCCTTCGGAGCCAGGTCACGTGTGTTAGTCGTATGTTAACGCAACAAATCTATCTCTGTTTAACATATAATAAAGTTGAGGACATATATATCTGCAGGCACAGAATTCAGGTAGGTTGGGTGGGTGTCTCTAGCCCTCCTGCTCTGGGCACAAATGGGTTGATTTCTGCAACAGTCCAGGCTGGACGATCCGGCAACAAGGCCTTCTCGGCGGGGATGCCTAGTGACTGCAGGAAAGTTGGTGCTTCTGTAAGGTGCGACATCGTATATGCCCTGCCTGCTTTGTCAGCTATTATTTGTTGGGGGCCCCATTTATAGGGGATGGCATTTTCCCGGAGAAGTTGGGTGTGACAAACTGCCCTTTGTCACTGGCTTTTTATGCGACAAATTGTCCTTTTTATGGCCCCTGTGATGTATTGCCCTTTAACAGCTTTATTTGGGCTTACTGGATTTTACAAACACTTTTTCTGCCCCTTTGATTCCATGAGAGAATGTGCCTCTTCCCCTCCCCCTTTTTCCTGTCTATTGTTTCTCCAGCAGGGCGTTGTCCCAGTGACACTGCCAGACCAGTTTAAACTGGCTGCTTTTTCCTTCCTCAATCTCGAATCAGCCCTAGCTAAACTTTAACCCCATGGCGATTTTATTCTGTTTGTGGGATCTGAGCGCTGTTCGGATATATTGAGTGCTTAGTTCCAAGCTATCTGGGGTAATTTGTGGGTTCTGTTCACTATAATAGGAATTATGTATTTTTATGTATTTTTACTGTTGTTATAAATGGAGATATCCCCTGTACCTGGAGATAATTAAGTTACCACATCCACTTAAGCCAATTATCTCCAGGTTAGAGGAGAAGATAGACCGGCTGCACAGCCTAAATCTGTTTTGGGCAGGAAAGCCATGCTGTTAAGGACCAGGAAGCAGACAGAGACAGAACGAGATGCAAAAACACCTTTATTAATAAATAACAAAGAAATAACCAAAAGCAAAGTCCAGGACGCAAGCAGGGGTCAGTCACCAGAGCGGGTAGTCAGACGAGCCAGGATCAGGAGAACGGAGAGCAGCGGAGTCAGGAACAAGGCCAGAGTCAGGAACCAGGAGCAAACAGGAAACACAGGAACAAGGAGACTTCTGGGGAACAGGAAACCACACAAGGGCAAGGAGGTTCTGGGACGTGCTGCTTAAATAGGCTGAACTGATTAGCAGCAGGGTTGATTACTATTCTCAGGTGAGTAACCATGGCAACATACTGAAGGAGCTGATCGTTAATTACAGCTGAAACCTCAGACACTGCAAAAGGAAGGGTGGCTGTTTAAAACAGCAAAGAAACCCTGACAGTACCTCCCCCTCAATGACTCCCCCCTTCTCTGCTGGTCCGGGCTTCATGGGGAAGCGGGCGTGATAGGAACGAAGGAGGGATGGTGCATGGACATCAGAGGCTGGAACCCAGGAGCGTTCCTTTGGACCGTACCCTTTTCAGTGCACCAAGTATTGGATCTGTCCTCTGAAGACTCGTGAGTCAATGATGCTGCGTATTTCATATTCCTCATGATTGTCAACCGGAACAGGACGTGGACGTGGCACTGAGGTGGTGTAACGATTACATACCAACGGTTTCAAGAGGGAAACATGGAATACATTAGAGATGCGCAAGTTAGCAGGAAGGTCAAGTGCATAAGCTACAGGGTTAACCCTTCGAAGTATACGAAATGGCCCAAGGTATCGGGGTGCCAGTTTTTGTGAGGGAACACGGAGCCGTAGGTTGCGAGAAGACAGCCAGACCCTCTCTCCGACCTGATAGGTAGGTGCAGGAAGGCGTCTGCGGTCGGCCTGGAGTTTGTAGTTCTGCATTGCGCGTTGCAAGGAGTTCTGAACCTGCACCCAAGTGGAACGGAGTTCCCTGAGATGTTCCTCCAACGCCGGTATCCCCTGTGGCAAGAACGTATCAGGCAACATGGACGGTTGAAACCCATAGTTCACCAAGAACGGGGATAGCCGGGAAGAGGCATTAATCACACTATTGTGGGCAAACTCCGCCCAGGGTAGCAGATCGGACCAGTTGTTCTGGTGGTCAGAAATGTAGCGGCGCAGAAACTGTTCCAGTGTTTGGTTAGCTCGTTCCGCGGCACCATTGGATTGCGGGTGGTAGGCCGAGGAGAAGGAAAGCTGAATTCCCATTTGTGTACAAAAAGCTCTCCAAAATCTGGACACGAACTGGCTACCCCTATCTGAGATTATCACTTTGAGTAACCCATGCAAACGAAAGACCTCCCGAGCAAAAATTGTTGCAAGTTCCTGAGAAGTTGGTAGTTTTTTCAAGGGAATGCAATGCGACATCTTTGAGAATCGGTCAGCAACCATGAGAACGACTGTATTGCCACGGGAGAACGGAAGATCTACGATAAAATCCATGGACAAGTGGGTCCAAGGTCGTTCACCATTAGGTATGGTTTGCAGGAGACCCACTGGAGAGTGTCGTGGGGTTTTATTTTGAGCGCATACAGAACAGGCAGTTACAAAAGCGGTGACATCCGAACAGAGACTAGGCCACCAAAATTGCCAAGAGACGGACCAGATTAACTGGTTTTTGCCTGGATGTCCAGCTGCTTTGGGGTTGTGATATGTACTTAATAATTTAGTACGGAGATGAATAGGTACAAAACAGCGGCCATTAGGTTTCTCTGGAGGAGCATTACTTTGTGCCGCCAGAATCTCCTCGCCTAGGTGTAAGGTGAGGTTAGTACGGATGGTGGCCAGTATATGGTCCGGAGGAATCACAGGAGTAGGGGTTATCTCCTCCCTAGATGGAGGGGAGAACTGTCGAGATAAGGCATCAGCCCGAATGTTTTGAAGAGAGCCCATCTAGCTTGCCGGGGGGAAAGTCGCTTAGCTTCGGAAAGATATGTAAGATTCTTGTGGTCTGTGAGGATGAGAATTGGCACTGAAGTACCCTCAAGAAGGTGCCTCCATTCTTTGAGAGCTAAAATTATGGCTAGAAGTTCTCTATCACCAATCTGCTAATTGCATTCCGCCGGGTTCAATTTCTTGGAGAAATACCCGCACGGATGCCTGGAGCTCTCTGGGTTAGGACGTTGAGACAGGAGGGTGCCTACTCCTGTCTCAGACGCATCGACTTCAAGAATGAATGGTAAGGCAGGGTTAGGGTGTGCCAGTATAGGAGCAGCAGCAAAGGAGACTTTGAGAGACTCAAAGGCAGTAATGGCTTCCTGTGACCAATGCTGTGGATCAGCATCTCTCCTGGTCATATCCGTGAGTGGTTTAACCAAGGAAGAAAAGTTGCATATGAACTTCCGATAATAATTGGCGAAGCCAAGAAAACGCTGTATAGAGCGAAGACCCGTAGGTCGAGGCCATTTTAGTACAGCAGAAAGTTTCTCTGGATCCATAGAAAATCCAGCATCTGAGATAGCATAGCCCAAGAATGTGACCTGTTTGCAATTAAACTCACATTTCTCCAATTTACAGAACAGATTATTTTCTCTAAGTCTCTGTAGAACACTAGAAACGTCTGCGTGGTGGTTCTTGAGAGATGTAGAATGGATAAGAATATCGTCAAGATAAACCACCACACATTGCTGCAGCATATCTCGCAGGACGTCATTTATAAATTCCTGGAAAACTGCCGGAGCATTGCAAAGACCAAAGGGTATTCGTAATGCCCGCTCCTGGTGTTAAATGCGGTCAATAGTACACGTTCTGATCAAAACAAAACGCAAACAAAAACTGGAATTTGCGCTATATGTCTGTTCACCCGTAATTCACCGCTGTCACATTAAGTGCACCCACACTTATTATATATCATTTTGTTCAGGAGAAACAGGGCTTTAATTTATCATTAATTATTCATACATGGAACATCATTTATTATGAATAAAATGTAAAAATTTTTTAGAAAATAAGATT
Organism: Pelobates cultripes; assembly: GCA_933207985.1. Taxonomy (NCBI): domain Eukaryota; kingdom Metazoa; phylum Chordata; class Amphibia; order Anura; family Pelobatidae; genus Pelobates; species Pelobates cultripes. The sequence continues at coordinate 21,993,265 of OW240924.1, forward strand.
TTTTTTAAAATTTGTATTTCCGTCTGACATTTTAGCTGTTAATGTCATAATACCGTTAGGTATTACTGCAAAAAAAATGCACATATTTGTAATCAGCGATGCCTCACGAGTACAACAGTACCCCCCATTAACAGGTTTTATGGTGTTTTGGAAAGTTACAGGGTCAAATCTAGAACGTTCCATTTTCAAATTGAAATTTGCCACATTAGTAATGTTACATTTGAGACGGTGTGTTAGCCCAGGAATGAGAATTACCCCCATAATGGCATACCATTTGAAAAAGTAGACAACCCAAGGTATTGAACGTGGGGTATGTTTAGTCTTTTTTAGTAGCCACTTAGTCAATATTAGTATTTTAATACTAATATATATACTAATATTAGTATTAAAATACACAACGTATGATGTTATATATATATATATATATATATATGTATATAAATATTATATATATATATATATATATATATATATAATATATATATATAAATAGATTTAATTTATTTTTACACATGTTTATTTTATTTTTTTTTTCATTTCCCACCAGCTATAGTGGGCCATGTGATCGCTCTTTGAGAGCGATCACATGGCCCCCGGGGGCCTCATTCGCCGGGGGCGGGCTGCCTGGGTGGTCAGGCAGCCCTCCAGAAGAGGATCGCAGCTGAGGTAAGTAGCTGCGATCCCCTGGGGCTAAAAGCAGTTACGGCGTTCAGGGGTTAAAACAGCAAAGAAACCCTGACACATGCTTGCAGTCGGTCAAATAGGACTTCCACCTATCTTTTGAACCACTGGACCAAATTGTATGATTTTTGAATATGTTTGTATACTGATTATGCTGGTTCAGAATATGGAAATTGCATGTATGGTTTGGAAGTTATTAATATTGTATAAAACTGTATTTTCCTGCCTGTGATAATTAAGTTAACCCATTGTGTTCAGTAATTATATCACAGGCAGAGGGGAGGGTTTTTGTGCCTTGGCTGGGAGTGTCTGACTGTAGTGTTCTGTTTTAATTGGCTATTGTAACTGCATGTCCTGTGGGTGGTAACCTGGTGGGAAAACTTGTATAAAAGAAAGTCCTTTGGTGCTCATTAAACAGACCTGCTTGACCCTTTCTTGAAGCCTTGGCTCATGCTTGGGGGATGGGATTGCTACAATCACACTATACTCCCCAGGGTAAGCTCTTGTAAGAGCTGTTCTTGCTCCCACTACGCTCTCTGGAGGAAGAGAGGTCTGCCCACTGGAAGCTGGATCCTGGCCTTGGGTCCAGGGTGGATGAAGGATGTCGAGACCCCGGCGCAGCTGCATCGCTGGAAGTGGGGTCTGCAGTGCTGATGGTGTCGGTTGGAGTCCTCAGCAAGCACTAGGAGCATCGATTGGCAGAGGTACTCGGTCGGAGTGCCAACGGTCCGTTACATTGGTTAACTGACTTGAGGGACCTCCGCCACGTCAGGGTGTGCCTAGAAATGTCCCGGTAAAATTCCAGCTGTGCCCCTTAGAAAGAAATTGTGGGAGAGCCCCTGACTGCCCCCATAATTACTCCACGGTTATAGTCTCGTACAAGTTTCAGCAGGATGTGTCTCTGGGTGTCTCTTGGGCTGAGTTAGTCGCTTTAGTGAGTCTGTAGCAAGAGTCCACTACTTGTTGTTTCACCTGCTTGGGCATTAGTAGCGTGGCAAGTGATCTCCGGCAGTAGTTGGGTAGTTCGTTTCCTGAGACTGTATCCGGCACTCCCCGTATTCTCAAGTTACGAGCCCTGGTCCGGTCTTCCATGCTAGCGATCTGTGCTTGTTGGTCAGCACTTGGTTTTTGTAGTGCTCCTATAGCAGCATCAGCATACTGTGCAAGCTTCGAGCCGTCCATGCGTTCCTCCACAGCCTGCATGCGGGTCATGAGCATGGGCAATGCTACGCGGACTGGAGCCATGTCCGCATTGAACATGGCCCTGCTCTCTTTCATTAGAGCCTTGATGTCGGCTTTTGTGGAGGGAGCAGTGTCCTCTGACTCTGATAGTGTTGGTGGTACTGTACGCCGCCTGGGTAGAGGGGGAGGTCGGCTGTAATGCTGTCTTCATCCAAGGACAGTGAGGTATAGGCCTCAGTGGGTGCTTTCTTGGCTTGTTCAGGCTGCAGAGTGGTGTGTAGAAAAGTCCCAATATCTTGGGAACCCGAACCCGGATCTCCTCGCTGTTTATTTTTCTTCCCCATTGCAATGGGAATCCGGCTGCTGCTTTCCAAGCCCAGTGGTGGGGCCTGTAACGGACCGTTTTGCTCACCAGAGGTTAAAAACCTTTTAGGCGATATTCCCCTTTCCAGATACACCGACAGCTACTGTAAGCACCGATCTCCCGAACTGGAAAAACATGAACACTGGAAATATAAAAACAGGAAAACCATACAAAAGGGTTACACTCCTGGCAGTCAGCATACAATCCAATTCATCCAATAACGAGACGACACTTCGTTTGAGGGTCAAGCAGAATCTGTTTTACTGGGGCTAACTGCCCGGCTTTTACGCAGGTCTCCCACCTGATCGACACTCCCCTAGGGGACCAGATAGGAGACTGAGACACAAAGGGTACAAGAACCAATCACAGACTTACACATTTCAACCATCCAACAATGCATTACAATCCATCCTCTCTGTCCTGGAGATAATTGGGAAGTAATCCAATTATCTCCAAGGACAGAGGCAAAACTCCATTAACCACATGGTATTAAAAAGACAGTAAAAGACATAAAATTACATACAGTTACATTTACTACATAAAACATAGACATTCTACATATCCCCAGATAGCTTAGATCTGAGCGCACATTACTACCGAATGGCGCTCAGATCACATACATACATTTCAATTGCCATGAGCCAAAGTATTTCACATAGTCTTTCATTACACGAACAGGCTCCATGGCGTGATGCTGTTCACCCGGTTAAATTACCGAATGAACAGTCATTCGGTTCCGCTACAGAATGGGAAGGTAAGGAGGCTGGCGGCTCAGCGGTGTTCGCGCCAATAAGTGTCCATTTTCAGTTCCATAGTTTGGGCGCTGAACACCACTGGCCATTCGGGAGGTAAAATGGCCGCTGCCATGTGTTCGGCAGTCGAACAAAGGCCACGCAGCGTTCATCAATTAAGCTGCGGTTAACCGCAGCTTCTGGGCGGTCAATTGACGGCACACTCCAGTTCCCAGGTGGTCCATCGTTCTGTAGTTTGTTCGGTAGATTGAATCTACCGAACACCCCGGCAGAAAGGCACGAATAAACCTTTCAGTAGGGCAAATAACAGGGCTGAACTGCAGGGCCATAGTCTAAAGGCAGCAGATGAGCAACCAGGCTTCTCCAGTGCATAGTGGCGAGGTTGGTTCCACCACATTTCTCCCCTTTTCCAATCAGACTAACAGGGTATCTGACCTCCTGCCGGTCAGTGCCCTTGTTAGTCCAGCAGCCCACCCAAAAAACAGAAACAGTAGTACAGCCCACCCACAATAAATGGTTACTACACCTGGGTAGAGGAGAAGCTTGTCCGTGTCCAGGTGTCTCACCATGGCTGTGCGGGGGACTGGTAGGCTGCCTTGGTGGGTTGCTGAATGGGCAGAGACCAGCGGCACTCTGCCCTGGTGCCAGCGCTACCGTGGAAGTAGCCTGGTTGGAGCCTGGTTGCTGGAGGGGGAGACCGACTGTCTCCCCTTTGGATATACAGCTCTGCTGCCGGAGGGGGAGACCGACTGTCTCCCCTTTGGCTACACAGCCTGGTCGCTGGGGGGCAGGACCGACTGTCCCTACCCCCTGTGTTGTAAGTGCAGAGACCATGGTCCCATCTGCACGGTTGTGGAGCTTACTGTCTCCCCTGGGTATGTCAAGCTGCTGCTGGGGAGAGGGGGTAACCAGCTCCTCTCCCTGACACTCTCTCTGCTGGTGGAGAGGGGAACCGACTGTCTCCCCTTTCAATATTTTGTCCTGCTGCTGGGGTGCGAGTCCGATGGTCTCTGCTCCCTGCAGGACACCCCGCCGCTGGGGAGGAAGGCCAAAAACACAAAAACATCTGACTGGCATGTATATTTTGTGCATTTACCACTTAAAAAAAATAGATTTGCAAAAATAATAATAGCAAACATGTTCAGTTAACAGCACATTTGTGTAGAAATTGTTTCTCTTTTCAAAATGGTAATTGTACAGAATATCGTTATCGGCAATCGGCCTGAAAGTTCACAGATTATCGGTATCAGCTCTAAAAAAAATCAATATCGGTTGATCCCTATTATAGAGAAGCATTGAGGACACAACACATGCGCAAGAATCACAGCGATCCACCAATCCAATGCTTCTGTACATTTGGATGCACAAAGCTACTGGTGTAAATATACTTTGCATGCTGATATTGCATGTTAAATAAATGCTAGAATGTAATATATTTTTATATAGTATTATCAGAAGCCCCTAGTAGTTATCTGTCTGACAGGCACTATTTTACGTAAAAACTGAAAAATGTAAACAACGATGTTTCTCAGAAGCAAAGCTCTAATGACTTTTGTGCTTAAAGCGCCCTCTTAAAATTAACATTTCTATTTATTTATGTTTTTTTTTTTTTAATGGTTTATATAACTTGCCATTTTGTAACAAGTCCCTGTTTAGTGAATAAACAATATGGTTATTTACTAAAGTGTGAATTGTGCTGTATTTAAAGTAAATTTCAAAACTTAGACCAAAACAAGCCTAAAATCCAAGCTGCCTTGGCAAATATTTCCAATTCACCTGTTATGGCCTTATATCGGAAATTCACCGAGAATTCAATTTAGAATCCAGTTTATTAAACACACCCCTTAACTGCAGCTTCACAACATGCAGTCTTGGATCAACCCTGCATATCTTACAAAAGACATGTTTTGGAAACTAAATCCAAAATAAACCTGTTGTATGCCCTATTATTATGAAGATGCAAACTGTGTTCATGGTTGCTGCTTATCAGTCTGAATTATCTTTTGTTGGTTGAATTAAGGACAGAGTTTGGGCCAGGTAAAGGCAGATGAGGTGGGACACGTAAGACAAACAAGGAAATTGGAGTTAATTGGACAGACAACAGGTGTTTTCACATCTGTATGTTTAATGCTTCCTGCCCTCTCCTAACGTACATATCCTCTGGTATGTCACTGCCCCAGGCTGATATTTTAGCGGCAAAATAGGGTCACTGTTAATTTAAAAACATAATCAACAGCCACACACAATCTACTTAGTCTTGTAATACAGATGAATGTAATTTCTAATGGAGACACTGCATTTACAGGGTTATACAAGGTCATATGCTTCCTGAATGTTTTGTATATCAATATGTCAGTCTATATATACCTTTACCTATATCTCTGTCTGTCTACCTACCTATCTCTTATAGAATACAAAAGAATTTAGCTTCTAATAGATATTCAAGTACGCACACAAACACATACACACAGGCACTCAGACACACAGGTACACAAACAAACACAGATACGCACAATCTCACATACACATAGGTACATACATAAATAAGTTTCCTTACTTTTGCTGCAGAAGTATGACTTCCCTGGGCTTGTTTTACTTGTAACACACACCAAATAGACACACACACACACATTATACCAAATATACACAAACAATATACACACATTACATGCAACCACACATTATGGAAGGAGGACAAAGGGAGAGACTATAGGGAAGGACTGCTATATTTCTTATAAAAAATTTGTGTCACAACAAATATATTGTCATGGTGGACATGTAGATTGGGCTACTGCTGTAGTCCTTTGGACTAGTATATTTCTCAAATTTCCATACATCATGCTGTATCTGTCTATTTAATTTATCCATACTAGAAAAATACATTCCAAAAAGCTGAATTATTCTCACTTGTAGTAATGGAACAAGTAAACATGGCTTATGTAAAAGCACAAACTGTTAGCCGTCTACGCACTTTTCTGATTACACCAAATCTCTCTGAATTTTCCCTAATACAGGTTTTCTCACAGCTGCACAGTGACATCACCGTGTCAGAACAAGCCAGGATCATCTCCGAGAATGTGTGGCATAAAGGTAGGTTTTCAAAACACATGCAAATTATACTTAATCATGGTCAACGTAAAAACAAATAAGAGCCGCCATGTTTTTCGTGACTTTTTAAGCCAATTGCTGCTGACTATTTGAGGCAGGCTGTCATATAATGCCCCCATGAATCTTGTTGAAAGTTTCAGAACACAGTTAGTTTCAGTTGCAGGAAGACTCTAACATACGCAGCAATGCACAAAAGAAATTGGTCATAAGTTAAGAATACTCTTAATTAAAAGAGAAGCTCGGTGCTTCTTAAGACAGAGGGCTTGTTGTTCAACTGCCAGCTCTCAGGGATTGCTTCATTGGTACATTATCTGTTCTTAATAAACCTGCCACTAGTGGATTTGTGGCACAAATACAAATAGCAGGGGATCAGTTAAAAGCTTGCACAAATATCAGAGTTCATTCATAGAGCTACAACATATGCCGGTGGAGACACAAGACTAATTGATGACAAGGTCAAACAAACTGGAACTGGACATTTTAAAGGATTGTGACAAATCACAGGAAGGGAAGCCGGTTTCAGGGCTCAGAAGGAGCAGGATAAGAAATAATAATATAAACGGACGCAGCTTCCACAGAGTTTATGGCAAAATCATTATTTTAAGGAAAGAGAGTCTCAGAGCTGGAGCTGGTAGACATAGAACATGGATAATTAAGGTCACAGGATGAATAGTCATAGTAAGTAAAAGCAGAGCTGAGTAACAGAGACACCTTCCCCCCTCCTCTCTCTGCCCGCGGTGTGACGGGAAACTGCGTCGGGTAAAGCCATTTCCTCTCTACTTCCATCTCTACTAATGTCGAATCTATAGAGGGCACAGCTGATTTCTTCCTCAGATGTGTAATGTTGGGAGGTACTCTTCCCAAGGCTGTTCTGCACACATCCTCTTCCTGCACCATTTAAAGATCTCTGCCCGTAATCTCAGTGGCTGAGGGTGGTGTGAGTCACTGTAATCACTGGGACGTGCCCTATGCCTGGCCAAAACGTGCTCTCAGAAATATACACGGTGTGTCCCTTCCTGCCAAGTAAGGCGTATGTCACTAGTAAAAACAGATCATAACCTAGATTAAATAATTTTAATATACGGTAGATAGAAGCCTCTAATCCCTGCTTCCAAATATTAAATTATACATTCACAGGGCATATCTAGTCATTCCATGTTATAGTACTCAATAGTCTTCTATGGAGATCACTACCTATCAAATATTGCAAATCTGTGTTAACTCACAGACAGGTGACAATTGGGCCTTCTGTTTCTAGTGACTGAAAGGCATGTGGCAGGGAGATGTTCTCTGACCTAGGTAGGAAGAGTATATGTATGATCTCTGCTGAAAGGGTATGCTGACACTTCATTCCTCTAAACTGTAAGCTCGTTTAATCAAGGTCCTCATCAATCTATTGTTCCTGCAACATTTTGCAATTGTCTAACTTATTGTTAAATTTCCCCCTTTATAGTATTGTAAAGTACTGCGGAGTAAGCTGGCGCTATATAAATGCTGATAGTAATTATTATTAGTGCCAAGGAAGGCAAAACTATCTTTAACCAGTTATTTAGTGCTTTACAGTCTACCATGGGTGAAAACAAGTTCTGCAGCGCTATAAAATATAAAATGACAAGCTGTGTAGCGCTGTACAATATAATACAGGCACTGACAAGCTGTGTAGCTCTGTACAATATAATACAGGCACTGACAAGCTGTGTAGCTCTGTACAATATAATACAGGTACTGACAAGCTATGTAGCTCTGTACAATATAATACAGGTACTGACAAGCTATGTAGCTCTGTACAATATAATACAGGTACTGACAAGTGTGTAGTGCTGTGCAATATAATACAGGCACTGATAAGCTATGTAGCTCTGTACAATATAATGCAGGTACTGACAAGTTGTGTAGCTCTGTACAATATAATACAGGTATTGACAAGTTATGTAGCGCTGTACAATATAATACAGGTACTGACAAGCTATGTAGCTCTGTACAATATAATACAGGCACTGACAAGCTGTGTAGCACTGTACAATATAATACAGGTATTGACAAGTTATGTAGCGCTGTACAATATAATACAGGTACTGACAAGCTATGTAGCGCTGTACAATATAATGCAGGTACTGACAAGTTGTGTAGCTCTGTACAATATAATACAGGTATTGACAAGTTATGTAGCGCTGTACAATATAATACAGATGCTGACAAGCTATATAGCGCTGTACAATATAATGCAGGTACTGACAAGCTATGTAGCGCTGTACAATATAATGCAGGTACTGACAAGTTGTGTAGCTCTGTACAATATAATACAGGTACTGACAAGCTGTGTAGCTCTGTACAATATAATACAGGTACTGACAAGCTGTCTAGCGCTGTACAATATAATGCAGGTACTGACAAGCTGCGTAGCTCTGTACAATATAATACAGGTACTGACAAGCTGCGTAGCTCTGTACAATATAATACAGGTACTGACAAGCTATGTAGCGCTGTACAATATAATGCAGGTACTGACAAGCTGTGTAGCGCTGTACAATATAATGCAGGTACTGACAAGCTGCGTAGCTCTGTACAATATAATACAGGTATTGACAAGCTATGTAGCACTGTACAATATAATACAGGTACTGACAAGTTGTGTAGCGCTGTACAATATAATACAGGTACTGACAAGCTATGTAGCTCTGTACAATATAATGCAGGTACTGACAAGTTGTGTAGCTCTGTACAATATAATACAGGTACTGACAAGCTATGTAGCGCTGTACAATATAATGCAGGTACTGACAAGTTGTGTAGCTCTGTACAATATAATACAGGTATTGACAAGTTATGTAGCTCTGTACAATATAATGCAGGTACTGACAAGTTGTGTAGCTCTGTACAATATAATACAGGTACTGACAAGCTATGTAGCGCTGTACAATATAATGCAGGTACTGACAAGCTATGTAGCTCTGTACAATATAATGCAGGTACTGACAAGTTGTGTAGCTCTGTACAATATAATACAGGTACTGACAAGCTATGTAGCGCTGTACAATATAATGCAGGTACTGACAAGTTGTGTAGCTCTGTACAATATAATGCAGGTACTGACAAGTTGTGTAGCTCTGTACAATATAATACAGGTACTGACAAGCTATGTAGCGCTGTACAATATAATGCAGGTACTGACAAGTTGTGTAGCTCTGTACAATATAATACAGGTATTGACAAGTTATGTAGCTCTGTACAATATAATGCAGGTACTGACAAGTTGTGTAGCTCTGTACAATATAATACAGGTACTGACAAGCTATGTAGCGCTGTACAATATAATGCAGGTACTGACAAGCTATGTAGCGCTGTACAATATAATACAGGTACTGACAAGCTATGTAGCTCTGTACAATATAATGCAGGTACTGACAAGTTGTGTAGCTCTGTACAATATAATACAGGTACTGACAAGCTATGTAGCTCTGTACAATATAATGCAGGTACTGACAAGTTGTGTAGCTCTGTACAATATAATGCAGGTACTGACAAGCTATGTAGCGCTGTACAATATAATGCAGGTACTGACAAGCTGTGTAGCTCTGTACAATATAATACAGGTATTGACAAGCTATGTAGCGCTGTACAATATAATACAGGTACTGACAAGCTATGTAGCGCTGTACAATATAATGCAGGTACTGACAAGTTGTGTAGCTCTGTACAATATAATACAGGTATTGACAAGTTATGTAGCGCTGTACAATATAATACAGATGCTGACAAGCTATGTAGCGCTGTACAATATAATGCAGGTACTGACAAGCTATGTAGCGCTGTACAATATAATGCAGGTACTGACAAGTTGTGTAGCTCTGTACAATACAATACAGGTACTGACAAGCTGTGTAGCTCTGTACAATATAATACAGGTACTGACAAGCTGTTTAGCTCTGTACAATATAATACAGGTACTGACAGGCTGTGTAGCTCTGTACAATATAATACAGGTACTGACAAGCTATGTAGCGCTGTACAATATAATACAGGTACTGACAAGCTGTGTAGTGCTGTACAATATAATGCAGGTACTGACAAGCTGCGTAGCTCTGTACAATATAATACAGGTACTGACAAGCTATGTAGCTCTGTACAATATAATACAGGTACTGACAAGCTATGTAGCGCTGTACAATATAATGCAGGTACTGATGTAATGTATGCTATGTATTTAATATACCCCTGATTGCTACATAATACAATACATGTGATTTCACTGTGTAGCATATTGTGTCCCTGTATCTCTATATAACAGATAGCGGTAGCAGCTCACTCTCTGCCAGGTCCAGATTGTAAGGTACTCTTTGTGGCCGTCTTGCCCAAACCTCAGACAATCCATGGTTTGCCAAATGTCAGCATTTCCAGCGTCCTCTCCCACAAGACACTTCTATTTAATTCACCACTCATTTTCCATCCTGCACATTCATTTATTTTTTCAGTTAACTGTTTCAAAACCGTGCATGCCTGAAATTACTACTGCTAAGAAAAACACTACCAATACCTCTCAGGATTTATGCTCCATAATGCAGATAAAGCCTCTGTATGCCTGCTCCTCCCCTTTATAAATCCTTCGTGATAGGAGACCTGTTAATTTCCTCAAATGGATATCACCACTCGAGTAAAGATCTGATAAATAATGAGAGAATTACAATTGAAATCATTGTGCCACTAGATTGCACGCTATGAGGGACAAGGTCTCCCAAAATTCTGGGACCAGGATTTTCCTTACTACAACTAAACTGTAAACCCTTTAGAGAACCGAGTACCATCACTAGAGTGTAAGCATCTACCAGTAGAGTGTAAGCTCTTTGAAACAATGTTCCTGTCAAGAAAGGGTTAAGTTAATGCTGCTGTAGATACAAGCACATGAGCATAGGAAAGCCTCCTTCGCCTGGCAGCTCCGGCGCAGCCGGGTAACTAAAAGCAGATCTCTGCGTTCCGTGGGTTTGGCTAGGCTTGCCTTCTGTCCTAGTAACCCAATTCTGCTTCTCTTTTGAGCGAACATGCTTATTTAATTAGCGCCAGGCTCTCCGTGGCTCTTCCAAAAATAACAGAAACAGCTCACGGCGTCCCCTTTTAAAGAGATGTAAGAGATGAGAGAGGACAAATGGGAACATGGTGAGCAAATCAGTCCCAGGCTTAGCCTTGTGCTTTGGATGCTGTTATAGCCTCGGGTGACGCAGCTGCTCAGTGATAACGCATAGGATGGAGAGTGCAATGTTTGAGTACATCAAGAACTCCAGGATGACCACTTAACCTCTGCTGGCCTGCAAGGCCTACAGTATAACTTCCATCAATACTACTCTCAGACCTAAAACCTAGGGGTCTGGTGACTTGTATTAGGGGCTTGTGAAGTAACAACAGCATAACAATTTAGCTTTATTATTGAGCAATTACAACTAGAACTCCTTCTATAAAGTACAATTCACAGCCTAACCAGAGGATCATGGGAGTTTGGAACGTGATGTAAGATTTTCCAAATAGTCTATACTATTATAACAGGCTGGTTTATATATACTGGGTAGTTCTTTGAATTGATACCTGTCACAGCTGCATTGTAAAAATGTAGGTTATTTGACTGTCATTGGTACAATGGCAGCTCCTTCATGCTGTATACACAGACTCTTACCAGTCACATCTATAATATGGCGCCCGTCACATCTACAATATGGCGCCCGTCACATCTACAATATGGCGTCAGTCACATCTATAATATGGCGCCAGTCACATCTATAATATGGCGCCAGTCGGATCTATAATATGGCGCCAGTCACATTTATAATATGGCGCCAGTCACATCTATAATATGGCGCCAGTCACATCTATAATATGGCGCCCATCACATCTATAATATGGCGCCAGGTACTTCTATAATATTGTACCTGTTTAACATAGGACCCCTTATTTGATAGCAGCTTCATAAGTCTTGCATCCATTGAACTTGTGAGTTTTTGGACAGTTTCTACTTGAATTTGTTTGCAAGATGTCAGAATAGCCTCCCAGAGCTGCTGTTTGGATGTAAACTGCCTCCCACCCTCACAGATCTTTTGCTTGAGGATGCTCCAAAGGTTCTCAATAGGATTGAGGTCAGGGGAGCATGGAGGCCACACCATGACTTTCTCTCCTTTTATCCCCATAGCAGCCATTGATGCAGAGGTATTCTTTGCAGCATGAGATGGTGCATTGTCACGCATGAAGATGATTTTATTACGGAAAGCATAGTTCTTCCTTCTGTACCAGGAAAAAAAGTGGTCAGTCAGAAACTCCACATACTTTGCAGAGGTCATCTTTACACCTTCGGGGACCCTAGAGGGGCCGACCAGCTCTCTTCCCATGATTCTGGCCCAAAACATGACTCCACCACCGCCTTGCTGACGTCACAGCCTTGTTGGAACAGGGTGGCTGTCCACCAGCCATCCACTACTCCATCCATCTGGACCATCCAGGGTTGCACGGCACTCATCAGTGAAAAGGATTGTTTGAAAATTAATCTTCATGTATTTTTCTGCCCAATGCAGCCATTTCTGCTTGTGAGCATCGGTTAGTGGTGGCCGACTAGAAGGTTTGTGCACAGTTGAAAGACTCTGGAGAACTCTACACCTTGATGTCCGTGGGACTCCAGAGGCACCAGCAGCTTCAAATATCTGTTTGCTGCGATGTAATGGTATGTTAGCAGCTGCTCTCTTGATCTGATGCATGGATCTGGCAGAAATCTTCCTCAATGTGCCTTTATCTGCACGAACCCGTCTGTGCTCTGATTCAGCCACAAATCTCTTAATAGTGCGATGATCACGCTTAAGTTTTCGTGAAATATCTTATGTTTTCATACCTCGTCCAAGGCATTGAACTATTTCACTCTTTCCGGCAGCAGAGAGATCATTTTTCTTCTCCATATTGCATGAAAATTATGCTTTGCTTAATAATGTGGAACACCCACCTTTAGTAGTTTTTCCTTAAATTGGGCTCACCTGGCAATCTAATTATCACAGGTGTCCGAGATTGTTTTCAGTGATCAAAAGAGCCCTGAGACAAAATGCCATCCATGAGTTAAACTGAAAAACAAAATATTTAATCTTTGTGACACTTAAATAGAATTTGCGTAATAATTTGGAACAGGGTGTATAATATGGGGCTTGTCAGACCTATAATATGCGGCCATTTAGATCTATAATATGCGGCCATTTAGATCTATAATATGCGGCCAGTCAGATCTATAATATGGTGCCAGTCAGATCTATCGTATGGTGACAGTCAGATCTATCCTATGCCGTCTGTCCAAGGTTGTCTTAAATGTGGGGCAAATGGGGAAGCTGCCCTGGGCCCAGTTACTCCTGGGAGGCCAAATGCAGCTGCCCGTGAGCCCTGCTGCTCTCCACTTTTTATTTTTGTTTCTCCATGGTCCCTCCAATGCAACTGGGTGCCCGCACACTAAGGAGGCACGTCTGTGTGTGTCAGTACATCTGTCAGTGTATGTGTCTGTGGGTGTGTCAGTATGTCTGACGGTGTATGTGTCTGTATGTCAGTATATGTGTAAGTGCATCAGTGTGTGTATCTGAGTAACTGCATGTGTGTCAATGTTTGTATCTCTGTGTCTGTGCATCTGTTTGTGTGTGTATTGGTGTGTCTGTATCTGCATCTTCATGTGTCAGTGTGTTTATATGTGTCTGTATCTCTGCGTGTGTGTATCTGCATGTGTTTCTATCTGTGTGTGTGTGTGTGTGTGTATGGGTATCGCTATCACAATGTGTGTATCTGCATATGTGCATACAGCTCAACATTCAAACACCAACACTACACATCCCTACATTTACACAAACATACTCCATACAAAAACATACTTATATTCAAACACACAAACACTGCTCGGTGCTAAACACAACCCTGCAAGCATGGGGAAAATGGTAGAGCCCCAGCTGTCAAAGCATTTTTGGAGTTGCACGAAAGATAGGGATCTACTTTTTGGCCACCATTGGGGGGCCCAAAAAATTATTGCATTAGGACCCTTTCTACTTTAGTTCTTCCACTGCATTGGGGTGGATTACGTTGTTGCATGTCAAGTAGTGGGAGGGGGCAGGGTCCAGGGGGCCCAAACAAATGGTTGCTCAGGGTCCGATCAATAGTAAAGACGGCCCTGCGCCTGTCAGATCTATAATATGGCTTCTGTCAGACTTGGTGTATGGTGGATTCTGGTGCCTCTCATATGTTAACCCCTTACTAAGTACGTCCGACAAAAAAAATGGTCCTAAATATGAGCACTGAAAGCGATTGTGAACTCTTCCAGATGCTCTAAGGGTATTGCAGGGATGCCTCGATGTCGAGGCATCCTGCAATACATCTCCTAACTGCTGGGCCGCCCGGCATTGTAGCCAAGCATCGGAAGCCATCGGGCAGGCTTCCGACACTCTGCCTGTGTGCTAAGTGCCTCTTAGGGTCAAGAAACTCAGTGAAGACTTAAACAGCTAATACACAATGTGCACTTTAACCCTTGCAGTGCTTGGTGAAACATGTCAATGAGAGATTCTCGATTAGCCATGTTACTTCCTGATGAGGGCAAAGCTCAGTATTTATTGGAATCAGGGACGTATTAGCCGCGAGGCAAACAAGGCATTTGCCTTTGCCGTTCCATTTTTCAGGGAGCGGCAAAAAACGCCGCCCCCAAATGCCCAGGGCAAATGCCTAGTAAGCCTTGCAGCTAACTGACATGCTGGGCGCTGGCTGATGGTCGGGCGGGCGGCTGGCGAGGGAGCACTTCCTCTGAGCTGTCTGCTCAGCTTCCTCGCACGCCGCAGAATGAGGCTGGGAGCCGGGTTGATGACGTCATATTCCGGCTCCCAGCCTCACTCTGCGGCGCGCGAGGGAGCTTAGCAGACCGCTCAGGGGTAGAGCTCCCTCGCCGGCCCGGCAACCGCTGGACCCCCAGGGAGGTAATGAACCCCTCCCCTCCCCCAGCACTCCCAAAGGTAAGAAGGCTGGGGGGGGGGGTTAAATAATATATATATATTTTTTTAAAGTGTTAATGTGAGTGACTGTGTGTTTGTTTGTGTCTGACTGTGTGTCTGTGTGTGTGTGTTTGTGTCTGTGTGTGTGTGTTTGTGTCTGTGTGTGTGTGTTTGTGTCTGACTGTGTGTGTGTGTGTCTGACTGTGTGTGTGTGTTTGTGTCTGACTGTGTGTGTGTGTGTGTGTCTGACTGTGTGTGTGTGTTTGTGTTTGTGTCTGATTGTGTGTGTGTCTGTGTCTGACTGTGTGTGTGTGTCTGACTGTGTGTGTGTGTATTTAGAAGGAGGGGCGTGGGGGAAGGGTTGGGTGGGGGGGGGACGGGGGCGCCTGTGTTTTGTCCTGCCTAGGGCAGCACAAAACCAGGATACACCAGTGATTGGAATGTGTGAGGATTTGTACAAAATATATCTAAATATAATTAAAATAGCTATTTATCTTTTGATTTTTGATTTTTTTTGCATATTTTATTGAATTAATAGGAACACTCTATGCACTAACACATTTTATGTATAGTGTAGCTTTTGGCCTGAATAATTCCCTGAAATTATTTTTGGTGGTTTGCACAACATTAAAGGATCACTATAGGGTCAGGAACACAAACATGTATTCCTGACCCAATAGTGTTTTAACCACCATCTAGCCCCCCTGGACCCCTCATGCCTCCATAAATATAGCAATATCGTACTGTATTCAAGCCTGAAGCTGTAGATCTGCATGCTGTTAGACTCAGAAAAACAAACAGTCTGCTGACATCATCAGAAGTGGTAGCCCGATCCAATCACAATGCTTCCACATAGGATTGGTTGAGACTGACAAGGAGGCAGATCAGGGGCAGATCCAGCATGGTTTAAACACAGCCCTGGCAAATCAGCATCTCCTCATAGAGATGAATTGAATCAATGAATCTCTATGAGGAAAGTTCAGTGTCTGCATACAGAGGGAGGAGACACTGAATGTTTGGATGCATTTTAGGCAGCCATGACCCAAGAAGGATCTCTAACAGCCATCTGAGGAGTGGCCAGTGAAGTTATCACTAGGCTGTAATGTAAACACTGCATTTTCTCTGAAAAGACCGTGTTTACAGCAAAAAGCCTGAAGGGAATGATTCTACTCACCAGGACAAATTCAATAAGCTGTAGTTGTTCTGGTGACAATAGTGTCCCTTTAAGGAACTTTAAAAGTGAGTATCCTGTTATATATATTTATCTATTTATCAACTGTTTTTGAATATTTTAAGTGCATTACCTACAAAAAAAAAAGAAAAAAAGCATAAAAATTGATGGATTGCAACCTGGACTGCTCCTTTGAAACAGATGAACAGTGAAACCATTCAAATGATTTTATCTAGATTTATCTCAGCAGATTATGGGTTACTGCCTGTACGCAGTTCACTCTGTTTTTGGAAGCAATATATCAAATACACCATATTGTAATTTCCCAAGACTGCATGCGCAACTGAAACTTACCCTATCTAAAATGAGGGAACGCAGTCTTAAGTTGTATACTACTTAGGACAGGGATTCTAAATGTCAGTTAAAGGACCACTCTAGGCACCCAGACCACTTCAGCTTAATGAGGTGGTCTGGGTGCCAGGTCCAGCTAGGGTTAACCCATTTTTTCATAAACATAGCAGTTTCAGAGAAACTGCTATGTTTATTAATGGGTTAAGCCTTCCCCCAAAGCCTCTAGTGGCTGTCTCATTGACAGCCACTAGAGGCGCTTGCGTGCTTCTCACTGTGATTTTTCACAGTGAGAGCACGCCAGCGTCCATAGGAAAGCATTATGAATGCTTTCCTATGTGACCGGCTGAATGCGTGCGCAGCTCTTGCCGCGCGTGCGCATTCAGCCGACGGGGAGGAGAAGAGAAGAGGAGGATCGGAGGAGGAGAGCTCCCCGCCCAGCGTTGGAAAAAGGTAAGTTTTTACCCCTTTTCCCCTTTCCAGAGCCGGGCGGGAGTGGGACCCTGAGGGTGGGGGCACCCTCAGGGCACTATAGTGCCAGGAAAACGAGTATTTTTTCCTGGCACTATAGTGGTCCTTTAACTTTATAACCTGATTAATTTAAGATCTCACTGATGTTAAAAGCTGTTTAACCCCTTAATGACTGAGTCAGAGGTATTGACACCTTAATGACAGAGACAGTGAGAGTCAGAGCTATTAACCCCTTAAGGACTGAGACACTGAGAGTCAAAGCAGTGCTTCATCGGGCTTCTGGGGGTGTCCCTAGCCTTCCTCATCGGAGGCAGGCTAGGGTCATCCGATCAGAGCTTGCCCCTATAATAATTACTATTACTATGATCCCCATTTGTCTGGTCAGGTGACTATTAGTAAATATTGACTCTGATCAGTGTGGATCTCCCTCCCTCTCTTCACTTGTGTTTTAGTGACAGAGAGAGATCTGTGTTTAGGTAGAGAGATTTAGGTAGTTTTAGGTAGGGATTTGTAAAATTGTGAGACCAAAGGCTCTTTTCAGAGCCATTAACCTCTATCTTACTATTACTATAAATCACTGGCTCTTGCACAGCAGCACTTTTTTACTGTCTGTGCATTTTTTTTTGAGACCCAAAGACTCTTTTCAGAGCTATTAACCCCTATCCTGCCAGTGATCACTGTATAGATCACTGGTTCTTGCACAGCAGCACCTATTTTGCTGTCTAACTTTAGTGATTTTTTTTTTTTTTGCCCATCAGTTCCGTGCTTCAAAGCCTGACTCTTTCTTTGACAAAGCAGCAATGGGCCCCCATCGATGTGCCAGAATTTAAAAGATTCTGGGCATTGACTATGCTGATTGGCATCATAAAAAGCTCTCCATCCGCTCCTACTGGAGCAGTGTCAGGATCTTACCTGATGTGGAGTCCGGTATGCAGAGATATACAGTTGCAAGAAAAAGTATGTGAACCCTTTGGAATGATATGGATTTCTGCACAAATTGGTCATAAAATGTGATCTGGTCATCATCTAAGTCACAACAATAGACAATCACAGTATGCTTAAACTAATAACACACAAAGAATGACATGTTGCCATGTTTTTATTGAACACACCATGTAAACATTCACAGTGCAGGTGGAAAAAGTATGTGAACCCTTGGATTTAATAACTGGTCGAAACCTCCTTTGGCAGCAAGAACTTCAACCAAACGTTTCCTGTAGTTGCAGATCAGACGTGCACAACGGTCAGGAGTAATTCTTGACCATTCCTTTTTACAAAACTGTTTCAGTTCAGCAATATTCTTGGGATGTCTGGTGTGAATCGCTTTCTTGCGGTCATGCCACAGCATCTCAATCGGGTTGAGGTCAGGACTTTTTTTAGCCACACATAGTGTTGTGTGTTTCTTCCAAACAACTCAACTTTGGTTTCATCTGTCCACAGAATATTTTGCCAGTACTGCTGTGGAACATCCAGGTGCTCTTGTGCAAACTGTAAATGTGCAGCAGTGTTTTGTTTGGACAGCAGTGGCTTCCTCTGTGGTATCCTCCCATGAAATCCATTCTTGTCTAGTGTTTTACGTATTGTAGATTCGCTAACAGGGATGTTAGCATTTGCCAGTGACTTTTGTAAGTCTTTAGTTGACACTCTAGGATTCTTCTTCACCTCATTGAGCAGTCTGCGCTGTGCTCTTGCAGTCATCTTTACAGGACGGCCACTCCTAGGGAGAGTAGCAGCAGTGCTGAACTTTCTCCATTTATAGACAATTTGTCTTACCGTGGGCTGATAAACAGCAAGGCTTTTGGAGATACTTTTATAACCCATTCCAGCTTTATGCAAGTCAATATGCAAGTCAACAATTCTTAATCGTAGGTCTTCTGAGAGCTCTTTTGTGCGAGGCATCATTCACATCAGGCAATGCTTTTTGTGAAAAGCAAACCCAGAACTGGTGTGTTTTTTTTTTTATAGGGCAGGGCAGCTGTAACCAACACCTCCAATCTCATCTCATTGATTGGACTCCAGTTGGCTGACATCTCACTCCAATTAGCTCTTGGAGATGTCATTAGTCTAGGGGTTCACATACTTTTTCCACCTGCACTGTGAATGTTTACATGGTGTGTTCAATAAAAACATGGCAACATTTCATTCTTTGTGTGTTATTAGTTTAAGCAGACTGTGATTGTCTATTGTTGTGACTTAGATGATGATCAGATCACATTTTATGACCAATTTGTGCAGAAATCCATATCATTCCAATGGGTTCACATGCTTTTTCTTGCAACTGTATGCTCACCCTTGCATATAAACAAGTAAGAATTCCCCTGGCCTGTTAATCTGTGCACGTGGGCTGTGCAGGATATTGCTTTAAGTCGCAGTACAGGCAAAGACACAAGCAGGAGAATCGTCAGGGTAAACCAAAGTCAGAGGATGCCAGAAGTCAGGATAAACAATGCGAATGAGCCAAGGTCAGGAGCCAGCAAACGATCTGGATACTCAAAAACAGGAACCAGACAGCAGAACCAGAGTCAATGAACTGACACTGCCCTCAGGGAGAGTCAGTGTTTTATACCTGGCTAATTAGGAATTTGCTTCAGGTGGGCTGAGATTGATAGGAGCAGCCACAGGTAAAGTCCAGCCCCCAGTGCTGGAGACATGGCCGGGCTAAGTTTTAGGCCAAACCAAGAACTGAAGTGGCTCAGAGGCAGGAAACACTGGCTTAGAACCATAAAGCACCAAGGTTCAAATCCTTTGTCTGGCCATCTGGATGTCACGGTGAGAACCGTGACCAGCAGTAGTCCCATCTGTTCTACCCCTATTTACTCCCAGTGTATGTTCAGGAAGAGGTATAAAATAATTCTACATTTCATGCACTTCAGCGACAACAGCCTGCAGGGCCGCCATCAGGGGTTGACAACCACAATTACTCTCTACACCTATATATAATGATGATCGCTATATATAGGTGCAGTCACTGGCCTGGCTCCCTTGCAGAGGGGGCCCAGTGGACTGCATCTGTACTTTCCAGCATTTCCCTCGCTCTAACTCCTGCGAGACGTTCGGCCGTTAGAGCGTTGTCATTGGTTACCATGGCAACGCTCCGCACGGCGTGCTCACCACATCTCCCAGGAGTGAGAGCGAGGGAAATTATGTAAAGTACAGATGAGCCACCGGACCACCAAGGACCACCAATCATGGCATCTTCCCCCCTTCCTGAACCGGGTAAGAAACAGGGAGGGGGGAATAACAGTTATTACATTTACATGCATACACTATTAAACACACACACACACACACACTGCATCCACTGCACTGACACACACTCTGCATTCACTACACTGACACAGAAACTGCATTCATTGCATTGACACACACTGCATTCATTGCCGGGCGGGGGTGCTTTGTCAGGGCTGCTTTGGAATCTGGGGATGCTCCATAGGGGGCACAGGCTATCGGGCCCCAAAATTTCCCCAGTTTGACAGGCTTTATAAACGGGGCCGGACTGGGGATTCCAAAGCAGCCCTGAAAAAAAAAATCTATGTCAGCGTAAGTCACTGCGCCATGAGATATAAATATGTATATATATATATATATATATATATATATATATATATATTGCTTTTTCCAATATAAAATATTGGTCCTTTCAGAGTAAAATTTTTACAGTAAGCATACTCCCATGCAGACAATCTCACTTACACAAGCTGATTGACACACACACTCATAGACAAACAATCTCACTGATATACATAAGGTCATTGACATAAAAACACAAGCCCACTCAGTAGCAGACACACACACAAGCAAGCCCACTCACTAACAGGCGTGCACACACACACACACAGCTTAATGTAGAGGCTCTGGTGTCTATAGCCTGTCCCTGCAGGCTTTTCAATGTAAACACTGACTTTTTAGAGAAAAGGCAGTGTTTACATTGCTTTCCTAGTGACAGACACTCAGACGGTCACTAGAAGTGCTTCCTGTGTCAGTGCGGGTTGACTGAGATCATCAAGCTTGATGATCTCAGCTGTAGAGGCAGGGCCAGTTGAGGGGAGACCAGCACAACGTGGGGGAAAAAAAAGGTGAGTAAAAACACACATACACACACATACCATGACAGACACACACCATGACACAGACCGACCGTGACACAGACACACACACACCGTGACACAGACAGAAACACAGACAC
Source organism: Pelobates cultripes (assembly GCA_933207985.1). Lineage (NCBI taxonomy): Eukaryota > Metazoa > Chordata > Amphibia > Anura > Pelobatidae > Pelobates > Pelobates cultripes. The sequence goes on from OW240924.1 coordinate 22,014,500, forward strand.
ACCATGACACACACCATGACACAGACAGTCACACACCATGACACAAACACACACACCATGACACAGTCACACACACCATGACAGACACACACCTTAAAAAAGACACACACACACCTTGACACACACACCATAACACAGACAGACCGTGACACAGACACACACACACCATGACACACAGACAGACACACACACACCACGACACAGAGAGATCGTGACTCAGACAAACACACAGCTTGACACAGACAGACACACATTACATGACACAGACAAACACACACACACACACCATGACACAGACACACATTACATGACAGACAAACACACAATGACACAGACACACATTGCATGACACAGACAGACACACATTGCATGACACAGACACACACACATACACCATGACACAGACACACACACCATGACACAGACGCACACACCATGACACAGACGCACACACCATGACAGAGACACACACCATGACACAGACAGACACACACACACAATGACACAGACACACACACACCATGACACAGACAGACACACACACACACCATGACACAGACAGACACACATACACTCACACTGACACACATAACTGCTACCTGTGTGCTGGCATGGGGAGCTCTGATGGCGGCCGCATGGGGGAGCTGGCTCTTCTGGCGGCTGCAGAGGGAGCTCTTTTGGCGGCCGCAGGGGGAGCTGGCTGTTCTGTCTCTGCTCCCCCTCCCCAGCGCACTGCTTATATGACGTCATATTCCAGCCCCGGTCTCATTAAGCAGTGCGCTGGGAGGGGGATCAGAGACAGAACATCCAGCTCCCCCTGCTGCCGCCAAAAGAGCTCCCTCTGCGGCCGCAGGTGAGCCAGCTGCCTGCCCGGCCCCAGGTGCCGACGCCCCACCAGGAAATTTCCCGATATCCCAGTGGGCCAGTCCGGCCCTGTGTATAAAATCCGCACCCTGATTACCCACTTCGCTGCCAAGTTTGCAGAGGCTTATACACCTGGTAGGAATATATGCGTGGATGAATCCCTGATGAAGTATAAGGGAAGGCTGGGATTCAAGCAGTATATTCCTTCCAAGCGCTCTACGTATGGTGTAATTGTGTATAAGCTCTGTGAGAGCGAGAGCGAGACTCGGTATACTCAGGCCTTCCGGGTGTACGAGGGAAAGGATAGCCACATTGAGTCTCCAGGTTGCCCAGAACATATGTGAACCAGTGTCAAGATTGTCTGGGACCTGATATTCCCCCTGATAAACAAAGGGTACCACTTGTATATTGACCATTTTTATACAAGTGTCCCTTTGTTCAAACTATTGTATTGTTTTGATCGAGTAGCTTGTGGTACAATCAGAAAGAACCGTACAGGTTTCCCAGGACAACTTACACCTTCTTACCACCATCCACACTGAGGGGACTTTGGAGGTCCCTGTATGTGGCAGAGCTGAGAGAACAAGGAAGCCAGTGTGCATCAAGGCCTATAACCGGCATATGGGTGGGGTCGATCTGGCAGACCTAATAATACGGAAGACAAGGGCCTGGTACAAAAAGGTTGCAATTTACTTAATGCAGATTGCAACCCACAACACTTTTTTGTTGTATAAAAAAGCAAACCCCGGAATTAAACTGACTTTTTTACAGTTAAAGCTCCAGATCATTTTGTGGATTTTGAACCAAGATGCACCTGCTCCCCGGGCGGTGATAGGAGAGAACAGAGTTGGGAGCTAATCACTTTTTTTTGTTTGTTTGTTTGGTTACATTTATTATTCCTGAGTTTTTGTTTTTTACTTTTACTGCGTCAGGCTATTTTTATGATCAAGTTGGAAGCATGAGTGTACTCAGGAGGCCTTGCAGAAAACAACCTTGAGTATTTTTTTGCAATAACCAACAACAGACTCCCCTAAATCACACACAAATGTGTGTGTAAAAATGAAAATTGAAAAATTACCACCACACGTTTTCTCCCCCCCCCTTTTTTTGGGGGGCTAAAATTGTTGCATCAAAACACTCCATATACAATACCTTGGGGTGTCAACTTTTCAAATTTATATGCACGTTCATGGCAAGAAATAAATTGGAATATGTAAAAAGCCCCCCTAAAAGAAAATAGGCAAAGAAGATATTTAAAATTTGAAAAACATATGTCAGAGGTTTGGCATTGCACCCCCCATACAACCCAACAAACCTATGCATCAGTGGTATCGCAGCACTCAGGAGATGTTGCTGAACACATATTGGGGTGTTCTTTGGCAGTAACACATAACAGAAATTGAGAATCCATGCCTAAAGTACAATGTGAGAGAAAAATAACACAAAAAAATGACTACCCAAAAGTTTGACAAAGACTGGTGGTAGAATTAGTACATGGAAAGTGTTAAAATACCACCATTTGAAATAGCTTAGGGTGTCTACCTTTCAAAATATATGGTTTGATGGGGGTAGGTTACATTGGCCGGCTATAAAAATCTCCCAAATAGGACATGGGTGCATGATTATCAGATGTGAAAATTCCATGTTGGAAAACTGGAATGCACACCCTCCAAATAAGGTCTTTTAGCCACCAGAGAACCCGACACACCTGTGCATGGCTGGTATCACTGTACTCAGCAGATGTTGCTGAACACATATTGGGGTGTTCGTTGGCAGTAACATATAACAGGAGCTGATAATCCATGCCTAAAGTACAATGTGAGAGAAAAATAACACAAAAAATGACTACCCAAAGGTTTGACAGACTGGTGGTAGAATTAGTGCATGGAAAGTGTTAAAGTACCACCATTTGAAATACCCTAGGATAGGGGTCCTCAAACATTTTAAACAGGGGGCCAATTCACGGTCCCTCAGACACTGTTAGGGGCCGGACTATAACAAAATATTAACGAATTCCTATGCACACTGCACATACATGCATAAGGACATAAACACATGCATACTGAGATACATACATAGACAGACACATACATACACATACATCATACACCCACACACACTGACCTACATACATACACATGCATACAGATACATACACACAGACAGACATACTGACAGACAGACACATACTGACATACATACACACGCACAGACACACATACTGACAAACATACATACAGATACATACATCCATACTGACATATACACACACATACTGACATACATACATAGCTAATTTTGCTTACCTTTTTTTTTCAGGAGGGTGGCTGTGGCTAATGGGAGTTGGCATGGTTCCCGCAGCCTGGCTCTCTTTTTAAGCAACTTCATGCTATATTGCTATATACACAGACTCTTATCAATCAGATCTATAATACGGTGCCCGTCAGATCTATAATATGGCGCCAGTCAGATCTATAAAATGGGGCCAGTCAGATCTATAAATGGGGCCAGTCAGATCTATAATATAGGGCCAGTCAGATCTATAATGTGGTGCCAGACAGATCTGATATGGGACCAGTCAGATCTATAAACCCAGCCGTCACTTCCTCCTAGCACTACTTTGCGGCTGCGATAATTTATTTATTTATTTTTAAGGGGCTCGGTCGCGCTATTGCACGGCCGCAGTGCTGACCGGGCCCAGTTTGGGCTGGATTCTGGACCCTGGTGGGCCGGACTCGGCCCGCGGTCCGTAGTTTGAGGACCCCTGCCTTAGGGTGTCTATTTTTCAAAAATATATGGTTTGATGAGGGTAAATTACATTGGCCGGCTTAAATGTCCCAAATAGGACATGGGTGCATGATGACCAGCTGTGAAAATTCCATGGTACATAGTTACATAGCTGAAAAGAGACTTGCGTCCATCAAGTTCAGCCTTCCTCACATATGTTTTTGCTGTTGATCCAGAAGAAGGCAAACTGTTGGAAAACTGGAATGCGCACCCTCCAAATAAGATCTTTTTGCCCCCAGAGAACCCGACACACCTGTACATGGTTGGTATCACTGTATTCAGGAGATGTTGCTGAACACATATTGGGGTGTTCTTTGGCAGCAACATTTAAAGTTTACAGTACATGTATTCTTAAATTTCTATGTGTGTCAATAAAATCACCAATTTAAATTTTTTTTTGTTTTTACATTTGGCATAGATTGGTGATAAAGTGGTTGCATGAAAAGAGTCAAAATACCCCAAGTTTAATACCGTAGGTTGTCTTCTTTTGAAAAATATATATATATGAAGTGTTATTCAGGGATTCCTGACAGATATCAGTGTTACAATGTAACGTTTGTTAATTTTGAAAAACAAAAAATGGTTTGGAAATAGAAAAGTGCTACTTGTACTTATTGCCCTATAACTTGCAAAAAAAGCTAAGAACATGTTAAAGGAACACTATAGTCACCTAAATTACTTAAGCTAAATAAAGCAGTTTTAGTGTATAGATCATTCCCCTGCAATTTCACTGCTCAATTCACTGTCATTTAGGAGTTAAATCACTTTGTTTCTGTTTATGCAGCCCTAGCCACACCTCCCCTGGCTATGATTGACAGAGCCTGCATGAAATAAAAAACTGGTTTCACTTTCAAACAGATGTAATTTACCTTATATAATTGTATCTCAATCTCTAAATTGAACTTTAATCACATACAGGAGGCTCTTGCAGGGTCTAGCAAGCTATTAACATAGCATGGGATAAGAAAATCTTAATTAAACAGAACTTGCAATAAAGAAAGCCTAAATATGGCTCTCTTTACAGGAAGTTAGAAAAGGTGTGGTTTTATATATTTTTTAATAATAAATTATATGATAAGATGAAATGTAAAAACAGCCGGGTGCCAAACTGTAAGAAAATGGAAAAACAGTCTGGTTACTAAAGGTTGTCACTGTGAGCTGCAGGTGGTGAATACAGGAGACTTGTCATATGGTGTGGATCTGTCCTTGGGAATAGCAGTTTATTTGCTCTGACACACTGTATTCAATCGATCTATGGATAATTTTTGAGTCAGAATTCTCTTTCGGACAGAGAGAGTAACATTGAAACATCACTGAGCAATAGGATTTCCCGGGCTAACCTTGTCTTCCTCTGGGAAGGAAGCGCTTGTTTGTAATAGTTGTGTGGCTGGTTGTATTACAGGGTGTGAGTGTGTGTCAGAGGTGAACCAAAGTGTGTGTGTCCTGCATATGCTTTTCCACAGCTTCTTACTTACAGTAAATGTGTGTATTTGAAGGTTGTTGAGTTTAGTCAGTTAACCAGAATTGACATGGGGATTGCACATCGAAGGCCAAAATATCCATAATTGTAAAAAAAAATCTCCTGTTCAGCTATATTTTGCAGCTTGCATGTTGTGACCTAACCTTTTCACTTCCCTTATCAGTTCCCCCACAATTTCTTTTAGTGAATAACCCTTATATTTAACTAAACATAATTAACTGTTTTAGAACCACCACTTGATGCACCATCTAGAACCTCCCAGAATGTAACAGTATTGGGATGTATCCTCCAAAATGTAGATAGGCTCTGTATTTCTGTATTTCTATAAAAGTACCGAGTGTTATCTCTACTCTAGCCGACATTGTACCAACCTCCCATAATGCTAATAGATTGCAAGCTCCTTGGGACAGGTTTTTTTTTCCATGTCAACACCAGATGGTAGTAAACCACTTGGAGCAAGCAGTGTCATTAAATCAATAGATTGTAGGATTCTTCAGGAAGATTGTTCATTAGAGTTGAGTATAATCTCTTTGTAACAGAACTGGAACGGGATGTCCCAACATACCAGTGTAGACCGTTATTTTTATATAGTGGACTTAGAAGCAGTTTCTACTGGTCAAAGCTCATTAACAGGTGTCATCCAACACAGCCAAAAAAAAAGAGTTTTGCATAAAGATTCTATCTTTATGAAAAGCTCATTAGTGATTTAAGGGTTATAATAAAAAACAAACAAACCTCTTCAAGCACCATAATCATTCACCACAGCTCTTTTGTGGTTATGATGAAGGAATTGCCATAGTGCCATCTCATGGAAAGATGTCAAGCTACTTCAGCATGGCTCCACAACTTACCACTGTCTCGCTGGGTAGCAATGCCAAATTAGCCTCCTCGAGTCTATTCTACTACGGAGAGGAATGAGTGACCAATGCTGGACCATGCTCATTGGATTAGAGTGCTTAGGTAATACTCTCAACAAATGAACATGATTCTGCTTTGCTGTATAGAGAAGTGTATCCTGCTTGTGGCAACTGGATGCAGACGCCCAGCAGTATCCCGATAAGCTCCCAAACCCTGCCAAAATAGTATGACCTCTTACTTTTGGATGGAGTCAGGGCACACCATAACCCTATTCCTTAAAATAAAATAAAGTCCCTAACAGGTAGTATTCTAAGCGTAAGGCACTTAATTAAACTTTTGCTAGCCATGTGTATGTTGGTTAAAAATGTCTTCGCCCGTCATAGTCATGGTTTTAGATTGCCTGAACATCATGACAGGGCGGTGTTTTGGTAGGCTTTACAGGTGGTAGCATATTTAGTAACATTTAGTTTTTTACTTTGTTTATTTATTCTACATAGTGCTTTAAACAGCTAGTCATGTGCACTGCAAATAATTAAAGGTTCACTTACCTTAAAACTATGGATGATTAACAGAGAGCTCCCTTGTTTTTGATTGACTGAACATCATGGCGTGGTGTATTTTGACATAGGAAAGCAAGGTTTAGAGAAGGTAGCACATTTTGACCTTGCCACCATACACAGTGGCCTTTAAACCTGCCGTGATTTTAAAAATGATGTCTACAAGACTAACCCTATCCCAGTGACATCTGTGGAGGAATTTTGCTTTTTCCTTCGTTATCAAAGATCCATCCAAGCCGCCTCCTTCAATTTTGTTGAACATTGTTCAACATTTTTTAAAAATTGTATGTCAAATGTCTGCAAATTGCAAAAATGTGAAAATTTGCAAGCGTTTAGAGAATAATGTAGAACTCCTCTTTTTTTTTTTTCTGATACTGTGGCTTTACTTTAAACAAAGATTTAAAAAATCCATCCAAGCTGTCCGCATGTAGTGCACACGGACAGTCAACTTCTGATTGTCAATCTCTTTTTGATCTTAGACGGTTCTCTTTCCTGATACTACTCGCAGTGTACCAGAAGCCACATATTTTTACATATCTTGATTGCATTGTCAATGTAATCACCTCAATGCCCTGCGTATACAGAAACAGTTGTTGACAGATGCGCTACATTTTAAAAATGCCTGAAGAAAAGTTATTTGAATAAAAATCCGAGCTCCTTTGGGAATGAGTGTATTTTAATGACCATTCCTTAGAACCACAGCCTCCAGGCATATACTAGCTAAAACTGGTAGGAGATTGGGGTGCAGATGTCGCACTGTCTAGGACAGCATAAAAAAGTAAATAGGGCACAGCATCTTTGATAATATGGTCTAAAATGTCTACAGTTCCTTGGCTAGCTACCACTGGTGTATGTGTCTATACTAGTATCTCCTAAATATTAATTTTGGACAGTGGTCAGATTTGTGGGTTTGTAGCAGATGGGCTGACCAACTGGACATCTGCCATAACTGCTTTCAAAATCGACCCAGGCAGTTCATCTTACAGTAACTATGAGAGAGAGAGTACACTGTGGTTTCTACAATATCCACTCAGATACCTCACTTGCTAGATAATAACATTTCATTGGAATCGTATCACATAGTGAGTCAGACTGATTGCTGGTGAGACAAGGTTACATATATACACTGTCTTCCTGCAAAATGTAGTTTTCTCAGAATGCTGTGCAATGTTCAATTCTGTATGAATATTTTTGCTCTTTTTATGGTGAACTTGTATAGACTGCTGGCAAATTTCAGGACAGAATTGTGAAGTTAACTCTTCTTGTTTTCAGCTCTAGCATTTTGTAATTTACCTGACTGTCAGTTCACCATAATTGACTGAAAAAAAAAAACTTGTTAGATGTTAAAGAATGGATATGGACAAAGAAAGTGACTGATTAGTTTTTCCACACAATGTTTACTTCCATTTCTAGGAGGTGCCCCTCGCTTATAGACTCTTGGTGCGCTGACATGTGTGGTGTTGCATGGTGGCCATATTACCTCCAAAATTTCACTTTGTTTCGTACGTGCTTGTGGCCTTGGCTCTGGTGCCTCTGTACCTAATGTGTAGCCTGTTTCATGCCTTCCATCATACCCCTACTAAACTCTGTACCAGATTCCTGCCCTACAATTGTCCAGACATTGCTGCATACCCTGCTCACGGGACCACTTTTAGATTCCTCTATTGCCCTTACCCCAGTCCTGAAATGTTATTTTTTTTTCTGTTATTCAAGAAAATGGACACTTAAACTTCATGATAATAATAACGTACAGTGGTAGGAAGGTCCATCAAGATAGACCTGACACTAACACACACATAAAGATAAAGTATAAATGCATACCGGTCCTTAGAGTGGCCTGGCTAGCACTTTGCATATAAGTCGGTAGGTCTGCAAGAAGAGAAAGAATAAACGTAAGCGGGCCGAGGTCATGGATAACAAAAGTGCACGGAAATGAAAAACAAGCCAAGGTCAGGATAATGGAGTGCAATAATAGGCAAACCAAAGTTTAAAAAAACAAACAAAAATAAAAACGGTATAGACAAAGTATAGACAAAAAACAAACACACTCTCAGGTAAACAGAAACCACAACAAGGCAAGGAAACGAGGACATCCAGAAAGTAAATATACCCTTTACTGGGTTGTGATTGGTTACAGGGGGCCATGATGTCACAAATGTGAATCATCATCAAAAAGCGCCAAATAGACTGACATAAAAGGAGACCAATAAAAGGGGTTCCAAGTCATATATGATGTTATAATAATGCTAGGGCTGAGGTAGTGTACATCAGAACACAGAAGAGACATCACTTCTGTGATCGCATGGTACCGTGAGGCATACGTATTGTGACACCATTAGATTTTGCTGGAGAGCCCTTGTAAGGGACACAGGTTCTACATTCTTGGTTGGCCCTTTGAATGTGATTGTGTAAAGCAGATCATCTACCCACAGAGTGTCATTCATATGTATGTATAGGAAAACATTACAGATCTCACCCAGAAGAAAGCAAGTTTGAACGTATGGTCAGGTTTTTTTTTTTTTATTGAACTTAGTTTGCTTACGCCAAAGAGGGGGATAGAGCCCTGTGGCGAAAGTAACCTCTCCACTGGTTTTTGGAGGGGCCTGTTTGCCAGCCTCCTGCCCTGCGATTATGGCCATGGGATGTATTGCCCTTCTAGGAACTGATGTGGGCATATTTGATTTTTTATGCTGCTGCTGGCCCTTTAAGAACCATCTGGGGACATACTGCGGAGTTACTTGGTGGCCACCATTTCATGTATCAGAGGCACATGGTGAGAACAATGGATGAAGCACATGGTGAGAACAATGGATGGCGGCCATTTTAACTCACAGACACTGTTGTGACTTTTCTACACAATGCCATCTCGCCGGTCTTTGGTGCACAAAGACATCATGCAGTAGTTTTAAAATATAGCCTGTATATGTTCTGCGAAATCTGCATTAAACTGTATCTTCCAAACTACTGAACGGATCTGGGTGAAGTTTGGATATGTGGTTCACCCAGATCCCCCGGTTCCGAGGATATACTTTTTATGGGGTTATTGCATGTTTGGGGTCACTGTGATATGTTTTATAATACTGCATTTCTCTGCCTGTGATAATTATATTAACCATTGTGTTCAGTAATCATATCACAGGCAAAGGGGAGGATTTTGTGTGGGAGTGTCTGTGTGTATTGTATGGATTGATTGGTTGTATTTCAAAACCGTGTGGTCAGTTCTATGTTTGTGGATTGTGAATAAAAGAGGCTGTATGTGCCAGTACAGTCAGTTCTGCTTGACCTCAAAACGAAGTGTCGTCTCGTTATTGGGGGAATTGGATTATATGCTGATTGCCAGGAGTGTAAGCTGATTGTATGCTTTTCCTGTTCAGCTGCTTACAGCATTCAAATGCTTGAGCGCATTCGTATGCTTCTCCGGTTCGGTGGTTGTGGTGTCTGCTGCAGTGCTTGGAGTCCTCAGGAAGCGCTAGGAGCATCCTTCAACGGAGGTACCCAGTCGGGGTGCCAGGTGATCCATTACAAGCCCTTTTCTGGTCAATCATTAATAAAGCTTTAACAGAGTTAGAGGTATCTTGGGACACACAGAGGAGGACTGCAGACAGACTATAAACCTCTTATTTGTGGTATTGCATAAACTGTGAAGGTTTGAGAAACAAGAGTCAAAGTTGTTTTTTTTCAATCCCAAGAGTAGGAAAAAAATGTTACAAAGTATGCCCTATAACTCCGTGCCTAATCTTTAGGAATTAAATAAGTCTTTTCAAAGATCAGGCATTTCTAAATGTTACACGGTGGTTCTTAACCTTTTTGACAAGTACCCACAACATGTACTACGTTATATTAAGGTGGCAGCCCATTCTTCAGTTGTAAAATTAACTCCGTGACCAATTCTTTAAGTGTAATATAATAAATGTGAGTAAAATTTAGCAAAACCAAGATTAGATTCTTCCCAGTACCAGAGGGAGACTCCATTGCAATATATTAATCAGCAGTTTACATATAGAGTAACAATATTATTTAAGCAACTCTTATCAGTTGTTAAAATAAAAACTAATTAAATGTAAGATATAAAAGAGAATGAAACATTGTTTGCTGGTACTTGCATAAAAATTAAGTCCCACAAGAAATAATTACAATATTATATCTAGGGAATACATACATATACTTATTTATATTTGACCAAGGACCAGACTTTGTAAGTCAAAAAAATCTTGATTGTATTGATTCTTAGATCAGATGCACAACAAATACATTTGTAAAAATTATACAAAAAGAGTGCGTAGTGTAATACTGTAATAAACATTCCCTTAATGACTCACTGACTGCCACGGTACAGGGAACAACGCAGCACTCATGCACTTGGTGACAGCAACCATAGTTTGTTAAAAGGGCTCTTAGAATGCTGGTGTCAGAGTTTGGTAAAGGGAGATCGACGTGTAAAATCTAGCACACCCTTGCGAAACACCACTAACCTGGAGTCCTGATAGGAGACAAAGCATCCAGATAGCTGAGTGTCAGCACAGGGCAGGGGGATAATCTTTTAGGAATGGGCTAAAGAAAGAAGCATTGTAGGTATCCTAAGAAAAGAGGTCGATACAGGCTGCACATGGTCAAATTAGGGGTTACTAGCCAGGTCTAGTACATGAAGAATCAACAGTAGAACAAATGGATAAAATAGCTGTTACCGGTGTTTCTGTAATCAAGAGGAAATCAAATTGGGACACCCTTACCCCCCAATAATTCCTTTAATGCTGGGTGTTTATTGGGCTCCTGTGTCCTACCTATGAAAAGGAATAACATCACCAACGTCTAGACGAAGGATGGATACCAAGGCCCAGGACCCCATTTGGGGAAGCAGTGCAGATGTGGTCACCCTCATTGGAACGAGGTGAGTACTGCCTGTGATGGGGTCTAGCCATGACAGCTTGTGTAATGAGATTGGCGAGACTGTTGGCATAATAGAAAATAGAAAAACTGTGGAGTTCCCCATAGGCATGCAATTGTGGAGACAACTGTCCTCAGTGATCACTGTGGTTATCAACTGCAGCCAACTAGGGTGTCTCCATCAAGAACAGTACCTGCTGTGATTATGTATTTGCTATTGTTAGAAGTCTCACTCATGATATGCCTTAGGACCGCTGTAACAACCAATCACTGTGGTTCTGTGCCATGATTGACAGCTGATGCCTGGCTAGAGCTTATTAACTCATTAATGAGGGAGTCAAGTAATATTCATTGAATGTCCCCAGGCAGTCTGATCACCCCGAGAGCCAATCATAGTAATCACTTGTCTTAGCTTTCAGTTAAAGTAATATGATCATTGTGATTGGCTCTTACAATGACAACTCAACCGGAGATCCGTATACTAAACAGGAAATTGCTTGGATTGGTGTTAGCGTTAGAGTCTCTTGGGGTTAGTTAGGGTTTGAGATACTGATGGTTGGTTAATGTTAGCTACTACGGTTAGGGCTAAATCGTTTTATAAATAGCTTGTCTCTCATTTGATTCTATATATTTCCTGGACACCACGCAGAGGTATACATGTGGTGTATTGCTGTACATAGAGTAAACAGAATGCAAATCTAAGGGCTTTAAATCAGTAGGATACACTAGGCCTGTGGAAATCACCATTAAATTTCAATATATATGTGAAAAAATAAACTTTACCACTAAATTTGACAGATATTGGTAGTAAAATGACTGAATGAAAAAGCTCAGAATGCTCCTATTATACAGCCCACGTTTGCTACTTTTTCAAATGGTACACTGTGATGAGAATGAAGTATATTTCTTTACTCTGGAGCAATAACATTTTAAAACTGAAGTTGAGAAAGTATCAGGGAACCCATCCCAGGATTGTTTCTGCACTTGATGCAATGCTGTATGCCATTCAATATTGCCACAAACTTCTCTGTTTTGGTGTCTTTTCCACAATAAAAAAATAACGGTGTCATGATTGACACAGACAGCTCCACCTTCTGTAAATGACACAAGCATGGCGTTCTTTTCAGCGATGCTCGTCGTCTGGCACCGCTCTAGTGTTTCAAGCCTTTAATACCTATGGTTTTATAGTCCACCATAAGACCTGCCATGGCCTGTGATAGAGTGTTTTTCTATTGTTGATTATCTGATGTCAAACTATGTACTTGTTGTCTGATCTTAATGATCTCTTCAATCCTGACTTTGGCCTGTTTCACCGTTCTGTTGATATTTACTTATCCCTTGGCCTCGGCATGTTAAGCCCGGCCATCTCTAAGCACCAATAATAAGTTGCCTTATCAGTTTCTCTGAGATAACCAAGATTTGTGGATTGGGATTCTCTACCATTCCTGACATAAAGCTTGCGGCAAGTGGGCAAACAGGTTAATAGTGTGCTTGGACTCAATATACCCAGACCACTATGGAGGGTACATGATGAACTTTTGGCATGCTACCTGGTATTTCTGTGGTGTGCTATTAAGTTTTTTCTTCTTTTTTTGTAATCAGCTCACAAAAGGAGAAAATATCCCACACAGTGGTTATTAGTAACCAAGAGGTATAAAAAAGTGCTCATGGGAACAACAAACAAGTGATGCACATCATTCTGTAGTCTCAAAATGTAAGACAGTGTGACTAGGGCAGAGCAGAGTAAGCCTTGGACTAAATCCAGAGGCTGATGTATTTTGGTAGGGAACTATGAATAATTAACAAAAGAAAGCGGGACAGGCTAAAGGGCAGAATCCCCGCATGGTAGAGAGAAGAAAAGCAAGGGGGAAAAACAGAAAAGGCAAAGAGCTAAGAATAAGAGGGATCAGAAGACAAGAAGTGGGCTACCTATCCCCTCTATTGCCCCAGAATCCAATCTCCCATTTCCAAAATGTGCCCCATCCAGAAAATTCAGCCCTTGGGCCCAAGTTGAGCGATAAGGCTCCTGCTTTTGGTATAGAGGTCGTCATCTCCTCCATTGTTCTAATTTCCTTGCCTTTTGCATTGCTCAAACGTTGGAGGGCGAATGTTCCTCTAGACAAGATCAGTCTTGGCAGCATTCAGAAAGTGTTTGAACAAAGTTTATTTTTTTTTTATAGATGAAGATGGGAAATTTAGTATAATTAAGTAAATTATTCTGCAGGGTGCAAAAAGGAAGACTCCAGTAAGTGGCACAAGGTAGAGTGGGTGCTCCAGTACTCTACTATCTCACAAACACTCTTACCAGACATGTAGCAGAGTACCCTACTCTGTCCCACAGTGCCAACAAGAGCTAGGCTAATTTCTGAAAATGGAATATAAAAGCCCAGAGAGGAGCTTGTAGTTTGTCGCCTGCATTTTTTGTAGAAATAGTGCTCTGAAGGTTCAGAAATATTTTTTTTGCCCACTGTCCCTCGCTGAAAACTTGCACCAGTGCATCCTCCCAGCAGCTGATGTATCTGGGTGTCAGAAGACAATTATTTGCCAGAAGCAACATATAAAGCTCAGAAATACCTTCACGAAGACTCTCTCCTAGGGTGCATTATTGCTCAAAAGGTGTCAGAGGCATGAGAATGTGTTTCTGACAGCGGAGAGCAAGTGACAAGTAGTGAAACAGAAAAATAGCTGTGTGGGTTGGTTGGCCAGTGAGGGCAGAAAAGCTCTTTAACTTGTCTGCAGAGAGGAGCTTTGAGATGGGGTAGGGATGGGAACCTCCCACTTGGGAATGGGACTTTAAGAAAGTGGTTATGCATGACCAGAGTGAGGAGATTAGGCAGTGTGGAAAGAGAGGTATGGAAACAAACCAAATGGAGAGTGGTTGCCACCAGCGGATGCCGGACTGCCTCCCTAGTAACTGCCTTCCTTTACAAACCACAGGCATGGGAGTAAATGACTTGAGTCATTTGGATGTCATGATTGACATGGACAGCTCCACTTCCTGCCTCCCTTGCAAGTACCACAAATTCAGTTTTGATGGATGGCAAATTTCTGCTTTGCTGGGACTCATTCCAGTCAATTATGCAAAGTAGCAGAGTGGGCAGGCCCAGACACCCTTTTGATTTGGGAAGAGACATGTGCAAGTATTTTAGTCTAGGGTTCTTCGCTGCCCACTCATAATGAAAATCCATGCCCTCAGACAGACACAGACATATACATACATATTGAAATACATACAGATACATACACACAGACAGACATGCATACATACTCATACCGACTTAAACACACAGACATACATACTGACATACATACATACACACAGACATATTGACATACATACACACAGACACACATACATACAGACACACACAAAGACACACATACATACTGATACACATACAGACATTCTGACATACACACAGACATTCTGACATACACACAGACATACTGACATACACACAGACATTCTGACATACATACAGACATTCTGACATACATACAGACATGTGACATAGGGACACAGACACTGGGCGACATGGGGACACTGGGAGATTTTACAGAATTTTCTCTTATGTCACTCCTTGTGATTTCTATACCGGCACCTGCCACACAAGGCCGTAAAGCTACTGGTAAATCTAAACACTCCTCCAAAACATATTTGACAGACCGCTTTCCTGCTGTCACAGATGGCGTGCAAATACCACCGCGCAAAAGAGCCACTAGCCGGGCAAAATCGGCTAGACTATGGAAGCAGGTGAGAGCCCAGCTTGATTTGTCTGAGTCTGATCTCAGTGACATCGAGGAGGAGAGTGATGAGTTCATACTGAATGCCTCAGATGACCAGTCTGAACCAGACTCTGACAGTGCAGGGGGAGAGGCAACCACCTCCTTCCAGAGCACCTTCCATGCTACGATTTCCGGGGCCCAGGTAAGTGTGTCTGGCTCTGGTGACGATACAAAAATCTTGGATCCTCTGGGTTTATCCTGTTTGATCCAGAGGATTTGAGACATCAGCGTTCTGCAGAGTGGTGCCCTCCTGAACATGTGGTGAGATACATTGCCTCTAGAGGCCGTAAACACTTGGACAAGGCTACACGGAATAAGCTACAGGCAGAATGCCCTCTCCCTACTGTCCCTCATGATGCATGTAAAACGCCTATTGTATACCGCAAAATCGAAAGGGTTTGGATTTTTCGTTGACCTACTGTCAGGATAAGGTCTTGGACATATAAGCCCCTGCTGTCAAAAGGTTTGGATAGAGATACCATATGTGGTTGGATCCAACACATTATTTGCCTGGTTGGCAATGTAAACTCTGCGATTGCTACTGAGCGACGCAAATCCATCCTAATCAAAATTGAACCCAAGCTGGTCAATTTAGCCCTTAATGAACCAGGTGCCAAAGCTAAAAGGTTACTATTTGGTGACTTATTTGTTAAGGAGCTGGGGTCGTTTGTCCACACATTTACAGCTTTGGATAAAGCACAAAGTAATATGAGGAACATTTTTAACCCAAAAATGTTTGCCGGGGCAGGAAGAGGAAGGAGCCGTCTGTCCAGCCTTATACAAAGAGGATCTTATAGACAGAACCGAGGCTCCTATTCAAGACGAGCTGGTTTTCAGGAACAAAGAACATCACCAGCTTTCACACAAAGAGGCAGACCTGCAGGTCGCTACGGGCATTCGAGAAGCTCCTTCTGGAAGATGACATTATGGTAAGTGTCAAGACTCCCCTTTTTTCTCTTCTTGTGGGGGGCAGACTCATGCATTTTTCTCATGTGTGGTCACATCTGACGTCAGATGCTTGGGCCCTATAGGCCATGACGGGTTATCAGATAGATTTTGTGTCACAACCAGTCCAAACCTCCCCTCCCAGAGAAATATTTTTTTCCCATCAAGATGCTCTCCTTGTATCCAAAGAGATTCAAGAACTGATGCGCAAACAAGCCATCACAGAGATTCCGACCCTTACCCCGGGTTTTGTCAGCAATCTATTCCTGGTCCCCAAAAAAGGTGGAGGGGTAAGACCAGTCATAAACCTAAAGCAACTGAACAGTTATGTATCCTACAACCAATATAAGATGGAAGGCATACATTGTCTTCGCGATTTACTCCAACCAGCGGATTGGATGGCCAAATTAGATTTATAAGACGCTTACCTCACGGTTCCTATAGCAGATCAACTGCAAATTTTTAATGTGGCAAGGACGAAAATGGAGGTTCAGGTTTCTCCTGTGCAGCCTGTCGTCAGCTGGTGTTTCACCAAGATCATGAAACCCGTGGTTGCTCAATTAAGGAGTCAAGGAGTCATTTTTCTGGACAATATCCTAATTTTAGCACAGTCGGCCAACCTTCTCCACACACACCTGACGTGGACCATGAAGTTGTTACAAAACCTGGGTTTCCTTAATAATTGGGAAAAGTCCCTCATGGCTCCTTCCCAAAGTATCGAATTCCTGGGACTAATGGTCGATTCAACTCTTCAGACTCTAAATCTACCAACATCAAAGCTGGTAAATATCAAAAAAGAAATAAGACGCACGTTGGCTGTTTCCCAACTCTCTATCAAACACTTGGCACGGTTCATTGGACTCCTCGCGGCTTCCATCCAAGCCATATTCCCAGGTCCTCTACACTATCTGGTACTTCAACGGCTGAAAGCCTCTTACCTCGCGGTGCATCATACGAAGACATAGTGACATTTGAGAAGGAGGCGAAAGACTAGCTTCATTGGTGGCTTCTTCACATGGAAGTCTGGAATGGATGAGCTATATTCGGAATGACCCCAGACCTGATCATAGAATCAGATGCGAGTTTACACAGTTGGGGTGCGCGTTGTGGAAATATCTCCACGGGAGGCAGATGGTCGGATCTAGAATCAACACTACATGTCAATTGCCTAGAACTTCTGGCCGTATCGTTTGCTGTGCGCAGCCTCTCTCCAACCCACTCGGAATGCATAATCCTACTGAAGATGGACAATATTTCAGCAGTCAGATACATCAGCCATCTAAGAAGCACAAAGTCCAAAGTGCTGGCGAACATGACTCGCGATTTTTGGCAATTTTGCCTTATGTACAACATTTTGGTGACACCGGAATATATTCCTGGCCTCTCCAACACCACAGCGGATTGGTACTCCCGCCACCTCAAAGACTTAAGCGATTGGTGTCTGGACCCTTTGATATTCCAGAAAATCACAGACCTGTGGGGACCATTGGGAATCGATCTCTTTGCCTCTCGACTGAATGCTCAAACCCCTCGTTTATTCAGCTGGAGGCCAGATCCGACAGGCTCTGGCAACAAACGCTTTTTTCCAAAATTAGTCTACGGAAACTATGCATTTATCTCATTTGCACTGATTCCTCGTTGCCTGCTCCACCATGTCACCAAAAAGGCATGTTGGTGCTCGTAACCCCTCTATGGCCCTCACAACCATGGTTTCCGCATCTATTGGAAATGGCAGTGGATTTTCCTCACCTTCTCCCATTGTATTACTCTCTCATCCAAGACCCAGATAGTCAACCCCACCCACTGATCCTCCAGGGCCTTCTACGTCTTATAGTGTGACTGATTTCAGGGGCCTTGGTCAATCCCAAGCGTTCCGCAATCTACTATCAGACTTCTCGAGAATGCATGGGCACCCGGCACGAGGCAAGCTTAAAAAATTTGCTTGGAATGGTTGATGCCTGGATAGAAATCCGGCTCCTTTAACATCCATCTTACATTTTATGACTTCTCTTTTTGAGGCAGGGAAAGCGTACCGCACGGTTAACCTTTACTGTTCTGTGCTTTCTGCAGGACATCAAGGCATTGATGGTATCCCTATCGGACGACATCCCTCTGTCTGTCGTCTCCTTCTCAGAGTGCGGTTTTATTGTCCTCCTTTGCCTCGTTATACTTTACTCTGGGACGTTTCCTTAGTCCTCAACTTCCTGGAATCCTGGCCAGACAATCCATGTTATCCCTCAAACAACTTTCTGCTAAATTGGTCTTGCTTTTTTGCCCAATCTCGTGCAAAAGAGTCTCTGACGTATGGGCTCTTGACATGGATGCTCATTCTCATACTCCAGAAGGCGTCCTTTTTGACATCTCTAGACGGACCAAGACCTCTTCTAAGTTTGTTCTATACCCGGCCTTCCCAGAGAGACCTCTCCTTTGCCCAGTGGCATGTTTACGGGAATATGAAAGTCGTACAATTTCTTTATGGAATCCTCAGAAGCATCAACTGTTCATCTCCTTCCGCAAACCACAACTCCCGGTATCCTCTACTTTATTGACCCGAGGGATCAAATGGATTATGGCCCTAGCCGGCATCAATACTTCTGTATTCTCCCCCCTGTCTCGTTTTTCCTCCAAGCTATACTGACCTATGACTGGTTAAGTTGGGCTTCACGGTAAGTTTCAATGCTTCATGGTGATATCATATATGGGCTGGTCCTTTGCAAGTATTTTGAATACTATTATATTACATATTTGACTGATATACATATTACAGTATAAAACTAGGCATACATCTAGTTATGGCTTGGATATTACCATATTGTTTCTCTCTTGCAGTTTAGATTAGAGATCATTTTGTTCCATACTTATCCTGGAAATTCGTTTGATATGGACAATATCCTCTTAGTGGAATTCCTTTTCTGTTGGATGCATCCTTGTTCAAGAAAGTGGAAGTAGTTTGTAAATCACCACCTATTATGCTAGAGTGTGGATTCTGATTCGCTGTTCCTGTTACTGGGAAGATATACCTATCAGGTTATGGATTATTATTATACTGATTTTTTTAAAAAAAATTTTTTGCTGCTGAGGGAAATAAAGAAAGAGTGCAGCATAATACTCGCCCCCGTGTCATTAATAAAATCATGACTTTACGTCATGAAATAGTAAAATCTGGTAATTGTCCCTCACCACCTTTTTGCACTAGCATATAGCTGAAGTTCCACTGGAACTCCTGGTAGGCCCGAGCCTGTTTGGCTGTAGCAGCCTTGAGTTCTGTGCAAAGGTACCTAGAGTGCCATGTATGCAACACATGCCATAGGTTGCTGACTCCTGCAATAGACCCCAGAGATGACAATCTGATAATACACTCCTATATTGTACATATGTTAAGGATAGGTAGGCACATTATTAAATAGCAGCTCTGTTGGTTTACCCTTGAACACTTGTGAAATTAAAGATGTCTAATTTTTCTGGATGGTTAGGAATGACAGTTGACTAACAAGTGTCAGGATGCTTGTCATCGTTTTAGCTTGAAATGAAGAGGGAATTGTGACAGCTGGGGATGTCTCTTCATCACCAGGATGAGTCAACCACCGCTAAAGAATGAGATAATATGGTGTATTCAAATAGGAGACAAAGGCTCTAAATAAGTAACACAGGAAAGCGAACTAACTGTTGTAATAAAAAAAAAAAAGTGGAACAAGGATTGCAGTGTGAACGAGAAACTGCTGTGCAGAAATGTCTGAACTAGAATATTGTCAGCGCTCAGACACAATTAAATCTTTATCACAGTCAGGCTTGGAGAAATACTGTGGTTTTGTTCTGTGAATTAGAAATCGTTTATGTTTGTTTTAGATCTTCTGCATTTTAATTTATACAGTATTGTACTGAGCACAATGCATAGGATAAGGTTTCTTAAGTGCTTCTTGAGATTTCTGGCATAGGATCTCAGTTTGTGACAAAGGCACCATGCGGACCCATCCAGGAGTTGTGTCATTACTGTTAAGAGGCCATCTGATTGCACAGTGAAAAAAATATATATCTGTAACAGCAAGTGGGTCAGGAACTGTCCTAATCAGGCAAGAGATCAAGGCTGCAAATCAAGAAATAGTAAGAAATGCAAGTTCATAGATAGACAGCCGGCAGAGATTGTAGTCATGGAACTGGGTTGGACTAAGCGAGAAATAAAGAGGAACAGCTCAGCACTTTTGTGACGTACAACACAAGGCATTGGTGGCAAAAAATAATATTCAGTAACAGTATGTGTGTTTGGCTTATGTAAAATATGAGACTATCCATAAGTGTTGTCCACTGCCCAGTTATGCCAAAAATCTTTTGAAACTTGTTGGAGGAATGTATTTTCTTTGATGCCCCTTATTCTGTTTTCTTTCCTGGAAGCTCAGATGTAAATCTCATTACTCCCTTTTCATCCCAATAAAGAGAACATGCATATTCAGCTATTATCTTGGAAAACTTCAGATGTATTTTCAATATATCAATTTGCACTGGAAATGGCTGTATTTGCAAAACAAACAGTGCTTGGTGTCTCGTCTGATATCTGTTACAAAAGAAAAGGAAAATCCCCGTAAAAATCAAGCTGCCCTCCGATATGCCCTCTGTTATGGAAATAACCAGGCAATTTCACACCAGATGGGAACCCACCATAAATATTCACATCAGAATAATGTGACACGCTTTGTCAACTGCAGAGATGGGTCCCTCCTGAATGACAAGGAAATACTGTAAAACTGAATATTTCCTAAACCGTTTTCCCATTTCCTTTACTTGGCTGAGACTCTCCAAGGAACCGTTTGTGTATTTCTATCTACAAGACGAAGTGGCATATTATATATGGTTCCTTTTATAATCCCTTATGGTGAAGTTGAAAGCCATTGTTGCAGAACATGAACAACTTTTCCAGAGTATTTTGGAAACCATGCAAGTCCAATCAATCATTGCAAAGATTAGCTGAAAATTATATGCAGGTAAATCAAATGAGGAAAAACTTTTCAAGACATGGAGAAAGAAAGAAAATCTTACAAAAATGTTTATAATAAACTGCAAGATCCAGAACACGAAAGTCCTGTTTTGCTGCATTTCATGGACCATCGCATTAGGACATTTGTTTTTAAGTTAACTAGCCAGTTTCTCCACAGGGACCTGTATGAAAATGGAAGTGGTCTTTTCACATAACTGTCTTTAAATGTGTCGTAACCAGAAACTGTCGTAACATGAGAGATAAATCAGAGATAAAAGAAAGAGACATCTTGAAAACAGAACACAAGTCTTTTCTGAGACTTTTTTTCCTTTGGCGTTAAACAAGGGATAATCACATCTATGATCACCCATGTGCAGCAGGAGGAAAATGTCCGGCCTTTCAGTGCCGTCAACAAGAGCAATTCCATAAAAATATTACGGGTCTAATAATGCAAGGGATATAAATTTTTTAGTATTTGACCGGATTCTCGTGTCATGGAGCACTTAAAATGATATAAATCAGGGCAGCTTACATTTAAGGAAATTAAGGAAACAGACAGACCACCAGCTATAGTCAAGGTAAAAAGAGACATAATAAATGAATCAATGCAGACATTAATTCAGGGAACATTCAATTTACTGGTGATCGATTCAGACATATTCAGGATTTTTGTGAAATGCAGGAAACACATCACGGATTGCGATGAGCTGAATGCAACTGATGAATATTTAGAATGTGCTCCTTTAGAAATCGATTACTTCCATCCATGGTATAGCTTCCCAGCAGAGTTGGTGACTGTAAAACATGTCTACATTTATGCCAGAATTGTTTAAATGCAGTTTCTTGGTTATTGTGTGATATTGTTTTTATTGTTATTGTTATTGACAAAGCACTGACATTTCCTGCAGTTTTCTTATTTTGCAGTAAATGGCTCAAGGGGCTGCTTATTTGCCGATTCTAATGTACTTTTTACTGTTACCGTGAAAATCTCAACATATTTGCATCATTCAGAGATACTAGTGTTACTCTTTTGGAATAAAGGAAAATTAGTTTTAGCCCTTGACCGAAAACAGTTCATGGATTCTTAAGACAGCAAATTACTATTACTAAAGAAGGTTAACAGAATCAGAGCTGATTTGGAAGCTTAGCACAGTAGCTACAAGTATCATGTGACTCCTGGGCAAGGTATAGCAAATATAATCCACTTGGTACCAAAACATACTTGAGTTAAATGTAACTTTATACACAGTGGGGTTCCCATATTACAATACTAACAGCCAAGTGGGGCATGTAGCCATACACAAGCCTTTTTTTCTTTTCTTTTTCCCCCGTCATGTTATAAAGCTGAGAACTTCCTTTTGTTCCATTTTTTAAACTATCCCAATAAATACATTTGGATATTGACAGCACTGGAGATTACAACTAAGGGGATTAGAGAATCCATGGAGATTGATGAGGTTTACCTACCTCATCACTATTATAACTCTACTGCTGGTTTATTCTTCACATTTTGGTTAATGTAGGCCTAAAAGACTTCTTCCAAGGTGAACCTGGGATGCAATCTACCTTAGCTGCCATTCTAAGCCCAACTTGAGCTTGGTGGAGGGAGCTGAAAAAGAGCATTTTAATACAAGGATAATCTATCTGCAAGCATGTGGCAGAAAGTATGAGAATTTAAGGCTTCTGTGTTGAACTGCAATGCTGGTCCAGCGCTTCAGACAGCTTGGTTTTGTCCAAGAACAGTTTGACAACCAGTACTTAATAAACAAACTCATCATACGTAAGAAGTTATTAATTTATTCAAGCTGTCGTCCGATCACTCTCTTTTTTTCTTTCTAAGCACCCTCCTCTTCTCGGAACTTTCCTTGTAGTTCTGGAAGTTACGGGACACTTGGCGATGCTGATGTAGAAAGATGCCGTACTCAGTTGGACGTCCCTCTAGCTCACGCTCACAGTGATGCAAAGTTGTTGTCCTCTCCACTATGTATTACTCACGGGAGCAGCAGCCGCTCGTTGGAATCCTTCCAGATTCATCATTTTGAAGACTTGGTGAGCAGTCCACAGTTCTCTGG
Organism: Pelobates cultripes; assembly: GCA_933207985.1. Classification (NCBI taxonomy): domain Eukaryota; kingdom Metazoa; phylum Chordata; class Amphibia; order Anura; family Pelobatidae; genus Pelobates; species Pelobates cultripes. The sequence goes on from OW240924.1 coordinate 22,037,702, forward strand.
AGATCTGCCAGGATTTGGACAGTCAGGGTGTGTTGTAATCTTGGGATACGGTGGGAAAATCAAACACAGAGCAAGTCTAAACATTTTTCGAAACAGAAACATGGGACGTAGGAAATGAGAAACTCTCGCATAAGAGGTCATGTTTTGAAAGCTGGAGATTGACATGAAGATGTTTAGGAAAATAAAAAGGTGGTGGGATCACGAATGTGGATTGTGTGGCTGAAGCTTATACTAAATGGTTTGATAGATCTATATTTTATAAAAAAAAAAAAAAACTGTCTGTAAAAGTGTGCTTGCTAATACTTGGAGATACACTTAAACCCTATTAGTAACAAACAATTGATGCTACACAGATTTCTTACTTGTATACTGACAGAGATAGCGTAAGTGGAAGAGTTACTTTTGTCTATTTACTGATAAAAATGTAACGTCCACCTTTGATAGTTGTCAGATCGCTGTTAGCGGAAGTTGGCAAATAATTTATATACATACTTATTCCAACCTGCCTATAACTTTAAAATTTTTTAAATAATTTCCAGATAAATAACCTGCGCTGTGCTGCCTTATAGAAATATCTGTATATCAAGTCTCACAACATGTCGCTGCTCTCTATTTAATTCTATGCCTGTGGTCATGTGCTGCTACAGACACAACATCAAATTTTATACAGTGTTTTCTCACGTGTGTCAGAGGAAAAGCTTTGCAGTGGAACCTGAATATGTAGCTAATGTCAGTTGGTGCATTAACCAGATGAGCTATTACACTTGACATACTGTATGCAAACAATATGCCTATCTGGTTGTTGCCTTGAATGATACACTACAGAGGCAGGGCTGGCATTGCATCCTAGGCACAGATCACAGAATATGGTGAGCAAGTTAAAGGGACACTATAGTCACCAGAACAACTACAGCTTATTGAATTTGTTCTGGTGAGTAGAATCATTCCCTTCTGGCTTTTT